>JAZAYU010000001.1:13393795-13840242 GCA_038501625.1 Corbicula japonica
TGTATTAGTGGATATGTTATGAATTTAATAAGCGAGTCAGTAAAATAAGCATCGTAATCAATATTTTTCTTCGTTACTACTACAGGTGTCTGGTTTAACTTAGTATATTGACAACGGAGAAAACCATTACTCACATCAAGCCACTGTCCTCTAATTCCCACATGATTGTCGTGGACATGAATGTCGCATTTACCGGATACAAACACGAACTGTCTGGCCGTTGACACAGTCTCCATCGAAAACCAACCGTATTTAGACCTATCCAGCCAAATTTCAATTACAATCCGGTCTCCTAAATAATGCGCACTTTGTAGAGAATTGAGTAATCTTAGCAAGGAATCGGCTCTGTTGTAAGTTATCACTATTATTCTTAGATCTATATTTTTTCTAAAATGTGAGTTATTGGCAATTTCACAGGCATTTACGTGGACAAATGGCAATTTTAAACTGGATAGAGAAGGAGGAATGTCCCATCTTTGAGGTAAACCGGTTATGAAGATCATGTAGAAACAACCAATCACTGCAGCAGAAGTCAGGATGTACGGGACTAATTTTTGACCGCGCATACCTCTGCATAGTTGCGGCGCCTGCAACAAACAAGTCAGAAACTAAGAGTGATACAGTGATTTTGACAATGCAACGAAGCAACAATTTTGAACATTAAAAACTCAGTTTGTTTGAGTCCGGTAATGAAAATGAACAGCACTGACAACTGAATGTACGTGGAGACTTTTTCCGGCCGCCACAAACACGCTGATGTGATAATGAAATAGGTGAATTAGAAAATCTATTGAGAACATATAACACGGAGACATTGTTTAATATAACTATCTCGGTTTGTTTAAGTCAATAAATAAGGCCGGTATTCCATAGTTCCGTGATGCGTGATACGTGATCCGTGCCCGTATATATAGAATATACCCAACGATATCTTTGGTGAGTGAAAAATCGCGGACACGGACACAGACACGGATCACGCATCACGTAACTATGGAATACCGACCTGAAGGTTAATTAGGATCATCAATTGCCCTGCGCACAAGTTCCCATCGACTTTAGCGGAATTTCATAGGTGTATGTCGTATTAATTCCGACAAAATAGAAATATGCATAAGGTCGGTATTCCATAGTTCCGTGATGCGTGATCCGTATCCGTGTCCGCGTAGGTGTTCACGGGAAGACAAAGAGCCAAATTTTAATAACTTAGGATTTATATTCTTAGATCTCCTGTCAAAATTTTATTTTGTTTACTTTTGCCCATTGTTTTCTCGTTTAGGTCAAACCCATTCTTCTATATGGGGACCATATGCCGCTGAATATGGAATGGTATTAATCTGAAAATACCGAATTAAAGATTCCTTTTTCACCGTCATATGCATTCCATCATTTGGGATGGATCAAAATTGTAATGTTTATTGTTGTAAATATTGAAAAAAGTAAAGTACGTAGGAAATGCCACATTCAGAAAAAAGCCTCCCCAAACAGCCAAGAAGAGAGGAAGAGAGAGCATGGTTTATAAAATGACCAGTTTCAAAACAGACACCACAAAAAAATTAACAAAAATTTGAACCTGAGGGTTACCGCCTTGGAACGGTCAGTGGCAAAACAATTTGCCAATGCGGTTTAGGGTGCAACAACCTCACACTTGCCCCATCAGATTCTCAAATCAAAAAATAAATACAAGTTGTTTGGGTGAAAGAACTCCAACCCACCATAAGCTCAACAATGTTGCATGCAAAAGCACACAAACACATAAAACACATAAGAAGCTTATAGCATTGCAAAGCCAAAGGGATGGGTACTCAATGATCTTACCGAGACCAGAGCCCTTGGAGTCAAATCAACAAGAATACGATGACAGGGATAATAGCAAATCGAGGTTCTAGGTTCTTTTAAGAAAAGATTTCAACATAAACCTTCATAAACTCTTAAAGCCCTGCCACCGTCGTGCAACCGAAGAGGTAAGCATAATGATCAACTGCAGAGCGCTGTAGAATATTATGTTGGTAACCTTTCTTTTTAAATTTACAGATGTTTTTTTACAAATAACCGGGGTAAATTAACATTGCCTTTCATTTTCTTAATTTTGTAAATTAAATCTCCGTAAAAAAACTGGCTGTGAAATACCTTGTGGCAATAGTGATTTTAAACTGCACCTGTATTTTTGAATTAGAGTTGAGCTCAACCCGGGGCTAGGCGGCGTGGGCAGAAATATGCATTTCCATTACTGTCCATTAACAGGCTCAATCAATCCGAGCCTGTAATATTTTCATATTTGTCGTGTTTGGTGGCCTTAAAAGTTCCATTTTCATCTATTATACTAGTTCACAATTGTTTAATGGATGACATTAAACTTTTCTTTTGCGCATCAGGGTTCGAGTATGTAACTTATAGATATTGGTAAAACATGTCTTTTGCCATTAGCGTGTAAAAACAGATAACCCTAAAATGTCTCTCTTAGGTATCCTATTAATGCCTCTGTCCAATAAATGCACGACTGGTAAGTTAATGACACGGAAGTTAATTAAAAAGTAATTAACAATGAAAACCAGATGTTTGCGAGCATTTTTTCCGCAAGCAGAACAGCAAGTACAGTTAAATGATACTGATTTCAGGATGTCAGTCAGAAATCAAAACGAAAGCAAAGAAAAAATACCAAAGTTTCGGTACCCAAAACCCTTAATTCCAGATACAATCGCTTTTTTCAGTTATTGTTCGCTCACAATACTATAAGTGACTGTCATGAATAAAAAAGAAAATTGACAAATCCTCTAACGGAATGATGCAGTTGCATAACACTTGTCACAAATTTATGTTATTTATGAATCTTTATTTGAGCATATATTTCCCTATGAAAAAGGGATTTGAAAGAGCCTGCCGTTGAACAAGATATAAATAAAAAGAAATATGCATAATAATTGCATTTCCAGAAAATCTTGGAACCAGTTGCTGTGTTGTTTTACATAGCTAGGTGGTGCCCAAGGTTATAAAACTGAGCATGGACTGAATCAGTCGCCATATCAGCCAAACAGAGCCTTGAGATTTGAGACTGGATTCCTATCTCAGTTTTATAACCTTCAGCACAGATCATGCTTCTTGGCTTCAACCAAGCTTGGGCACGTAC
This sequence comes from Corbicula japonica, assembly GCA_038501625.1. Lineage (NCBI taxonomy): Eukaryota > Metazoa > Mollusca > Bivalvia > Venerida > Cyrenidae > Corbicula > Corbicula japonica. The sequence continues at coordinate 13,396,920 of JAZAYU010000001.1, forward strand.
ACACAGCAACAGAAGCAATCATATAAACTGATACAGATTTAAATCAAACAAATGCAACTTAATATATTTTAATGTATATTTTTATACAAGGAAAATAACAATACAGCTATTCATCTTCTATTCCGTATTTATTTTTATCAAATTGAAGACAAAAAATGAATAATTTATTTGGCATCAAGGTAGAGAAGTATTCTAAATGCATTTAGAAAGAAGTTTATTCTTTCCATATCGTTTACGGCTGTACTTTGAGGTCTACATTTATAGCAAAGTTAATTAGCCCCATTTGTCATGCTCCGTTATAAGGAGAAGTATCCACAAATGTCACGCTTAAATCTTAAACAAAAAAAATCAGAAAAAAAAACACGATTTTATTTCATCTTTACCTAAAGCTAAAATCATACGATACAACGATAATTTAAAAGTTTAGAGTCATAGTATCATGTTCGGCCAAAACTAACAGTATATGTATTGTACTTTTACGACTGAACTGTTTTAACCTTTGTCCTAAACAAGCTTAAGTTTTGGCAGGATTTCGTTATTTCTGCATCATTGGCTTTTTATCAGTCCTAAATCCCGGATAATGGTTATTAGCAGACGGTAATCTGTTTAATTGCACGCCATTGCTTGGAAGTTAATTACTGATAAAGATCAATTCAAAGGCATAAACGCGCTTTCTATCCCCATGGAAACTGCTACTGGTTACATTTAACCTGTTCTTATATTTCCGAGACTATGAACAATCAATCACAGGGGCACAAAAAGTATATTGGAAAGGACGGATGCCATATTTCATAATTCATTCACAAAGCTCTGTCTAATCATAATTTGAAACTAAGCGAAGGCTGGATCACTCTATAAATATTGTTAGAATAATGTTTTATTCTTTTTTAGCAAAACAAAAACACCGACCAATAATTTTTAACAACGGCTGCCAAATCTGTTAGACGAATAGGAAGACTTCATTACCATGGCGTTGTTGTTCATGTTTTCTTACTGATGGCATTGATGCTGATGATAATGTTGATAGTGATGATTAAGATATCCTCGGTGTTGATGACAATGAAGCGGAAGAAGAAGAAGATTATGATGATGACAGTATTGATGATGATGGTGGTGGTGAATATTGCAGTGATGGTAAGTATGATTATGTTTAAATGATGATCGAAATAAATCATACTGCAATAAAACATATTCTCATCACGAAATATTGACAAAACAAGTAAATGCACAGTTATCAAAAATGCATCTGATTTGATGACGCGAAGGATTGCTTTTGCTTGTTTTTGAGTGTTTTTCTTTTAGTATAGTTCATCATTCCGTTTTATACACAAAAAAAAATTTTACTCATAAAGTGTTGGTTTTCACATGTACTTGCTTGAAGGCATTTATAAAAACATCAACGAAAAACAAAAACAACAAACGGCATACATTTGGAAAAAATCATAGGGAAGTTTTAAGATAGATGTGTTATAAAATAGTATATTGCACTATCCGAATCTGCTCTGGAATAGACACCCGTCCCACCCCGATAATGCAAACGAAGGTTTGTGATGTTTAACGGTAAATAGATGAAAAAGAAACTTTGAAGACCCTCGACCACGACAAATATGAAAATATTGCAAGCTCGGTTTCATTGAGCCTGTTCATGTGCAGTAATGGAAATGCTTTTAACTGTCCACACCGCCTAGCCCCAGGTTTAGCGCAACTCACAGACAACGCCAAAGGCAAAAGGACAAGGGACGATCTTGGCTGTAATTTGCCCACTTTTTTAGTGAAAAATTAATTTAGTTTATCATAACTTTTGCCTTTGCATAAACTTAGTTTATTATATACTCGTTATATTTTCCTGTATATTTTATGACGTCAGCACGTTATGACGTCATGGGAACGCATAGAACCGCGCGCGTTTCGTCGAATTTGGCATTATTTGACAATTTTTAACGCTTCATGTAAAAAATTAAAATAGAGCGCATGTGACAACCACTTCGAAAATTTCACAGATTATCACAAGTTTGATGTTACATCTCCCAGAAAAATATTTTTGTGGTTGTTGCATGCGCTCATAGTTTATTTTTATATTTTGTGAAAAGAAAATGATTGTTTCCTTAATTGTTTTTTTATTCTTATTACCGCCCGCATGTCGGTTAATGCTCGAAGCAAATGGCGTCGGTTTTCCCTAATAATGGACTTTTAGCATGACCTACGGTGTCGAATTTCACCATATCAACGGACAACAAAGCGTTGATTTCGTCGTAAAAAAACTCCGCCGTAGATTTTCTAAAATTTAAAAATACATAATATATTCACTTTTATTGTCAAACATATTGCATGAACACCGTGTCCAGTGAAAAAAATAGTTATACTGTTAAAAACATATAACAGGCCAAGGTTGTTGTTGTCGATGGCCGTTCTTGTTTTGACGAAACCGTCGTAAAGGGACGTAATTAGTAAAATTAAAAAACTATTTTTGAAAAAGTTAAACTCATTTAAAAACAACACTGCTCTTACACTGCTTTATTATGTTTAAAAAGTCTTACTAAGAACGTAATTTATCAATTATCATATAATAATATTTTAATCTTTTAATCTATTTAGATCTATATACAATAAATCCAAACGGAGATCAGTTGATTTTTTTAGGATTCAAAATATGTCTCTTAACAAAAGATTACACTTGCCTGGTATGCATAAAAAAGAGTTAAACAGTACGAACAGCGACCAAATAATAAAGCTTTCCGGAAATGCTTGAATAAATCTTTCATGATTAAAACCGTCAATACCACTTCTGGCATTTGCAATAAATATCGCAAAATATTTTACAGTAGTTCTAATGCAAGCTCATCACACAATGGAATACCCCGCTCCAAAAATGCGTCTTGTTCAAAATAAATTCTAAGTCGTCTTCGGTGCCACTTTTCATACAACCAGGTGGTTATAGTCACGGCACTTGTCTGATATGCAATATTCACGCAAAACTAAACGAACTGCAGTTCCCAAACATGCTTTTTGCAACTCTTTGCTGAAACGGGTATATTGGTGATTTCAAAGGCCCGTTGCTGCTAACATCATTTGAAAGACGGAATGTTCTCTGCGGAGTTTTCTGCCTTAGGATAGACAATTTCAAAAGAGTAATGAGCAAAACATCTAAAACTTTTATTTTAAATATCTGAAGTAAACTATTATTCGCTAAAGGAAACGTTACATAATAATTTTAATTTGTTTACTTCCATAAAATTTCGCTAAAGGAAAGTCAGACTTGAATGACACAACAGGCATGCTACGCGCGTCCGACTACTTAAATCTAACTAGCATAACCAAAACCCAGTTTGATGATCTGTTTACTTAACATGCTTGCCGGAATATTATCGACAGCAAACCACGGTCAAAACATGCGTTTATGCGGGGACGCTCAATGCAGAAAGCAATAATTTCTTATATTTGCGGCAACTGTGCCTTTTTGCCACATAAAGAGGATTAAATTAACCATTTATAATAAAGCTTAGAAACAAAGTTCTAATATTTGAAGAAAACGATGGTGATGACTTTGGTATGATGATGTCTGTCCGTTCCGAAATTTAATGAAATGGGAGTCTCCAGAGTACTGTTGGTGTAACTACAGAATGATAAGCTTTGATTAAGTCATCATTGAGATAGACTTTTCGCGTATATTAATGACATGCTCGTTGGCCAAGTGGGTAAAATTTGTTTTATTGTTATTTATTGGCACACATAGCCCTTTCTGGTTCTACAAAATGGCTACCACTCCCCCAAACCCCGGCGTGTTAGGGACGTTTCTAGGGATTGCTTCACATGCCCATGTATTCCCCAGTATTAGGGCAATAGGTACATGTACAAATCACATGTGCATTACTTGGGTCTTATTGCAACGGAAATAAAAACAAGTTTGAAACAAACCTCATTTAAAAAAATTTTTGCAGACAGATCAGTTGGTTTGGCTCACAATAAAATCATTCTTAATAAATCTTTGTCAGAATAAACCTATTGAAAATGTTAGTTCGAAGCTTGGTTAAGTGGACTTGTTTGGTTTGATTCAAAATTAAATCGACTTCACTAAATCTTTGCCAGAATGTTACTCTCTCAAAGTATCGACACCAAAAACAAACTAAGTCCGATTGTAATGATATTATATCAACCACTGTTGTACTTGTATGTGCTTTAAATATTTTATGCGGCAAATGTATGTCTTTTTGCCGCATAAAAAAGAAAGTCACCTCATAAGCGTTACATTGCTATGTAAATCAACAAAAAGATATATTCATGCTTGAATTGAATATTGAATAAATACAACGAGATTTTCATCGTAGTATAAATTCATAGTGGTATATATTTGTATATATTACGGATGTGACCGATTCTAGATTTTGTAACCGGTTAAGCGGAACTTGTAACCGAAAGAAGAGTTTAAACTTACGAATTTTAATAGGAACATAGGAATGTTGAGGGTTTTTGAATTCTTTAATAACATCATCATATTTACGTCGCAAAAAATGTGTGAGACTCTGTAATCTGTATCCGCGGTTGCCCGGTGGTTTTGTTTTATGGAATTTCAACGAAAAAAAAAAAAAACAAAAACAAAATTGCGTAGAGGCATTGACTTTTTTTCTTACAAATTTAGATTTAATAAAATTTATACTTAACTTATTATACAGATAGTTAAACCATAGATAATAATTATTTACTTCAAAATCGCATAGGCGCAATATGTTCAATTGTTTTAGAATAACGCGATAAATATTTAATATAATCTAATATTTAAATAACTGAATAAGTTCTTTTACGATGTCGCTAACATAAGCATTAGTAATGGTACTAATTAGTTTGTCAGTAATTATTTTCATCATTTTCACCTCTCATCGGAAACGCGTCACTCCTTTCATCCGGGGAAGTGTGAAACACAATTATGGTATTCTTAATATACATGTCGGTGTCAAAAATACCTGTAAAATACTGCAAACATCACAAATGCAAAAGTATGAAAATAGCTAAGAAAATTTTTATTTGCTTTCTACATTTCTATATCTATATATGGTTAACTTAACCCAAAATTGCAACCGGTTAACCATATAAAATGCGATTAAAGATTTGAGAAGCATAACTCTTTTAACTTACCAGCTTAAACTGGCCTCGTCATTTTCCCAGGAACATTTCTACGACGAATCATACGGAGTGCTTGTTCACGCAGAACTCGATAAAAACTTTGCCAATATTCAAAGCAGAAATGTCTTGGCCTGGCAATATAAATGCTGGATAGAATATCGCGAATGCGCCGTTGTTGTCTAGTACTGCAAACGTAGGCCAGACAGTAGAGTTGTAGACATGTGCGCACACCTAACCAGCGTAATATGGTATCTAGCTAACAAAAGGCAATTAGACAGCCAACATCGTAAAGGAGTGCAAAATTGGAGCACGCATTTCATTAATGCTTAAGAACAGGACATGAATGAATTACATCCCTTTAAAATACCCCATGGCACTTTCGCAAAAAGTTAAATAACCGATAGGGGTTTTTAAAACTTTTATAAATTATTTTACGAACAATTTATAAAAGTTCGTTATATTTGAAGAATGTTGGAAAATAATTTCTTTTTTCTACCAACACATTAAAATGTGTAAATCTCAATAAATAAAATTTTGAACAATATTTTAGTACGGCATTGTATACGAAGTAATTATACTGATATCACGACGTCATGTAACGACGAAACGTCGCGGTTTTCTAATGGTATATGCTCAACATAAAATGTTATAACGGCTTAACGCATTCACAAAAATTAAAAAAAACTATAGTGAAATGTCGGCGAGACATTGAACTTTACGGAGATATAAATCTTACTATTTTTGTATAATGGGCAAATTTCGGCCAAGATCGTCCCTTGTCCTTTAAAAAGCAGGAAGTATATCCCTGGGGGGTGATTGAACAATGTCCAAATTTATATTGGCTGGGATATAGAAACCACCAATCTTTAAACTGGCCGAAATATTAAAAACAAAAGGTAAATTTAGAAGTTCTATTAACATAGTACATAAATATCGTGTTCGACGTCCTTCAAGGGACATAACTGATAACAGCACTGATTGAATGTACGGGGAGACTTTTTACAGCCGCCACACGGCACAAACAACGCTACTGTGATTTTGAAATAGATGAAAGGGGAACTTTGAAGACCCTCGACCACGACAAATATGAAAATATTGCAGGATCGGTTTCATTGAGCCTGTTCATGTGCAGTAATGGAGATTCTTTTAACTGACAACGCCGCCTAGCCCCGGGTTTAGCGCAACTCAATATGTACACCAATAAACAGTACAATTTTGATCCATCCAAACGATGGTATGCATATGGCGGTGAACATGTAACCTTCAATGCGGTATTTTCAGATTAATACCATTCCATGTTCAGCGGCGTATGGTCCCCAGATAAAAGAATGGCTTTGCCCTAAACGAGAAAACAATGGGCGGAACTAAACAGAATGGAATTTTGAGAGGAAATCCCGCATATTACAGACAACGGCTAAGGCAAAATTTAAAAAGCAGGAAGTATATCCCTGGGGGTGAGTGATTGAACAATATCCAAATTTATATTGGCTGGGATATAGAAACCACCCATCTTTAAACTGGCCGAAATATTAACAAGAAATATCTTTAAAAAAGATAAACGGCGTTGATGGAAAAGATTTATATATACATGTTTATAAGAAAGAAAGAAATTCAGAGAGGCGAAGCAGACACAGTTTAGTTTTTTTATTTTACTTGTTATAGCTGTTGAAGAACAGCCCCTGCCTTCTTAGTATGACCTAGAGATTAAGCGACCGAATCATGACAACTCATAAATTAATTGAAAGTGTCTTTAAAAAAATGTTGAAGCTGTTGCAACAATTTTATAAAGTGATAACAAGTCGATTAAATAAGCAATGTCTTACATTAAGTCTTGATCTACATTTAATCAGTTTCAATAAAATATATCTTGTAGAGTTAGAACTCAAGATGAATAAATGTTCTTGAAATTTAATAAAAATAAATAAAAACAGCCTGTTAGGCAATAGTAAAAAAATATTTTAGATTCTCATCCCCTGTCCAAAACCACCCCCCCCCCCCAAAAAAAAATTATTGGTAAAAAAAATCGAAACATATTGTGTTCCGGACAGAACTGGTTTTAGACCATCCCGAAATACCTTCTTAAGGTATTTCGTTAATTCCGCCCTTTTTTTCCCAAAATCCGGATGAGAATCTAATAATTTATTTTCTCTGGCCTTACAAGAGCGAAATCTACCAACTTTTACGTAAATTAACTTAAAAAAAGTGTCCGCCCTGAGTATTGAACCCGGGGCCTCCGCTTGAGTAAAGAGAGTGTTAGCCACTACACTACAATGAACTTGTATTTTGTACTCGAAATTAACAATCAGTATCAAAGGAACTAGAAAGAAACCAGTAAGAACTAGAAATATCTACACTTTTCTTTCGTTTTACACTGTGTATTGTATGCAAGTGTTTACCTGACACACAAGAATATTTCATATAAAATTGTATTTAAGCCATCAATATTGACTTAACTGGTTATTTAAATCGTAAATATGTTTTTCTCCAATACAACACCCACTAACAACCAATCGAAATAATCTATTTGATTTTTGCCTGCATAATAATAAAAATCTCACTAGATACCTCTCCACCCTGCTAGATGCCTCTCTGGTGTAAATAACGACCAATCGAAATAGTTTATTTCATTTTCCCTCTGCATAATAATTGAATACGAGTATTATTTACAACATTTCATTGGTCGAAAAACTAGGTCAAAAGTGAGCTTAGACAGCTAACGCCGAAAAACAAAAAGTAAATTTAGAAGTACTATTAACATAGTACATAAATATCGTGCTCGACGACCTTCAAAGGACGTAACTGATAACAGCACTGTAAATATTATTCACTCCTGTTTCCACTTGTAATAAATGACTTTTAAAATGAAACAATCGCGAAATGCATATTTCAAATAAAAACAGAAAATCTGCAAGCCTGTCTGAATTAGTCTTTTTGTTAAATTTTTTTATTTATTCATTTATGAAAATTTCGGAAGCTGTTTACTTTAAGGTCGATGCTGCAAAAATCGGAACAGTGTGACAGCTTTTTGATTTACGTCTCAAGTATTCATGAAATGAGAGTAGAAAAGGTCAGCAGATGATAAAAATGAAGTCCTAACAATGCTACAGTTACTGTCAGCGGTTACATTTACAGCATATTTATTTTTACTTAAGACTGAAGATATTGATAGTTTGGTATAATGTAAGCATATTTCTCTTAGTTGCTCGCAAAAGCTCATTTTCCTCATGTAAATTAATATTAAACTGTTCATAAAAGTTTCTAAACATATTCTACGTATATATCTGTGTATACATGATAAAATTGATATTTGATAATTGATTATTGATAAAAACAAGTTTTCAATCGAAGTCAATCGTGATCTTTGGTCTTTGACTGTTATCAACACAGGGGTAATTTACTTACCATAAGCAATAAACACATTAATTTTGGTGATAATAGGTGAAATAATATTGAGTTATTGATAAATAATCAGTTTTAAACTATAGGTCACTGTTACCATGACTTATGACCTTTTTGTCCCTAAATCAGTAGGTTCATCTACTGATCATGAGCAATATTCGCCACAACTTTGAAGACTATATTAATGTAGAACTAAACTTAAAAATTGATACCAATTTAAAAAAAACAAACAAAAACGTTCACAGTGACCTTTACATTTAATCTCAATATCAATAGGGGTCGTTCATCCACTGACCAGAAACAATCTATATACTAAACTAAGTACCAGACTTTCGGAGGAACCGTTCTTGAGTTGTGTAGTGAAAACCTGTTTTTAATACATGTGATTGTCACCGTGACCTTGATTTTTCACCCAAAAATCTTCATAGATCATCTTATAACCTTAGTCAATAAACATACAAAGTTTGGTGACTATATGCCATATTATTCTTCAGTAAGCAGGTATTTATAATCGCTACAGTATCTTTGTCTTTTACCTTATTTGAATTGAACGTGACTTACACAACATCGTATGGAATTATAAAACTTAAAAAATGAGCCGTGCGTTCATATTCATCTGTTTTCATCACAGCAATATTTTACAAACACGACCTTTGTGTATACTTGTTACTGCTTGATAATTTAACATCTGTCTCGTAACCTTCACTTAATATCGCAGCTGTGTAAAGTACATTGTACTAGGTATATCAATTACTGATGTTATTTTGCATGATGTAAACGATGCATCATGATGTCGTTAATTAGTAAACTGAACAAACATTCAGGATGTGGTTGTTTACTTTTCCAAGAAGTATTATTATAAAATAGGTGTATCCTGCAAGAAATATTTGCAAGTATATTAATATTGAATCCCACAGGGGTGTGACACAAAACGACTGAGCTGTCTCGTTTGTGGGAGTAGTTATTCTATACAAATAAAAAAGGATATATCCAAAAATGATGCAATATCTTTTATATAATAAGACATCAAATAGCGTTCATTTCTAATGCAAAGTAAGAAAATAACAAAAAAGTAACATTCTCAGCGCAAAGTAAATGGAAGTTTGAATTAGTTTATGTTTTTGTTAGACCAAATACAATATCAAATTATAATTGTATTACTAGTTAAGACTTTTATCCAGGCGATGAAATAAGGGTTTTATAACATTGTTAACACAATGTGTAAACGTACTTTGTAAACGTATTTTTTCATAATAAGTTTTTTCTGATAAAAACCCCGCAAATTCATATGAGTCAAGCTTCTTCATTAAATTAGAACTGTCAAATTTTACTGGCTTAATCCTTCCAAGACGGTGATTCGAAGAAAAGCATACCTCAATGTATTGTTGATGAATGGCACACAGAAACTCACGCGATAGCAATTTTATCACGAAACTAATGATCTTCTCACAGAATGTTGTTCCGGTGAGCATTATTAGAAAAAATCATTCAAATATCAAGTTTATCAACTCCATTACTATTTTAATTTTTATAACTTTTTGACATCTCACTATTAAGATCCGTCGGTTATAATTCTAATATAAAAATAATTTACTTTAATACTCACTTCTTAATTTCCCGATTTCAGATTTTTCTTTCCGTATTGAGTCACAAACAATACATTTCAACAATGGACTCCGCTTGACTAAGTATCGGACAAAAACACCACTATTGGTGAAACAGTGAATTTACGCTCACAGATCAGTTTACCTCTGATGACATTTACATGTACAAACATCGCTTGCTTGCGGTATTTTGTGCACTTTTCCTACCGACATACTATATAAAATAAGTTAGTTGTTGAAATGTCCAATCGAATCAGTGCTTACGCATCTTTTGATTTACTTAGTTGGGGGATTTATTTACTGATTACAATTGATTTTGTGTTGCAAATAAATTTTTAATGATTTTTTACGTCTAACAATTTTCTTTAACTTTAAACTGTTCTAACTTTTGTTCAAGTATTTAAAATAAACATAGATTAATAATTTTGATTTCTGCAATGTTTTATTGAACTTCATTTTTGCCGTTCGAATGATTTTGATATTTTTCTTTTTTTATCTATGACATTTCAAAGGAAAAGGAGCACTCGCCCAAATATGTTTTTATATGTACATGTATAAAAAAGTGTTCTGCTTAGCATACTATGTTAGTGTTATTTATTGAGCATTTACAAAATGTCTGTTGCTGTAAATAGGTAAATGCTCATTAATAAAAACTAACCGACTTAGGAGTTGAAAGTACGAGGGTTATTCATAAAGTTTCCGGACTGTTGCTATAATTCATAGAGTTGTAAAGATATTGTCCAATACTATTATATGAAAGCTACGCAATGTTGCGTGTTTGCTCTTCAATTATGAGTAGCTTGTTATCTAAGGTCACTTTTGTTAAAGAGCTCATTAAAAGAAGATTGTAAAGACTACTGACATGAGCTCCAGATATTCATTCTAATTAAAGCTGAAATCCCGTCGGCACAATTTCATAATCACAACATCTCTGGAGAAAATTAAATATACAGTGAAACCCCGCTATTCAGACCACCATTGGGACTGGGAAAAGCTGGTCTTATTAGTGGGGTGGTCTTGGTCTTAATATAGGTGTAGAAAATAGTGCAAAACTGTAAATGGGACCTCAAAATAGTGGTCTTATTAGCGAGGTGGTCTTAATTTCGGGTTGGTCTTAATGAAGGGGTTTTACTGTAATGTGCACTTCACTTTTCATCTGTTTAAGGGCTATATTTTCTATTTTCCATCGCCGATCTGTTGATTCTCTGTTTCCCATGACAATTTGTCAAATTATAAACAGTTTGTATGGAAAACATCACACAGTATTTTTAGAAGCCAAGCATCAGGTATCTATATGAAGTAAAACAAATTACAACCAATATGAAACACTACAATTCCACTGGACAAAATATAAATATGTTCTACAAAAACAAGTGACTGTCTCCCCCGTCAGAATAACTTTACATGTTAGTTAGCTACACAAATGTTGACAGTCGTGATTGTGTCTGGCCCACAAATAAGTGCTAACACCATTTGGAGAAAAATCACAATTATTCAACGGACTGACACGATGTCAGGATGCTAGCATTTGGTGTGTTTTACCGAAACATGTTTAGCTCTTTAACCTATGAAATAAATATATAATAATAAACGCGTTTTAAGTCTTTTACAACCTAACCGTCGTTGCAATGTTGCTTTCTGAATACTTATTGTCAGACGGAAATGAAAAACATGAGTTCCCTGTCTGAATACTGCGACGTCAAAGAAATAAAAAAATAAAAATGATTTATTATTTAATATTTTATTCATCATCATATCTATGTTGATGCAACAATATTGAACGGTAATATATAATTCCAGTAACTTCTTCACATTTCATATTTTCTGATACTTAAAGATATTTACGTGGAATATTACGAGCGAATCGCATTGTTTACCATAAAAGGAAGTTATGTCAACAATGTTTACCCACGTGAATGATCAGACAATCTATGCAAGAAATCTTCCATGTTAAACGCGTTTGGTTGCCATGGTGAAAGTATTTGAAACGGTGAAAGAAAATATTCCTATTAGTTAAATTAGTTTAGTGTATGCAAACATTTTGAGCATACTTTTATAGTCAGAGAAATATAAAACAACAAACAAACTTTACAGATCCAAAACAAACTTTACAGATCCAAGAGGAACGGAACGAAGCAGAAGGTCGAAAGTTTAATCTCCACCGGATGTGTTTTGACGTGAACAGTTGGTTAGCCACCAGCCACCTTGACGGCCATTGACGCCTGGCACACACAACAGGATTAGGAAGCAACGATGCTTTTGCCTTATAAATCAGAGAGGCTGAACCTTTAACATGTGTTTTACTATAATGCTTATGTTGCATAATTTAATTTCGCGCGTATCAAATTTCGCGCAAAAGTATTAACTACATTTTTTTCGCGCGCATTAATTAGCACAGTTTTATTTTTCAATGTTTAAAGGTTGATTTCGGGCACTTTCCCGCCCCCGAGAAATACGATTATACAATAAATCACAGTATACAATGATACAAAAACAGTTTACTTTCAAAATTGTCAATTTGATTTACACCATTTTTACTTACTAGCAAATTCTTTTGTGCGATAGGAAGTAATTTTAAGTAGTACAGATACAGTTTATTGTTTAGATACGCTCAAATATGTTAAAAATCCTGTTTGCGGCCATAATTAAGATAAACATGTTTTGTTTTTGTTTAAATCAGTATAGATTTGAAAAACGCCATAGGCCAAAGCGTAAATAATAAAATACCTAAATGACATTTTGTATATTTCGCAACTCGTCACATAAATATTTTAATGATTTTAATTTTTGTAATAAAATACAATTTGAAAGAAAATATTATCTGATAAATAATATTTTAATATGCCGCATCTGTTATAACCAATGGGAATTTCATGAGTAGTACTGAACAATGGTTTGGATGTTATAAAACTGAGAATGGAAACCAGTCTCAAATCTCAAACATCTGAGTGAGAAATAATTCTCAATAAGATGCTTGAGATTTATGACTGGTTTCTATGCTCAGTTTTATAACCTTGGGTACTGATTACATCGTATAACTCTTTCGTATTTAATTAAATTGCTAAAAGCAACTTATAAAACATCATTAACTATTTATAAAACGTGACAGTTAAAATACAGATTTATCCATACTATCTGCAAAAACATACCCGCATTAATCGCATTTAAGTGCAAATTAATACGATAGATGAATCACAATTTAAAAGAAAATGAAATTTAGTTGAAGATTTAAGTGCCATTTCATTACACTTAATATCATTCTCTACGATTTTTAAAAAGCAGACATAAGTGTGCTTACCTAATGCTGTTAACCAGTATCCTATATAGCGTAAATTCCACGATGAACTTTACTCTGTTGTTTTTTCGTCTCAAAGTTCAATAACGGACATATAACATTCGTGAGACATTGTTGATCGGCGTATCAAGTATTTTCCCTATTAATCATAATGACACATTACAAGCATTTCTCATGTGACATATATTTAATATCCAAATTATGTTTTAATTGTATATCTTGATATTATTTCAAACATTTTCTTTAAACCACGAGAGTATAGGGTTTCGAAAGGTCACTAGAGACCATCTTAAGGTTCCGCAAAGATTGCAAATGGCGAAAAGTGGCTAAATTTTCAAAATTGAATTTTGGGGGATATACTTATTGCCACCTAGATTTTAGTAACGAAATGTATTTAGCTAAGGATGTAGTTAATGTTTGCATGCTCAATTTAGTCTAATTCATGTTCTAATTAACAGGCACATACTAAAACAAAAGAAAAACCGTTTACATGAGAACTCTGAAATCCATGGACAATATACCAAAGCAACTCATACCTGAAATAAGTATATGCTGGTCTACAATGTTTAGTGCCAATTTGTCAAAATAATGTAAGGGTTTTCAAGAAATTCAAGGAAAACTTACTTCCGGGTTTCTACTTTCAGTTTCGGTTTGAAGTCAAAATGTACTTCTTAAAATTTCTGACCATTATTTTAACAGATGACCACAAAGTATTGTAAATAAGTGTTTACGTGATACCTATATAATTTTTCTAGACGTTTTAAACAGCCATTTCAGACTTCTTGTGCAAACGGTATTTCGTTTTTGTGTGTGTCTGTTCTATGTAAATAAAGCATTTTTTTCAAACAACTTGAGCATCCAAACTTTAATACAGCCATGTGACACTATATTTCTTCACTTTTATTGGTCTGCCAGTGGGAATTAATGTCGAGTTTTAAAAAAGGTACATCAAAATGTTAGAATTCAAACCGAAAGTAGAAACCCAGAAGTACGTTTTCCTTGCATTTCTTGTAAACCCTAACATTATTTTGACGAATTTGCACTAAACATTGTAGACCAGCAAATACTTATTTCAGGTATGAGTTGCTTTGTTATATTGTCCATGAATTTCAGAGTTCTCATGTAAACGGTTTTTCTTTTGTTTTAGTATGTGCCTGGTAATTAGAACATGAATTAGACTAAATAGAGCATGCAGAAATTAACTACATCCTTAGCTAAATACATTTCGTTACTAAAATCTAGGTGGCAATAGGTATTTTCCCCAAAAATCAATTTTGAAAATTCAGCCACTCTTCGCCATTTGCAATGTTTGCGGAACCTTAAGGCAACATGTTGTATATAACAACAAGAATATTAATAACTTTCTTACACGTGTCATATCGTTTTAAACACGTCTATCCTGTTAACTGAAAAAAAACAACAACACTTCTAACACAAAACTGGACTATTATGATCACAAGTAGTTAAATTGGACCTGTTTATAAGTTCGTTCATAATTTCAAAGATTTCAAACATAATTTATAAAAAAAAAGATGGATTGTTGTAAACTCTTACAATAGTTTATGCAGTACAGCCGACTTCCGACGTTTTGTCAAAGTGTCTGAAAGTCTCCAACAGGATGCTAATATCTGATGAGGACAAATTTTATGTTCTTTTGCGATGATCTTTAAATGCATACTTATACAATAAACTATACTGTTTTTAATATCATATGTGACCTAAATGACTATCTAAATGTAGGTTATAAATTCCTGGTAAACTAAACATAAAAAGTGAAGTGTACATTGGATGTTGTAAATGTTATTTTCATATACACTCGTCAAAAGTTCTAAGTGCACACTTTTCAATGTTGAATATCTCAAAGTAAAATTATCATAATTCAAAAAAAGTTTGACATTATATTGAATATGATCAAGCAATAAAAAATATTTGAAAACTGTGCATTTGTTTTACGTAGTACTTCATCTACGTCGACATAAGCTATTTATGCTATATCCTCGTGCGGCATTCGAAATTGAACTTTTTACATCCGATTTTGTTTTCCACATGTTTACCGACACCGGACAATCTAAAAACACACACCAAAGTTTGATAACAATGGTACGTTTGACGACTGTTAGCCACGAAAGTGCCGTAAAAATGCTCTTAACTGGCACTACTTTAAATTTGTTATAAAACACCCTGATGTTATTCGTAAATAAAAAAATAAATGCCTCATTTTTGCATATCTTATCTTAATAAGAAAAAATTCAAATGAAATTATTTTCTAGATTGATAACGTTGCTTCCGTTGAACGTTGACGTTACTCGCTTACGTCATTAAATATTTACGCAAAATAACGTAAAAACAAATATATGAGAATTGCATTTGTTTGATAAGTGCCCAATTATCAAAACTCTAAAACTTAAATTAAAAGAAATCAACTAAACTAAAACACCGAATTAATCGAAAATCATGTTTATTCGGACAAAATACTGTCCGAATTACCGGTCAATTTTATCGAAATAAATACTTTTTTTTCTTTTGAAAAGGCTGATACACATCTATCATAGAGAATTGCATCGTCCCAAAATCGCTTGACCACTGAAAAACTTTTGGCAAAAACCAATGTGAGTAAAATAGAATTTTGTCCTTGACATCCACGTTATCACTTTATGGATAAAAAAAAGAAGAGCGTGTTGGCTCATCGTCACCATCAGACCATTACGAAGCTACAGGAAGTTATTTAAGTGCAATGAAATGACAAACCACAACATGTCCTTGAGACTTACATCAAATTTTGATGATAAAAAGATGAAAAAATGATCACAACTGATAGCGGATGCAATGATTATTTACTTGAGAATTGCATTCTGTGTACCAGTGAGCTGAACATGTTCTTATTTTTTAATTGCGCTAAGCTGATTCCAGATTGTTTGTGTTGGTTAATAGGATATTGATACTCCTTCATTATAATTTATAATATTTTGAAATATTCTATCAAATAGTTCGGAAAATCAACATTTATTAAGTGTGCATTTAGAACTTTTGACCAGTGTACTAGTAAGGTCATACAAAGGTAGATGTTTAGGTCAGTTGCCTTGCAGCAAAATATTCCAAATAGCTCTAACGTTTATATAAATATATACGTATTACTTAGTCCGTTTAGGCGAAATACCGTTCAGTTTAATATGAGCAAGCAAAATATTTTATTTAGTACGCATGGGAGGGAAACGCGCACAACCTCTACCGCTGGTGAATCGAAAAAAATGATTAGTGAGGCAATAAAAGGTGGTAATAAATCGGTTTCGCAGCTATGACTTTACTCTGACCTGGGTTTCATTTTGTGTTTCCCTTAATAAAGGCAAGATATTATATATGCACACGTATTTGTTTTGGTGATATACGCGGAAGTTTAGTCCTTATTCAACGAGTTTTAAATTTTTAATTTACATAATAATTTTCAATAATGTTGTTTAATATACGAACATAAAATTCTCCTTTTCTGAAAATGCTCTTCACGTGAAAGATAAAATAGTAGAAATATGACCACCTTTATTTTCACATTAAAATAAACATTCGCACAACTCTCGCTTCACAATCTGTAGCTGTTGTGTGCATTTACCTACTCTTTCTGATGCAGATTATATAGATATTGCTAATGCATAATGCGAATAATTGTGGAAATCAATGGAATTGCTTTTGAACACAGATTCTTATTTCTGTTAGAATGAATTTGAGAGACAAATATTTATTTATGGTAAATGTTTAACGATTCGGTCGAACAATTCTGCCAGTTTGCTAAGCATTCAAAAACTGGAAATGTCATTCCATGTAATTTGTAGAAACTAGCACTTTTCTATAGTGTCCATCAAAATGTTTCAAATTGGTTTTCGTATCAGCTGTTGCTGTTTTCGTCATTTTAATGGTGGATACATCATAAATATTGGCTGAAGGTTATAAAACTGAAATTGGAGACTAGTCTCAAATCTCAAGCATCTGACTGGCTGAAATGGCGACTGATGCTTGAGATTTGAGACTGGTTTCCGATCTCAGTTTTATAACCTTGGGACTTTGTCTCCACTTAGTCTCTGGACGAACAGATACGAATAACGGTCACACTAAACAAACCATGCTTTATTTAAAAGAAGTGCTGAGGCACTGGCTTGGTGTAGGCGGACTAGACAAGGAGATAGAGCCAGAACTGATAGACATCCCCTACAAACAGAATGGTTCTCTGTTTGGTGAAAGGTTTTGTGATGTCTGCTGTACAAACATCAAATTAAGTACACACTCTCTCTCTAGAGTTTTGATGCGTTTTCTGACTATGGTCTTTACTGGTACATGTATATATGTACAATGTATACTGATTTTATTTCAGTTGAGTGCAATAAAGTGATATTCCTAGTATTATGTTACGTCGTACATATTATGTTACGTCTGTACGACAGTAATAATATTTTCAACACATGACGATCTTTTAATCTCAGATTAATCTTGGACAAGGTTCTTAGACTTGACTTGTCTTCCTTGACAGAATTCTGTTGGCCTCAATTAATTAAATTATGACCACATAAAATAAACAAAACCACTCGTTTACGCAGGAACTGTTTAACCCTTCAAGTATGAAACATTGTCGACGAGTTTCGCTAAAAGATTTGACCGAGTCTCTTTTTTCGAATCGATTCTATGAGAACAGGTACGTAAAACTGCAAGATCAGTTTCAAATTAATTGGTATCAAACGATGTTTACTTTGTATTCTGATACGAATATATACTCTCACGATGATTAAAACAAACACCAGCAGACCAGGCTGTTGTGATGTTTAGACTTCATTTCCTACCGATGTCAGCGGAATTAGGATTTATCTGCTGAATCTGCTGAAGTCGACAACGTTTTTACCACAGACTCGGTAAAAATACGTGTTTATCTGTCAGACAGTCATTTGGCAGAATATCGACAAAACCAATCCACTGGTCTGTTCGATACAACATAAACTGAAATATTCCATGTAGTGAAGGTGATGCCTGTAATATTATTTGTGAGTTGGTCTCAAGTGTCAATATATTAATGAGACAATAAACTCAAGGAACACAAGTGTGTTTTCTATAAGATGTTCAATACAAATGTATGAGACTAATATGGCTTGTGTCTGACATAGTTTTCTTCAAACATGTTACAATGTCTAATTCCTAAAGAACATGCTGTAACTGTTTACAAGGCAGCATGCACTCCAAATGATGTAACGTTGTTCTTACATAGAAAAATAGTTGTAAGTGAACAAAAATATCTGTCGAAACAAATAGCAGGTTATAAAAAGTATAATCTAATACCAATGACTATGTATAGATTTTCAAATTATTATTTTTCTAAATAAAGACATTCTGGGGCAACTCATATGCAATTTATATTTGATTTAGATAAGGTGCTTATCCAATACACACTGTTAAAAATAATCGGGGCACCTCACAGGAAAAATTTTCGGATATTCGGATATTTTTTTTTACATTAGAGTTGTTACTACTATATTTGGAAAAAAACTAATTTATTGAAAATTTGATTACACATTTTTACAACATAATTGTTACCGCGAAATGCATACAAAATAAATTGCACAGTGGAATATATATTTTTCGCGATGCGCCCCTTTTAATATCGACGTGTATTACTTCATGTTAAAAACTCTTATTTTAAAATTATACCAATGATGAGTATAACAATTATAGCAAATATCTATATCTAAAATCTAGATCTTTGTCTCTTGATCCATGATTTTAGTGTGGATACTCTTGCATAAACATTGAAGCCGTAGAAGCACAGTTTGCTGCCCCAGGACACGATTCCAACCTGCACGTGCTTCTTTTCCGCATTTAAACAAGTCAGGGGACCACCACTATCACCCTAAAAGACAAGTTATAAAAGGCTAGTTTAACATACATACATGTTCTACATAAAATATGTATTACAGCACTATAATGTTTTTATCTTTTAATTGTTCGAGGCTTTATTTCTCCGAATACGATAAGAATAATTGAATACAAAATATTGAACGTACAAGTCTCAAATGTACGATTAGTTCATGTTCGTTACTATCGATGCCAAAACACTAAAATTAGAAAATTAACATTTTTTCCTTATTTTATATAAAATAACGGAAATTTCAAAAATGTCTCTTTTACAAAATTTATCGACAAACTCCATGCATACTGACTATAAAATGTTAAAGCGGCCTTTTATTGTTATCGCGAAAGTTCATTTTTTTAACTGTGAAAGAAGATTAAAGAATCTTCATTAAGGTCCAACTTTGTCCTCAATTTGCGTGTTCCGGCAAACATGAAATAATTTTCAGGATCAAAAGTGTAATTTAAATGTAATTAAATCATCTTCTAGTCGTTTTCATATGCGTTAAATGGAATAAATATTATTCATTTTATATAATTTAATGTTTTACTTTAGCCCCAAGCGATTGTTGATCAACTTATTTAACAGCTGAAACTATGCTGCGCGTTTTGCGGACAGGAATACATAGGAGCAGGGGATCTGAGAATATAAATCTTGCATATCGCACCGCCAACATCTAATGCAAATTTTAATGCAGGAAGGTTTTCTAGATGTGATTAAATAATATCCAAATTCTATATGGCCTGATAAAAAATTGAAAGCAAAAACATGTATTTGATGAAATTGTGAATAATATTTCTAACAGTGTAAGTGATTTTGATGAAAATATTTTAAAGTTTAGTGATGAGATATACAAATGCTCTTTTGAAATTTTTGGTAAAACGATAAAAACAAACAATAATTATGTTAAGCATAGAAATAAATGGTTTGATGGCTCATGTAAAGAACTGAAAAGGGATTTTTTGAACAGTAAACGAGCATATAAAATAAATAAAAATGAAGAAAATTTAAAAATGTTTTTAGAAAAACGAAGTGAATTTAATAAAGCAAAGAGAAAAGCTAGACGATTATTTAAAACAAAAGAAAAGGATTTTTTTTTTCAAAAATTAGCAAACATTCACCTAGATCTTTTTGGAAACAAATAAACTCATATAAAAATAAGAAAAGGAATATAGAGTCTAACCTTGAAATTGAAGATTTTGTTAATCACTTTAAAAATTTATCAAATAATAATAATAATAATAATAATAATAATAATAATAATAATAATAATAACAGTGAAAACAATATAGATGATTTTATTAACCTAAATGAAAGAAATATACAGTTTTTAGATAAAACTATTGAAGAAAGTGAAATTCGAAAAGCAATTAAATCTCTGAAAAGAAATAAGGGATGTGGATGTGATAATTTAGTATCTGAATTTTTTATTGATGCAATAGATTTTATAGCACCATATTTATTAGTAATATTTAATAAAGTGTTTGATACAGGTATATATCCGGAACAATGGTGTAAAGGTATTATTATACCAATATATAAAAAGGGAGATAAAAACGATACGTCAAATTACAGAGGAATTACTCTGATAAATCTTATAGCAAAAATTTACTCACTTGTTCTTAGAAACCGAATTAACAGATGGGCAGAAAACGAGAATATATTTAATGATGCTTAGTTTGGCTTTAGAGAAAACAGAAGTACGTCAGATTGTGTTTTTATCCTACATAGTATTATACAAAACATCATTGATAAGGGTATGTCTTTATATACTGTTTTTATTGACTATGAAAAGGCTTTTGATACCGTTAATCACGCATCGCTTTTTGAAAGATTAATTGAAACTGGACTAAGCTGTAAAATTAAAGTCTATCAAATCTCTTTATGAAAAAGTATTGGCAAGTATTAAATTATCAGGTAAAATGTCAGATTTCTTTGAAATCTCAATTTGGGTGAAACAGGGTGAGCCGTTAAGTGCTCTTCTTTTTATACTTTTTATTAATGATATAAACACAAAAATTGACTTAAGTAATTTAACTGAAAACGATATAAATGAACTGTCAATGTATTTAATGTTGTTTGCAGATGATATTGTGTTATTTACTACGGATGCTTCCTCCCTACAATCGCAGATTGATAGTATATATAAATATTCGAATGACCTTGGAATCAAATGTTTCTAAAACTAAAATATGTATCTTTGAAAAACGAAAGAAAAGACGTAATATTGACTGGAAAATCAATGGAAATATCATCGAAATAGTAGATCAGTTTTGTTATTTGGGTGTAAGAATGTATTACAATGGAAATTTATCTCATGCAGTCAAAGCTCTATCTGAACAAGGATTAAAAGCAATGTCTAGTTTATCGTTTCTATTTCAAAAACTTAATTTCGACGTGGATACTAAATTAAGTCTTTTTGATAAAATGGTTAAACCTATCTTGACGTATTGCTCAGAAGTGTGGGGAATATATAACTTTAAGGAGGTAGATAAATTGCATTATACATTTTGTAAAAGAATTTTAGGTGTCAAAACACAAACCCCTAATTTAGCCGTATTGGGTGAACTGGGTCGGTTTTCTTTAAATACAAATTGCAAGGAACGAGCATTAAAGATGTTTATCAAAATTAAAAGAAATCCAGGATCAATGTTAAACATTATATTTCAAAAACAATGTGACATTTTAAACACACCAGAACATACTTGTAAAAATTGGGCTCAGTCTGTTAAATCTTTACTTGATGAGATGGGATTTAGTGATGTCTGGTATAATTTCGATAACACAAAAAATTATTTACCTTTATTTAAACAACGATTACGAGACCAATTTATACAAGAATGGAGAAATGGAATAAATAACATGCCAAAATTGGAGAGCTTTGCGAAATTTAAGACTGAATTTGGAATGGAAAAATATCTATCAAAAATCAAGAATGAAAAGTTACAAAAATTATTTAGTAAATTTACACTAAGCAATCATTCCTTGAACATTGAAACTGGAAGGTACACGGGTATTACTAGGGAAAACAGAATTTGTAAATGCTGTAATTATAACATAGTAGAAAACGAATATCACTTTTTGATAATATGCCCCTATTACACGAATATAAGAAACATTTATTTAGGAAGAAATTCTTGGCCAACAATTGATAAGTTTAATAGATTAATGAAATCAGAAAATAAAAGCAATCTTTTCAAAATTACAAAATTTATCGAAAAAGCATTAGATTTGAGAAAAACAATAATAAGCACGCAGGTAACATAAAGAAATAAATTAGCATAATTATAATGTAGCATTGTTATTTTTTGCATATTTTATTAAGTTATTGTTAACTATCTACGTAATAATATTGATAATTATTTTGTTGTTAGAATTATTTTCTAATGATATCTCTGTCGTTATTACTATGTCATTTTCTCACGATATTTCTGTGAATGTGTAATTTGCCAAAGGCAATATGGTTGCCGATTTGCAAATAAAAGTTTTGTTGTTGTTGTTGTTGATAAAAAACAAACACGTTAACATTACAATTGTATGCCGCACAACCTTAATTGTTTGTGGCCCATTATTTGAATTGACAAACTTTTAACAAACATGCTTTCTCTTCCTCTCTTCTTTTTTCGCTGCGTGGGGAGGATGTGTTTTGTGAGTGTGACGATTCCTGATATGCATATTTTACTTTTTTTTCAGAACCAGCGCAAATGTGTATCAATCTCAAATTCGAAACTCTCTTCCACACGAAATCAACCCCACACGTAAAATAAAGCTATACAATGTGCGATATAAGGACTCTTTTCCCTTTGATTATACTTACAGAGCAAGGTCCTTCGTTATCCCGATAGGAACAAAGCATATGCTTTGTAAACTTCTGTTCATATAGGTTGCGTACTTGCGTAGAACAGTAGGTACGGGGTCGCAGTGAAATTTGTATCTCTTGTACTATCAACGGCGAATTTTGATCATCTGAAACAGACAGTTTGGTCATATATATTTGATATTTTTACTAGTATCGATTAATGGTATAAATCTGAACTAATGTATCATCTTTGAATTTTAAAACGCTTATAACGCTTGAAAAAGATTGATAATTTACGACAATTAAAACATAACAATTGACAAATTAAAAATAGCAACTAAACTAAGCCAGATCAAGGAAAAACCTCCATGAACAAATGAAGTTATGGTTTTAAACTCACCGTCGATATCTCCTACACCAGCAACGAAACATTTGGAAGATTCCGACAGTAGCTTCCGTTCATCTCTTTTACCTTAAATATATTAATGACTAAAAGTGAAATATGCGTATCAGGAATAGAAAAGCGTTCATTTTCGTACTGATCTCAACTTCCATAATGATGAGCAGGTCTCAGACAAAATTACCCTTCTCAAATTGTTAAAACGCTTCATTAGAAGTGTATTTATTTATATCTGGTTGTTGCCTGTTTAAATTAGGAAATCACTCAATTAAAAAGTTGCAAATTCTATTATCAAGAGAAAACATTTTAATATGTACTTTGAGGGGAATGTAAAACAATTAACAATTTTGCAGCCAATAGACAATTGCACGTTATACAGCACGAGTTAATTGAATATATAAATATATAAATAGCACACTTTGCACGACGTTGAAGACTTATTGGTTGAAGCACACGTTTATTACGAAAATTAAACACACTTGCAAGAGAAATGGTTTGCACTCTGTCGTTTAATTCTAGCGGCTCCGAAAGCTTCAAGACGGCTACGTCTTGGTCGTACTTGTGCACAACGCTGTACCTTTTGTTCTAAAAATACAAGAACAGACACAAGGTTAGAGTTACATGAAAGCATTTTTAGTAAGATTGCAGAACAAAGAAACTAGCTAGATCATTTCTTATCATTCGATGCAGCTCAAAAATTGATCATATATTAACTTAATAGCTTCGTGCTAAGCGTTATGTGGCTAGGCGCTATCACGGGTTCGATTCCCATTATGAGCTAATACATACTTTTTTAAGAAGGTTGTTTTTTTTTCTTTAGTATTTAAGGAGGCCTACAAACACAACATTAACGTCACGAAAGCAAGTTATCTCACTTCCCCATGAAAACAGAGAAAACCAACAATTACAAGAAGCTAAGGCAATTATTCAGATAACTAATGTTAGACATACTAAAATTGAATAAAAAGGATCTTTCGTATGACGATTGGAATTAAAAAATGTAAACATTCCCGAGTTTGCACATTTCTGAAATTATATCATTGTTTGCCACTTTTTGTCTTCACTTTTACGTTGAAATAAATAAAAAGATATTGGAATAATATTATGTGATCGCATTGATGAAATGTTTATTAACATGATATCGATGATATAACTTGTAGATATCAGTTTTCGGAAAAGTTTGACACCAAACCATACACTTTGTTAATAATGGATAGGGTCGAGCGCAGGGAAAACGAAGTTTAATGATTATCGATATAACTTTATAAATTTTTTAAAAGAACACATTTTAATTTGACTGTTAAAATTTCACCGAACTTCAGTATTTAATCTTCATTCTACGCGGTTTTAAAATTTGAAGAAAAAAAGAATTTTTAGACGTTTTTGACCGCGAGCGAATGCTGACGTCAGTGATGACATCATCAAGCCTAAAATGCATTGCCTCAACGCGACAAATTGATGTTGTCGAAAACTAATTAATCACCTGTATAACTTTTACGACATTTCGTTTTTGTTCGGATTCCTCCTTCTTTAAGGTTTTGTGTTCTCCAGCCAGGATGTGGAAACGTCCAAACCTGCAATTTGTAGCAAACATACAGTCAAACAGACGTTCTACGTTTGAAATTAAATCTTAAACGATACCTACATTTATATTATCACTTGTGAATTCACTTTTGGGAAGACTGGTTTTCATGTTGAATCCGAAAGTTATGGCTAAGCTTGGGCATTAACTCGCACAACTGATTCATAAGTATGCACAACTGAAGTGAAATTTTCATAATGCTAGATAATTTTACTAAAATGTGTATGGTAGATAAAGAAACGAATGCGTTCCCTGACCTCGGTTACTTGTATCAAACATCTATTGATTAACTAGTATTCACTGACTAATAAATATATCTGGACCTATCTACTTTTCAAAGCATATTTTAACCCTTTAGATTACAACGTTTTTGACTCGCTTACTTATTTACAATACTTGTAAAAACAAGAACATTAGGATACGTAAATTTACGTCGTGTCATTTCATTCAACATGATCTGCATTGGTGCCAACGAATCTATTGAATAATAAGTAGCTCTCTACTACTTCATGGATATGTATTAGCTGAATAGTTTGATACATACCGTTGATTAACGTCGAACTCTACACAATGTGCCGCAGTTAAAATAGTATTTTCATCTATGATAGACCCTCCGCATGTAAATTCTTCGTTGTAAAAGAGCACGACTAGCCACGGATACTCTCCGGGGTCTGAGTTGTTGCCATTGACAATGTACGCTTCATGGTCCTTGCCATTTGTTTCCTTAGCAACGGATGCAATGTCTAAGTAACCGGATGCAGA
This sequence comes from Corbicula japonica, assembly GCA_038501625.1. Classification (NCBI taxonomy): domain Eukaryota; kingdom Metazoa; phylum Mollusca; class Bivalvia; order Venerida; family Cyrenidae; genus Corbicula; species Corbicula japonica. Next base: position 13,422,760 of record JAZAYU010000001.1, read on the forward strand.
ATTGTCCGGGTATTCGGACGGAATTTCGATGACTGCTCCATTTACTACAATCGCTACAATTGTAAAGCGTTTGCTTGTTTTAAAACCAGAACACGACTGTATAATTATATCACTTAAAAATGTCAAAATGTTGTAAACTAGTCGAAATAGTTGAGCCGAATCTTCAGAAATGGAACATCTGAAATACATTCGGTTGTTTGATTTGAGCTTTCTAGACATTCATATAGAAAAAAGCATTATGTTTGCTTTAAAAATTCATTTTGCTTCAGTTAATTAAATAGTGTTAGTTGTACGTGTTATTCTAGATAAAATACAGAGTCAAAATTATAAAAAATGCGCTTGTTTAAATATTTACATACATCGTTACAAGCTCTTAAAATGCGAACAATTAGCCAAGTTGATATGTAAAGGTGTTGCATGCGGGATATAATCATCTACAAGTTTTAGCTTTCCAAAAAGCTAGTCGGTCATTAGCATGACATTTTAACAAAAAAATTTCGTTAGAATGTTGGTATTTAGTTTAAACATATTTTATTGCCAATATTTAAAGCAAATTGGTTTGGGCCACAAGTGCTTAACAAAATTGGCCCTCACCATATACAGATATGACAATTTTTACATGGCAGTATGATCCAATAGAATATAATGTGACATTAATTAACAAACATTTTATAGTTACCTTAAATCATGTAATGAAATATCAAAAGTTCTTCCCCGCCTGGTATTTATTTAGAATTTCCGCCGTGTAATTTATATGCTCGCTCTCGTCACACATTTTTGTTTCGATTTTTAATGATGTTAAATTCATTGTATGACAGTGCTTATTAATGTGTCACCTGCATCAGCATGTATACACGTATGGATCCTTTTGCGGCGTCGTCGGCGGCTGCGTTGTCCTGTAGCCCCTTGACGTAAATATGAAACTTAATGTTGCCTGTAAGTTTGTAAGTATTTGACCTATTGACTTAATAATAAGAATATATCATCTGCATGTTTAAAGCCATCTCCGACAACAAAAATGATCACTCTTGTTATATTATTTTTTGTTATGCCCCTTTCAAATGACTTACATATCGAACTTAATGTTCCATGTAACATTGAAAGTTCATGTCTATTTTATCATAATACTTGAAATATATCATTTTTTCCAAAAACAAAGCAATCTCTGACAACAAGATCGATAACCCCTGCTTCAATATTTCCGAGTTATGCCTTTTAAAAGACTTAAACATAATATTGCCTATAAGTTTGAAAGTTCTTCTTCTATTATCTTAATTGTTTGAATACGATATGAAGGCGCCAGGCAGGAACATCCGTTATGGTAAAAAAGACGTTACCGCAATAAATGACGTCAAAGTGAGTTCATGAGAATATCGGCCTAATTCAGATATATGATTCGCAAATGCTCGGAGATTTCGTGAGATGATTAAGAGGACTATATCTGTTGTATATTACCAATATAACAAATACTAAATCAATGTATAAATCAAATGTATTTTTATCTTAATTAACCGAACTACGTTCTGATAAAATAAACGGGTTTCTGTAAAATATGGTTTTACATTTTACTTTTTGCGATATTGTCGTTTCGACTGCTTATAGTAAATACAATTACTGAGTCATCTAAGTTGGACCCAAACCTAAAATATGATTGTGTTGTACTGCGTTATGATAATGTGACTGTGACTTCACCGAAATAAAAGCATTGGCCAACCTACCGAACGAATCGGTCATTAATACGTTTTATAGTCATATCAAAGTATGGAGCTGTTTACTCACAGTAATTTCTGTTGCAATATTTGTATTCACAAAATAACTTATGTTAAGTGTTGAAAAAGCTACGTCGAATGTATGTGAAAATATGTGCGTGTCAAATATAAGATAATTTGTACGATTTATCACCGCTAAATAACAATTGTTTCTTAATAATATTCCCGAACAAACAAAAAATGAGAGAGAGAGAGAGAGAGAGAGAGAGAGAGAGAGAGAGAGAGAGAGAGAGAGAGAGCGAGCGATGATATCTTAAATTTGGGATTTTCAAATGAGCAAAAAAAAATTTAAAAACAATTTAATTTGTTGGATATTTTCCACTATATAATCATTACTATGTTTTATTGCTGAAGTTGCACAGTACTCTAAATACAACAGAAGGAACATTATCACAGTCTGAATTGTTTTCCCGTTTAATCTTACATTATTTTCCTTACCGCATTGTCTATTCAATTTAAAATCGTATAGTATACTCCTGTTAGGCTTACTTATCACAGAACACATTGTTTTTTCACTTAAACTACTTTAGAAAGCTACTTTAGAATTGCTATTGTTCTTGAAACATTGTATCAAGTAACACAATGTTTCTCTGAATTAAGTGATGCAAACAGAACGGAAGTTCGCAAACATCACTTAACTACCAAGAAAAGCGCATCTTGATGTCTTGGTTACTACGAATCTCACGGTTAATAGAAATTTGTTTAATACTTTATCACGTTAATTTCTGCAGCTTAATTAATGATTGAATCGATATTTGATGGTTTTTATTTGGGTATGGAAAACAGTTGGGTTGTTTAAAGTGTGTGAAGCCCATCATTCAATCCTTATATTAACTCATAAATACTCTCACTATTACAGAAATTATTGGAAGAAATCATGATATTACGGCTTTTTCGAATGGCTGTTGGAACAGCCAAGTTGGCGACACAGTGAAGACGGCACGCTTTTTCGCAGCAACAGGTGGCAAAATGTGCGTGCTCATTTGCATCACACGTCAAAACATTGTGCACCCTATATATTGTGAGCAGCGTTTACTTTAGCCACGCCTCTTTAAGTAATACTTCACACTGTATACCATCAGGAATTATTATTCGTTTGGTGAATAAGACTTTAACGCAGAGGATGAAGTTGAAGTGTAAATATATAGTGACGACGTCTTACATGTAACGCACGACCTTTATCTTGACGTTGTCGTTTCATGGCGTATATGATAGAAGTGTTTTTAAATTTGAAATACGTCAAAATTTTATTCATTAACATAATCTGTTATGTAATCCATTTTCAATATGAGAGATTGAATTTAATAATTTCGTAAAAGAATCATTCTGAGAAATTATTACCATAACGGACGTTTTTGCCTGGCGCCTCTCAATTATCTGCATGAACAAAGCCATCAGTGACAATAAGAATGATAACTCCTATTTCGTTATTGTAAGAGTTATGTTCCTTTCAAATGGCTTTAATATGGAACTTTATGTAGTTTCAACTAAAATATTTCGTATTCCCATAGGGCACAAATTCCCAATATTCAATGCCAATTAAATATGATTTCTATCATCTTACTTCCTAGACAACAATATATTGGTGCGAAGATCTGCATTCCATCTATTCAAAAACACACAGGGGGTGAACTTACTTGTAAGAAAATTACTGATCTCAAACCATACTTTAAACGCGGAATCGCAAATACGGTTCCACAATCCCTGCAAACAAGAGACCCTCGGATGAAGAGAAAAGTTCTCATATATTAAAACGGACTATACGGACCACGGAGGAATACTGCGTTATTTTGGTGTAATGCAACTTTTAAATGAAAATTCGAAGTGATAATCCTCTTCATTAAGAAAAAACGAATAATACAATAAACGAGGAAAGGCTGGTCAAGTACCGGTCGAAAAATGTACGGATTCACTTTTTTATATCTAAAGACTGCTAGTTTGTTGAAAATGTCTCAGGTTTACCATTTCACTTGGATAATATTTGGAGAAATGATGCAGATCAACACCAAAAGTATGATTAAACCTTTTGAACTTTTTGATAGAAAGTTTAAGTCAATAACAATATCAGCGTAAACTTTATAATACTTGGAATAATTGTGTTTCACGGAATTCATTATCTTCGACCTGTTCTGTGGAATAAAGCATGAACATAATCTTGGCTGTCGGCAATTTATATAATAACTGATCTCTTAAAATTCTACAGTAGCATTGTATGTCTTCTCTTGCACGTACATGCAGGTCGACTTTGATTTACCGGGGAGCGGCGCGAACTGGCCAGTCCCGGCTCAGCCATAATGTATCCCGACTTTGCCGGTAATTTCTTATCACTCGCATGGAATACTTCCAGGTTATACCCTTTACATGATAATTAAACATGGAAATTCTGTAGGCTTCGCTTAAAGTGCTTACCGGTGGCGTCGATATATTATAAAGTTTAACGCAAATAAGACAGTTACTGTTTCGCCATTCGCAAATATTTGTCTGAAACGCAAACTTGCAAAAATAAATGTTTTTATCTCAGATTTTTGTTACAATTATTGTACTTTATACTTTAAATATTTCCCCCTGTTAAAATGAAGCTTACATAGTTGTGTTATTCGTGAATAAATAGATCTTCTATTACTGAGGGTTACATGAACGCACCCATGAAAGAAATCAAAATTGAGCTTAAACGTGTTAACGGTTCCTCGCGAAACCCCTACTCTAATGTCTGACCTCATATACACACACTATGATCTTGTTCGGTCTTAAGTCAATGGTGAAACAATCGCATTATTTTTACAAGTACAGTAAAATAGACAACACAAGCAATAACGTCTTTATGTATTGTCCAACAATATTGACCTGGCACTTCATTAATTTTCGTAAAGGTCATTGAATAAACACGGGTATCAGCGAAAACACCGATATATTATTCAATTTACACCTCAGTGAGGGGTATTGGAATAAATGCCGGACTACCGATTGTAACATTTACGAAAAATAACGAATATGGGGTCAAATGCAAGAGTGCTAGGTCAATATTGTTGAACAATAAACGGCGATCGTTTAGAATAAACTACAAGACAGCTACCCTTTGAATTTATTTTCCGGCTAAGAAGGAATACTTGTGAAACACCTTGAAAACAGTGACATAATGCCAATATTTTGGTCATCGAAGTAATTCAAAACATTTAATTTTTCGTTGTAACAGTTTTAGAGAAAATCGTCTTAACAATAACAAAAAACAATCAATGTGATCAGCACAAAGTTCAAGTGAAATTAATAAATGCATCAACATACGAATACATTTCTTACCGTCTCCTTACGGTCACTGACCTGATTTGCGGACCTAACTAGAACTACACTATATGAACGTTGGTAATTAATACTGACTATGTAAATAAGCGTCGCTTGTCTGCTAAGTGTACAAATACGCATTGACTGAGAAAAGTTCTGTGGTACCGCTATGACCTAGGAGGCATTAATGTTAGTACATATTCATCCAGTTTGATGGTACTAAACAACTGCATTATTTCTACACGTCCTGAATAAATTATAAATTAAGTATACAAGAAACATGATTATCTACATTAATGTCTTTTCTTTAAACGTCTTCTCTATAAATCAAGCAATCAAACGTCAGCCTATACACTATCCTTTTGCATGCGTCTTAGTCTATAGTCTAAAGTATCCGTTCTGGACCGTGTGTCCCTGTTAACCGGTGTCCAGGCTAAAGAGCTCATGTTTGATCGATTATAATATGTCGGTCATCAGGATGACCGACAAAAACATTGAAAAATCAAAATGTAAAATTCAGTGGTTACTAATCTATTTTTAATAAAATGATTTAGATAAAGAAAAGGAAAAACAGTTTTTAAAAACAAATCAAATAAATATTTACCGCAACAAAATAAGCCAACAAGTATGAACATAATAGACATTTTAGTTAAAATGCAAGTTCACAATTTTAAAAAAAGACCCAAAAGCCTTATAAATAATTAATTTGCATCGTTATCTCATTCTTTATCAATTATCTTGCTTTATCAATCTTTCATCGGAAAGAAGAGTTATTAAAATTAAATAAAATAATTTAAATTACGTAAAAGTAATGTTTACTGACGTTTTCTCATTCTTTATGAAAAATCTTTTCAGTTAAATCTTTCATCGAAAAGAAGCCTGCGTTATAAAAATTAATTTAAATAATTTAAATAACGTAGACGTTAGGTAACTGACGTGTCGACAGGTAGATCGATGTATAATTAAAATTATTGCTATTTTTTGGTTTTCCTTCTATATTAGTATTTAATTTGTTATAGATTTATGAACTAGTGATACATGAATCTACTTTGTTTGTTTTGTTAAAATTAAACGATGACAACTATACTATTATGCATTTTACATTTAGTAAGAACATTGATGATTAAAATTTAATGAGTTTTTATTCGTCTGGCGGCACATTGCATTTTGCTACAAGTCGATTTTTAGAAGATGACAATGTCACATGCAAAAAACACACATAGAATTTATATAAAAGATGGCGATGTCAAGCGAAAAGGTTGGTTATCAAAAGCCAATAAAAATCCTAAGGATTTTAAAACTGATAATGGAAACCAGTCTCAAATCTCGGTTTTATAATTTTCAGCACAGATCACCAGGAGTCAGATCAGCAAGAACACGATGGCAGGAATAAAAGAAACAGTCTGAGAGCTTTTACGTTCTTTTACATGGTTTTCCAAGAACCTTCATACACTCCTTAACCTCTGCCTCTAACGTGCAAAAAAGAGGTACAGTAAGCAAACCTGCAGTTGTTATTTTAAGCTGCAGTTGTTATTTTTGTAAATAAAATATTGGGATTAATATGACAAAAAAGGTTTTCTTAATTTGTGGTACACATGTACCGATTTCTCTGTTTTAAAAGTTTTTCTGTTATGCAAAGATTACGTTCATTGAAATCTTTAACATTGTAAACATTGTAACACGCTTTAGAAAGGGGAAAAAGCCCTGAAACACCAGTCCCATTTGATGTTGCCTAGGGGACATAACCGTCTCAATATGGAAATTTAAAATGTTAAATCAAAATCGCATCGTTTATCATTTATTTTAGTGGCTAAGAAACCATTTTCAATTGAGAGATTAAGATCGATACTGTTTAATTGCTTTTCTTAATTGTTTGCTTTATAATTTTTCATTTATACATTTTATTATATTATTATAATTCTACTTCCGTCAATCTTTGAACACAGTGCCACATTCACGATTTAGATTTGACAATTTCACAATACAAAACATATTCTACTGGCCTCATTAGTATATGAAACATATTTCCTAAATGTCGATTGCAAACTGGCCCTAACCATTTTCCGGGTAGATTGTGTGTTGTATAGGGGACTCAACTTTCCCGTCTACTTTCGCTTTTGTTTTTACGACATTACTTATTTGTTTTAATTTTTCTTTGATGCAAACATTCTCAACATAGTAGATTTTTACGATATAATCATAAAAATACATGTACCGCCGCTGCAGTTTTGAAAAAATTATTTTTCTGTTTATTTGTTTAAAAAAAAATTATTAACAAAAAAGACTGATTGTTGTTCCGTTTGCAATAATTTTGAAAAAAAACACTGCACGAAACGATCAATAAAGATATCTTGCGAAAACGATCAGGGTGTGTTGAGGGCGCACAAAAATAAAACTGAGATTGGAGACCATTCTCAAATATCAAGCATTTGACTGGCCTAAATGGCGACCAGTCTCCATTTCAGCAAATCGGATGCTTGATATTCGAGACTTGTCTCCATTTTAAGTTTTATGATTTTTTTGTTATGGGTCTAACACACCAGTCAAATTCCTTGCGACCTGATAGCGTTATGGACTTTGGATAGATTTGGAATATTTGGACAGAAAACGTGTGTTTTGTTCAGTGAACGCAATGTTTTTTTACCGGTGATACTTCATGCAGTTATTGGGAATTAACTGCTATTCTGAACTTCCATATTTTAAACAATTACTTTTCAATAAACAACTTAAATATAAGATCTGATTAAAACTTATTTAGTATGTTAAATGCCCAGTTGGTGTTGTGATAATTGATACAATGCATTTTTAGTTTAAAATCAGTACTATTTGTCCGTTCGTCATAGCTTTGTTAGAGACAAAAAAGAAAATTATCAAAATCCTTCTAACGGCAAAACGCAGCCTAATAATACTTTGCACAAACCAATGTTATTTACATGTGTTTTCTTTACGTATGGTAAGACAACTTGACACAGTAAAGAAAATAGTTAGACCTGAACAATCCCTAAAATTCTATTTGCGTTTATCACAAAAACGAAGCAACACTAAACATCAATTAAAATGTCTTCATAAGTAATGAGTTACTTATAACAATATCTAAGGTTCTTTGGTCTAACAAATGTATACAAGGTGAGTTATATGAAAAAAAGTGTTTTACATTCAATTTCCTAGTCTCCAAAATGGATTTCTCTCTTCATAATTAAAAGTTCTTTTCAAGTACCTTAGATAATGTTGTCAGTATCATTTCACTCATGTTGGCATTAGAATTGTTGTTTTGTGTTACTTCGTTATTGTGAGAAAATAGCAAATACAATTTTAGGGATTTTTAGGTCTAACTATTTTTCTCTAATGTTCTTACTTTTCTTAACATATGTAAAATCATACACTTATAGCATTGATTAGTGCAAAATTTGATGGAACTGCATTGTGCCGTTTGAGAGATTTTGATATTTTATTTTTTGTCTATGACCAAGCAATGACGAACGGATAAATGCCTTAATAGTCACCTAGATCGTTTTTTCTTGTTGTTTACAACAATTTTGAATACGTTCTGTCTGAGGGGTAAGCACGTAATTCACCATTTCTCTTCTGTTTCCAGAGATTTCTTTGAAATTCGTTTTTAATCGGGTAATCTAGCCATAGCCTATGTTTCCTCTATAAACAATTCAGAAAAACGTTTGTTGTCTACCATTAAGGATGTCATGCATGAAGACAAGGCAAACGTTCCAAGGCGGTAACCTCTCGCGTTCTCTCTTTCGTTAATTGTTTGTGGGGTCTATTTTGAAACGGATCATTTTATAACCATGCTCTCTCCTCCTCACGTTGTTTGGTGTGTATGGGGGTTAATGTGCCTGCTGGATGTGGACATTCGTTTTATGCATATTTCATCTTATTTCAAACAAGACAGCAGGTCCAAGAGGTTACTGCAGAAAATACTGATTTGTTTGTATTTAAAGTAGCTCAAGTGATCATGTGCTTATCACAAGGAATTTCCGCTTAAATTATTTTAACAGAGTTTGTGGCCCTTGATTTTTTATGCCTCTACAAAGTGGGAGGCATAAGGAGTTGCACCTGTCCGTCCGTCCAAACCTTGTGGCATCAACTCCTTTTAAACTATCAGGCGGATTTCTTTCAAATTTGCACAGATGATCAAGCATGAAGTTTAGATGATCGTAAAGAAAATATTTATTTCCTGCAACCATTTTTACCAGAGTTATGGCTCTTTGTTATAACAAATGTTGTTGCGGCAGTGGGGGCATCAGAGTCTGAGGACACCTGCTAGTTTCTGTAACATTTATATTTCTTAAATTCAAATCTCCCAAACCGCTAGTGGGATTGCATTGAAACTTCACATAATTGTTTGTTACTCAATTAGTCTAGCATAATTTTCTCCTCCATGTTTTGCAAAAGTTATTTACCCTTGGTCACTTTTACTTTAACTTTCATATTAAAATCCTGTCTAATCTTTATTTAAGAAATATTAAGAAATGACCAAGGTGACCGTCGGAAGGACTTCTTCATAAGGGCGACACAAAAAGCAAGATATTTGAAGTTATAATATTGTGAAATTGCCTTTTCTCATTCTATGAACACAAAATAAACAAAGAAATATCCATATCAATTTTTAAATGATTTTATTGCATATTTGTATTCAACCAGGATTTTAATGTGGCAACTCTGGCAAACACATTGAAGCCAGTGGCACAGTATATATTTCCAAAGGAAACCACACCAACCTGCACCACGTTTGATCCATCATAACACATAATCGGACCACCGCTGTCACCCTACAAACAAACGTTTTATGTCAGAATTTAAGGCAAAAAGAAAAAAAATGTTCAATGACAAAAGAAATAGGCATATGGTGCAACAAATTAACTCTTGTTTGACAGTTTCGTTTTTCTGCATTTTACCGGTTTATCAACTGTCTGAATTGGTTACTCCTTATTCGCATAAAAACCGAAGTGGTAAACATTCTGAAAGGTCATACATCGATAAAAGAAGATAAACGAAATTCACTTATATATGATTAAAACCTTCGACAACGGGTTTCTTTAGTAGTTGTCGTAAAGTTGTTTACAGTTGCGCGTAGAAATACATCCGCCTGAATACGACACTGCTTCACAAAAAAATAAACCACAGTCACATGACCTTCTAAGATATGTCTTAAGAATATGTTGTTCAATAAAATTACGTTATTAAAATAATTACAAACATTATCTGAATACATACTTAAAATGTATGACGTAATAGGAGTGAAAACCTAAACTGAAAATCATCCTGGTATGCCATAAAAAAAGTTTTCTGCACTTTCAGAAGTACTTGAACAGTTATACTTTTTTCTAGTTCTTCAAGTTAATACTTACATAGCATGTGCCTCTGTTGGGCTGATAAGCACACATCATGTATTTTGTAAACTCCAAGCCGTAAAGCTCATAAGTGCAAAATCTTCTAGACTTCATGGTGAGGGAAACCTCCTGAACTTGGGTTGGATATGAATTATCATCTAATAAAGAAAATGAAGCATCGAACATTCAAGTGAAGCTCTGACAACTACAGACATGTACTTTGTTAACACTTGATACGCCACTGCGGACAGTAAAACAGTAAAATTAAAACCAACAGCATTTGGACCATGTAAAATCCAATTTGTTTGTATAAATCTAAAATGCAGAACTTGATTTTCAATATTTTCGATAACTTGGCATTATTTTGAAGTGTTTAAACCTGGAGTACATACTTTTTTTAGGTCAACGCTCTAATTGGTTAATATTGTCTAATGGATTATCAGGTTTTTTTTGTTTGTAAATTTACTTCTATAAATCAGTTCTTACGCATCATTAAGGTTTTACACAGTAAAGGAATTGAATACCTTTTTATAGTTTCAACCACTAAGTCGTTTAGTGTGTGTTAAAGGCCCAATAAACTTGTCAAAACGTTTTTTTTTCATTGTAAAAATTAATTAACCACGTTTACCCTTTTCAAAAGAAAGTATAAATGACCAAATATTTATGTTCTCAAACAATCCCCAATCATTGAGACCCGGTCCGAACAGTATTTTTATAGCCCACAAAATTACTAACCAATGTTTACAATCACTCGGCGAAAAGGTTATCGGGTTTTTCCGTACGTGGGCCGTAAGAACGAAGAACGCGGTGACGTAATCCCGGTAACGGCTTTTAGTGGGGAATACATCATTAATTTATGCACTGTTGCATAATTAGCGACCGTCGCCTGCCGAGAGTTGCCGAAAATCAGCTCGGAAAGATTCGCTGTTTGTTTTGTAAACACGATAAACGATCCGCAAAACACGCTGCAAAGCAATAAGATTATACCCTTTTCTTATTGTAAGGTTTATTTTTTGTGTTATTATGCATACAGGTGAAATCTAAAATGTTTAGGTTAATAAAAAAAGCAGTTTGACAAGTTTATTGGGGCTTTAATGAGCATTTACAAACTTAATCGGTCGCTTATGAAGACTAAAGTATTTTAAAGTTTATTGGCTGAAATAGCGACTGATCGCCATTTCAGCTAGTCAGATGCATGAGATTTGAGACTGTTCTCAAGTTTTAGGTTTAAGATCTTGGACCCAAGCTATACATTATTCAAAGGCGGATTTAGACGTAGGCGCGCCAGACGCGCGCGCATGCATGTGTGTGAGTGCGCGTATGCGTTCCGGCGTGTTTTATGCATTTTCATTTTTAAGACTACTAAATATTAAAATAATCGCGATCCTGCTTGGCACACATTTTTTTCTTTTAGCTAATATATTGTTTGCAAGCAAATACTACGAAATTGGCAATTATTACTTTGAGATGAAGCGATTCTTATTGGTCCATTGTTAAAGTATAATACCGTCTGTAGATCCTATTCCGACGGCAACACAGTTTCCTCTTTTCAAGTACTTCGATTCTTGCTTTATACCTAAAATAAATAGTAAACAGTTAACACAAGTCATTATCACAAACAATAAAAGAAATAAAAAAATCTGCACTAAAATCGCAATGAACCGGTTAATAGCGAATAGTACAAGTCTAGCGGGGAAAAGATGACATACCGTAGGCTTTTAAAGTAGATTTTATAGTGATTTATCCTCACAATTGCCTAGGTTCTTCATTAACAATTGCCTTTTGAGAATTAATATACTTGACACTGTTGCATAAAATTACCGCTGAAAAGAAAGTCTCAAATATCAAGCATCTAATTGGCTGAAATGGCGACTGGTCGCCAAACTCAGTTTGATGACCTTGGGCAAAGGACACATATATTATTATTATTATTATTATTATTACAGAATATCTCTCTCTCTCTCTCTCTCTCTTTCGCGCTAATCGGCTGTTTTTAAATATTGTTTTCTTGTTGTGGGGAAAAATCATAAAATAGCACCTAACTTAGTATTTTTAACATGATAAAACAGCTGACTGCGACTGTTGTAACAAACTATTCCAACCTTTTTCCATTGCCCGCATACTGTATTTTCATAAAATTGATTGTTTCATTAAATCGTACCTGCTACAAGTGTTATTTTCTGCACTCTGTCAGTAAATACTAAAGGCGATGACAATTTCAGAATAGCAACGTCTTTGTTTCTTGTATAACTTCTGTATTCGTTGTTCTAAAAAAGATTCAACAATCACACAAACAGCTACGCAATGTAATGAGGCTTCCCGGATCCAATTTATATTTAATATTTCTCATCAATATTTGCAAACTGTAGGATTTTAACTCTTAAATTACAAATTGAAACATATGAATTATAGGAATATGACGTTAAATATGGACTGAACTCATTAAGACCACTGTCTGCTAGAGCAGTTGACGTAGTTTTATTTGTTTTAATAGAACACAGACATTTCATTTCATTCCTAAATTAGTATGTTGCCACTGCAAACAAAACAAAATTTTAGCACAAACTTGAAAACAATGTCAACATTCCTCATGTGCGGCATACATTTCTCTTGTTGGTGGTGACTTTGCATGTAAAACTGCAGTCGGTAAAAGAAATGGTAAATAAAACATGACAAAAACTAAGCAAACCAAAACACCCCTTTTTTCAAAGGACAATGTTTCATATTATGTGGCCATTTAACCAGCCTGAAGATGCTCTACATTTCTTGCATACCGAATAAGTATTTCCGCGTGTTTTACCGGGGAAAGAAAATCTTATCTTTTCCCTAGGGAAAAGATAACGTTAGCGTGCTACACTAGTGACGTTACTTCTTCAAGTATCTGACTTAATTTATTCAAGTTAATGAGGTCATTTAGAAAATAATATTTACGTTAACGTCAATATTTCTGCGTAAGGAAACAAAATTTAGTTTGTACACAAGTACACAAATATTATGAACAGTAAAAGGTATGCAAGAAAAAGAATCTTGCATGGGACATTCGGTAAAGATAGAAAAATCTGTTACCTCGGGTGAACTGTTTTGGCGGGAACTCGGCAGAGCCTCGTTCCCGCAAAACACTTCCCCCTCGGTGACAGATTTTTCCATCTTCACCTCACGCTCATGCAAGATACTTATATACCATACCGACTTCGTTTTAAGGAATCTAGCTCAACTGTTGTTGAGTACGTACCATAATAACGGTGGCCACCCTTCGTAGTTGTTCGGAACCTTCGTATTTGAATATGTAATGATCACCAACTACAACTTGGTATATTCCGTTCCTGTAAATCAAAACATTTTGTAAAAACATGATTTTTGCTATCAAGTTTTTGAAAATTTTAGTAAAACGTTTTAAGTATATGACAGTGTTGTTTAAGACGTTTTAAGAGAAAATTGAAACCGAAATGCCCTACAGTTGTAGTCATGCGCATGCGCAATTGAAAATAGATATATATTTTTTGTTCATTGTAAAATATAAAAAGAAAGTAGTTCTTCTGAAATAAATCGCTGTGGAATTTGAATATAAGTATCTTGCATGAGTGTGAGGTGAAGATGGAAAAATCTGTCACCGAGGGGGAACTGTTTTGCGGGAACGAGGCTCTGCCGAGTTCCCGCCAAAACAGTTCACCCGAGGTGACAGAATTTTCTATCTTTACCGAATGTCCCATGCAAGATACTTTTTCTTGCATATCTTTTACTGTTCATAACATCAGTGTACATGTATACAAACTAAATTTTATTTGCTTACGCTGAAATATTGACGTAAACGTAAAACTTATTTTCTTAATGACGTCACTAACTTGATTAAATTACGTCAGATACCTGAAGACGTGACGTCACTCGTATAGCACGCGAACGTTATCTTTTCCCTAGGGAAAAGATTATAAGTATCATGCATGAGTGTGAGGTGAAGATGGAAAAATCTGTCACCGAGGGTTAACTGTTTTGCGGGAACGAGGCTCTGCCGAGTTCCCGCCAAAACAGTTCACCCGAGGTGACAGATTTTTCTATCTTCACCGAATGTCTCATGAAAGATACTTTTTCTTGCATACCTTTTGTTATTTATAACATTTCTGTGTAAGTATACAAACTTATTTATTTTCATTATGGTAAAATATTGACGTTAAAGCAAACTTTTTTTTTAAATGACGTCACTAACTTGAATATATTACTTGAAGACGTGACGTCACTCACGTGACTCATTCTACATGGGGGGGGGGGGGTGTAGGATCGAAATTTCCTACACGGGTGAAAACACCGGATAACCTGATCTGGTATGCAAGAAAAGATTTTCTTTCCCCGGTAAAACACGCGAAAATACTTATCCGGTATGGAAGAATTATCATAGCTTCTGATTGGCTACAAATGAGCTGGTTACACTACTTGTACGAGAATAGTTTCAGAGAATTGTTAGTATACCATATTTACAATTGAAGGTAAATAATCTGTTTAATCTTAAACTTATCTGGACTAAAAAAATCACTTTTACGAAGGATTATTAATAACCTCGAGACTAGGTAACTGATCTAAGATTTTGACTGCAGCAGCTAACACCTGTCAGCGCTAAAATCTCTTGAAGAAAGCTAACATCCCTTCTAGGAAACTAACATGTTAGCAAGTTAGCGGTGACATCTTTTCTAAGAAGCTAACGGGTTAGCATGTTAACGCTAACCCCGGTAATACCATGCACCCAGTTTGATTTGATTTTAAAAAGCAAAGTACTCTTCCTTAAAATCAAGCAGCTAAATTATTTAAAGAAGACTTCATTTAGTGTTTGTTTCGAAATATATGCATACCGTTGTTCGACATCCTCATCTACACAATGAGCAGCTGTGAGAATAGTATTTTCATCTAAAATCGAACCGCCGCATTGAAACTTGCTTTGGTAGTACAAAGAGGCGAGCCAAGGATATTCGCCGGGTTCCGCATTGTCTCCGCCGACGATTCTATTAGCCGGTGGTTGCTCATCCTTTGCAGCTTTAGATTGTTGTAATGGCGATAGTTTTGCTGTTGCGCCATCTACTGAAACTTTATTGTCTCCACCAATGATGATTCTATTAGCCGGTGGTTGCTCATCCTTTGCATCTGTAGATTGTTGTAATGGCGATACTTTGACTGTTGCCCCATCTACTGCAACTGCAACTGATGTCATCAAACGAAGTAAAATATGCATATTAGGATTTCCCAGTCCCCATCCCAAAACATGGCCTTCAGACGCAAGGGTTCTAAATAAACTACTTACAAAAATATAGGTTTTTAAAGAACATTTAATTATAAAGAGAGAAATCAGCATTGTTATTTTTTGTCATACATTTATGCCACCAGGAAATGACAACGTCGAACACATTTTGCAAATATCTCGTATTGTACATTTGTTAGACAAGAAGACCTAAAGTTTTGTTGTCGGTAACATATTACTTATGTGGGCATTTTGTTTGATGTTTTATAATGCATTTTTGTTTGGATGTAAATAAAATTTCATTGAATTTTTATATCTAGCTATGTTTTCTTTACTGTTCGAACTTTTCTTAACGCATATAAAATAAATACACATTTCATAACTTGTGCAAAGTTTATTGAACTGCATTTTGCTGTTAGAGAAAAGTTTAATTTGTTTCTTTTAATCCATGACAGTGCAATGCCGAAATGTGCAATAGAGAGAATGGCGCACAAAATAATTCGACTAAATCAGGTATTTTTCTGCTTTAAACAAAACATGAGAACCAGGAAAAGGCTTGAAAGATATTTCTTTTTTTAAAGCTATTGATGCGGGCGGGTAGTGTAACTGGTGAAGTTTGCGAGTAAAACATACCCAAGTGGTCACAAATTATCACCTTACAAATTAACTGTTAACTTTTTGGTGAATACCAAAGATATAAAAAATTGTATTGCTTATGACATCTACGACTTACGTGTTTGGAAAAAACTTCTCATACATATGCATATACGTACATTCTGATATAAACACCGAGTTGTTCAACTGCGTATTGACACCATAATAATTTTTGTGTCAGAAAAACCGAAATAGTTTAATGCGTTTTATGCTACAAGTTACATTGTTTTTATACAAAGAAAAAAGAATGAATTGTAATTAAAATATTTACCCATACAGATCAAACAGATAAGTAAGAACCGCATTGATCAAGTTCCGTTGTTCTGTTGGGAAATCAACTGCGTCTGTACTTTTGCAGTAACACTAGTCCCATGCAAACATCAAAATCAATTACAAATTGAACTTCTTAGTAAACAAAGGTATTTAAAAATTCGCGTGTGATGATAAATACCCCCTCGGGTCTAACGCGGGTAGAATAACGTTTTGCTTATATGTACGACTGAAAGATACAATCTTCGTTTTGCTTTGTTATTTATCTCAAATAATTATCTTAATTAAAACCTCACTTTAAGATGTACCAGTGATAGCATCAGAAAATTCACTACTTTAGGGGTAAATTAAAATTATATTCAAAAATATTGAAACGGTAACAATAAGATTGATATATCACGTTGTAAGTTAACGTTTGTCGAAAATATCACCATATGTCTTTGTCTTAATTATTGAACTACTTTATAGCATCTATTGGCCCTAGATAATAAAACTAAGATTGGAGACCAGTCTCAAATCTGAATTATCTGATCAGCTGAAATCATGAAATGGCGGCCGGTCGACATTTCAGCCGAGCAGATGCTTGAGATTTGAGACTGGTCTCTAGCTGAAATTTAATGATCTTGGGCTATTATGAACAAGAAAATTCTATTTTTAGTAACAGTGGCCTTGACCTTGGACCAACATGCATGGATATTGTAGGCGACATACCTCTTGATATGGTAAACATTTATACCAAGTTATACCAAGTTATACCAAGTTATTATAGAATCCAATAAGAAATAACAAAGCTACAGAGCGGACACGGTTGTGCAATTTTCGCACACACACACAGGGTGAACACTATATGCCCGTCCGCCATCTTATGGCAGGGGCATAATAAAAATAAGCATACACTTTTAGCATTGATTTGTGTAAAGCTTGATGAAACTTCATTTTGCCGGCTGAGAATTTTTGATACTTTTTTGATTTCTATGACAAAGCAATGACGAAAGGAGCAAGTTGCCTTAGAAAATCGCAAAATTCTAGCCAACGTTAAGTTTCGTGACGGACTGACGGACGGACTAAGCAACAGGTACAGGCTCACCGGAAGTCTTCGCGACCGTCCAAGACAGTCCCGGCCGAAGGTCACGATGGCAAAATAAGACAGATTTATTGTTTTGAGCCATTTAAGAAACCGGAGACTCACTGAAGTTGAAACTGGACATGCAACCATTAAACGGTATGTTCATCCAATAAGATCGAAAACCGTGCGTAAACGTTTACGAGCAGCTGTTGCTGGTGGAATAAGAGCGCACAGACCATTACATGGATCATTTTGAATAACGTTTTGCTACTAAATCAGCTAGTATTAATTGCATGTTTTATTGAAAGTTTTAAAGCAAAAGCTGAATTAGTAAGCCGGTAATGCCCCGCAACGAAGGTGTATACTTAGGAAAAGTTTTGAAGTGTATAGTATTCCCAAAGTTTTAGCCTTGTTTACCAGAATAAAATTAGCAATCTTTACTGTCCAATTTAATTTTATAACTTGAAATCATGTGAAAATTAAAACTGAACAATTGTGTCGATATCAATGGTTTTCTGAAGGAATCGCACATAAACAGTTCAAAATTATTCTTATAAATTATTGTTATATTTGACTTGTTTCCAAAGAGTAACGATTTTATGGCTTATAAATATACTTTCATTGGCATTCAACAGTTTACTTCCCCCTCTTTTAACGTGTATTCGTTTTCACTTTATAAAAGAATCTGGTAAAAAAAAGGATCAAAATCTACCGTATCTCTAATTTCTGAATTGCGGCACATTTTTTTCGACATAAGTTGTTGTAGTTTACTAGATGGTCCGTCTCGTAGCTGCCGATCAGTGGCAGACTCATACAACTGGCGTGTTCGTTTATATGGCATTAATGGCATTTATTATGTCCGTCCAATTTGGAGGATGAATTAAAATTGCCCTCAGCATCTGAATTTGTTATTCTTCAGTGATGACAATGTTGTTTTTTTCTCCGCTGCAAAATAGATGGTGAAATAGAGTGACAGATATTAAGCATTACTTTGTTAAAATATTCGGTTTGACAACGTAACCCTATACGGCCATTTTTCGGTTTTTGGAAATATTTCACAAATCGCTTAGTCTAATTTAATCTTCGCAGGTACTTGACATATTTAGGAAAAACAACAACAACAGTTATCTACAGCAGCAACAGCAGCCACCAATCACAATAAACTATGCATGAACAAATATTGTTGTTAAAAATTATAGATATAAATTGGCAACGTTCATCAAGAAAAAAACCCAAACATTTAGCTTTGCTCGGTCTTAGAATTATAACAAAACCGAGCGAGTTCGCGTGTGTAAATCATTCGTTATTTTAAAATTAACTATAAATGTTGAAAGCTTTTACCTTGGTTATTAAATTATTATCCATTGTCATAGACACGCTTGAAATTTAGTCTATCCCTCGGCGTGTTGATAATTTAAAATACCGATTTACCAAAGTATGTAATGGTCAGTTTCATTAGGGATATTTTACTGTAGAGTCGGTATTATTTGAGGTTTCATTATGGATGTAGACGCCGGCTGTTGAGAGTGCTGGTATTACTTATTCGTCCTCCTACATACTTCAACGACTGCAAGAAGTTACTTTTATCGCTCATCATATCCACTGTTTGTCGCATCCCACCAACTTTACATCTAAGACAAAGGCTATTTCCTGACCTTGATAATGACTACCGAGCAAGATATGTGTCTAAGCTATTTAGTCAACTAGGATATGACTTTAAAAGTTACCGGTGAAACGCCTGATTCATTAAGTCGTTTAGCTAAATACGCGAATATTACCACTTATATTACCCGACTTCAAATAATAAAAGTTTAGGACCGGACACGATATTGCTACGTCATGCTGTGACCTTGACCTTCAAGGTTGCGACCCAAATGTTGTGAGCGACAGGTCGTCTCGTTATGGTGATCATTTCTGTGAATAATTTTAAAATTCGCCTGGTGATGCGGGGTGCTTTCAAAGAATTAACTTTTACTGGTCATTTTATGGCTGTGGTCTTATCCATCTTTTCTTGACTGTGTGGGGAGGCTGTTTTTTTCTGGATGTGGCGATTCCTGATACGCATATTTCACCTTATTGCAGCATTATTCAACATCAGTGTTCCGACAGAAAAAGAACTATTTCAACTTACTGTGCCGATCGTGGATGATCATTTAAATGACTATTTTCAGTGGCCTGTAGTTGCATTATAGAATCGCAGTTGGAACATGCAGTTGCAGAAATTGAATCGTATAAATCTATCAGCTCTGTATGGCGCCATAAAAGACTATTTCTCTATTAACAAACTTACGAATAAAACAGGTCACACGTATTTTTCTATGCAAAATATGTTTGGGATAACCCCTAAAATTTTACCTTAATCTGGTGTTAAATTCCACTACCACTTACATTCGCAAATGTCTTGTAACAAGGACTCCTGCAGTAATTGTGAATGGAAACCCAACAGCTGTCAAATACCAAAACGAATTTCTATGCACGTTTGTAAGGGAACAATTTTGCTTGTACATAAGCTCTTATTTACGCTGGCTGATTGATCAAATCGCAAAATACGCGAATACTAGTATTACCATTTATGTATTATGGTCTGCACATGGTCTCAATGAGATGAACATTTGACCAATGTTTCAAAAAAATCCTTCAAGTAAATCGAGCGGTCACGAAATACTTGGCTGAAACAGTTAACCATCACTTGTGATCTTGACTTTAAACCAGCACATTTGAAACATTGGTTCTGCACATCAGCTAAATAAGGTTAACATTTGATCCAAGTTTCATAAACTACCTTCCAGGGGTTAAGAATATGAACCAGGCACGAAGTGAATGGTTCAAATCTTAAGACCAATATCAGGCCTCGACGAATTTTTCCGGGTCACTCGCCCTGCAGGGCGAATGATCCTAGAAATGTACTCGCCCTTCACAAAATATACTCGCCCTTGATGCTTTTCTATTTTGCAGACGCCATTTTTATATTATGCTGCTCGATTTAAACTAGATCTTTCATTATCAGAACAATGTTCTTTGACCAAGCCTCTGGTGCGCGATTATTAGTCGGGAAAAAATCAGTCTGTATTGGCATATCGGGCTTAGTCAATTATAAATTGATAATTATAGTTTTTATACATTTAATATATCATCTTCGAAATAGCCCGTATTTATATTTTATTAAAATTCTAACGCACTCTGCTTCAATGAATTATTAATCGATTAACTCCATAACGAAAGTAGCATTCGGCAATGTTTTATTCATACGCGATCGGCAGGTGCTCGTTCGGTATGACGTCAGTTTCCGGTTTTCGTTTGACAGTTATGCAGTCTGCAGTTTTGATTGTTTTACCGAATAACTTTATTAATTAATGTTTAGAGAAGCAGCATTTGGACTTAGAGTGGATTTATCGAGGCCTGAATATAAAACGCAGCTTTTAACGTAGTCTGTATTGATATATAGGGAAAACGCAGCTTTTTCTAAATATATCACTAGACAGTATGTTATGTTTATAAAAAAAGAAGTATTCACTGTTCTTTATCGTTATTTTATTAAAATACCGTTATATCTTTATGATACATTAATGTGTTTTTACCAAATAAGTAAAAATACGTATTAATTATGTTGAGGTAATTTTCTGAATTACCTATAGATTTTCTTTACGTCCGAATCACTTGCAAGTGGATACATCATAACCGATTTTTTTTTTAAAGTTATATATTGTAAAATTATGTAATACTTTATACTGTCTGTGTGTCCCATATGTCATTCGTTTTATGATGTATGCGATTTCAGGATATAACACGTAGCGACGCAGCCATTAGAGATATGTAGGGAAAACGCAGCTTTTTTTAAACATACCGTCTAGAATCGTTAGAAACGATAAAAATATACAAAAATGTAGTGTTTTTTCTGTCTTCAATGTTTTAAATCAATGTACATTGGATTGATAGTAAGGTCCATATTTAGAGATATGTTTTAAAAGTTCGTGTATTTAAGCTCGATAATTGGTAATTGTTGTTAAGTGTCACACAGAGTTTTTTTTCTCTAAAGGACTTTTATGAACGTATTCGCTACAAACAAATACATTCCACATACAAATATTATTTAATTATTCTTTCTCTTTTATGTCGGTAACTTGAAAGATACATTATGCCTTTTAAAAAAAGCATTAATGGAAATTTTTGTTTTTAATTATTACAGAAATTATTTTTGTATTATTATTATGTTGGATTATTTTGAAGATATAAAATGCGCATACTATAATATAAAAAGATGGCCGAGTCTATTGCTACGTATGTGTCACAAAGTAAAAGCTGTCTATTGCCACGTAAGTGTGAATAAGTGTGCCCGTTATTACCACGTAATTCCAATTAATATTGAGAGAAAAAAAATGAAATATGCATATCAGGAATGGCCACATCCAGCAAACACAGCCTCCCCACACAGCCAAAAAGTAGAGAGGAAAAGAGAGCATGGTATTACAATAATCAGTTTCAAAATGGAAGCCACAAACAAATAACGAAAGTGAGAACCAGAGGGGTTACCGCCTTGGAACGGTCAGTGGCAAAACAAATTGCCAATGGGAGTTTAAACCAGGTTCTAGGGTGCACCAACCTCACACTTGCCCCAACAGGTTCTCGTATCACAAAACAAGTACACATTGTCTTGGTGAAATTTCTCCAACCCACCCATCAGCTCAACAATGTTGCATGCAAAAGCATACAAACATATAAACATAAGAATTTAATAGCAGTGCAAAGCCAATGGGTGGGTACTCAATGATCTTAACGAGACCAGAGCACCTGGAGTAAAATCAGCAAGAACACGATGACAGGGATAAAAGAAACAAATCGAGCTTCTAGGTTCTTTTAAGAAAAGATTTCCCCATAAACCTTCATAAACTCTTAAACCCCTGCCACCGTCGTGCAACCAAAGAGGTAAGCATAATGATCAACTGTAGATGGGTTATTAACATCGCTTTTTATCTTCTTAAGTTTATAAATTAAATCTCCATAAAAAAAACTGGCTGTGAAATTCCTTTTGCAATAGTGATTTTAAACTGCACCTGTATTTATGAATTAGATGTGGATATCGGCGATATAGGTATACAGTCTAGCTTCCTTCAAGGTCCCCACCATTGTCTAGTTTAAATTTGACGGTCAATTTTGATTTCCTTGCTCTTTCGTTTCAATCTAGCATCTCTTACTTGTTTCTATATTTTTGTTCTTTTGTGAATTATTTTATATTATATACTTCTGTAGAGTTGCTACTTTTTCATTGTACTTCAAGATATTCAGTAAAATTTATCATCTCTAAGCTCTTAAGAAGGAATGTATTGTATTGTTTTAAATACTTTTCGACCATTGCAGTATTTTTCCAAAGACAAACTTTTTTATGCTATGTAAATTTGCTTTAGAAATCTTTTAAACACATTGAAATTAGCTTCTGTCCAGCATAAATGATGAGCTTGTCAATTTAAATTGGGTTAGATTGATAAAATTATCATTTATAGCAATAAAAAGTAATATCATATTCAATACATGAAGGAGCTATCTGGCAAATATTCCCTTCTTGCCTTGCAAAAAATGCATATAGCTCCTTCTTGCGCTATGAATTTTTACATTTTGCAGATAGCACCTTTGTGTTCTGGTGATAAAATATGTTAAACATAGCTTTTAATACTAGATATTTATATATTGTATAGATCAAGGTGACACACATTAAAAAATGTAAAAACATGAAAATTGACAAAAACCGCAGATAGCACCTTTTTGCATCACGCCCTCAATATGATGTGGGTAATATGAACAAGAGGGCCATGATGGCCCTTTATCACTCACCTGAGTACAACAAAGTTGTACACCAAGTTATTTTAAAATCCAATAAGAAACAACAAATCTACAGCTTGGAAAAGAAAATGATATTTTAAGTAACAGTGACCTTGACCTTTGACCTGCCAGCATCGGTATTGTAAGCAACACATCCCCTTGTCATGGTGAACATTTATGTAAAGTTATTTTGAAATCACTCCATTCATTAGGAATTAACAGCCCAGACAAGAAAATTTTATTTTTAGTAACAGTGACCTTGACCTTGGACCAACAGGCATGGGTATTTTACGCGAAAGTACACCTTGTCATGGTAAACATTTGAGCCAAGTTATTTTAAAATCCAATGAGAAATAACAAAATTACAGCCTGAACAAGATTTTACTATTTTTAGTAACAGTGACCTAGTTTTTGACCCTAGGTGACCCATATTCAAACTCGTCCAATAAATAACTGGGACATTTGTCCTGACCAAGTTTCTTTACAATCTGATAATCAGAGTAAAAATGTGACCACTATAGTGTTAACAAGAAAATTCTATTTTTAGTAACAGTGACCTAGTTTTTGGACCCAGATGACCCATATTCGAACTTGTCCGAGAAATCATTGGGACAAACATCCTGACCAAGTGTCATGACAATCTGAGCAAAAATGTGACCTCTAGAGTGTTAACAAGAAAATTCTATTTTTAGTAACTGTGACCTAGTTTTTGGACCCAGATGACCCATATTCAAAGTCGTCAGAGAAACCATTGGGAAAAACATCCTGACCAAGTGTCATGACAATCAGAACAAAAATGTGACCGCTAGAGTGTTAACAAGAAAATTCTATTTTTAGTTACAGTGACCTAGTTTTTGGACCCAGATGACCCACATTCAAACTCGTCCTAGAAATCATTGGGACAAACATCCTCACCAAGTTTCATGACAATTAGAGCAAATATGTGACCGCTAGAGTGTTAACAAGAAAATTCTATTTATAGTAACAGTGACCTAGTTTTTGGACCCAGATGACACATATTCGAACTCGTCCGACAAATTGTTGGGACAAACATCCTGACCAAGTTTCATGACAATCGGAGCAAAAATGTGACCGCTACAGTGTTAACAAGAAAATTCTATTTTGAGTAACATGACCTAGTTTTTGGACCCAGATGACCCATATTCGAACTCGTCCGAGAAATCATTGGGACAAACATCCTGACCAAGTGTCATGACAATCGGAGCAAAAATGTGACCGCTAGAGTGTTAACAAGAAAATTCTATTTTTAGTAACAGTGACCTAGTTTTTGGACCCAGATGACCCATATTCGAACTCGTCCGACAAATCATTGGGACAAACATCCTGACCAAGTTTCATGACAATCGGAGCAAAAATGTGACCGCTAGAGTGTTAACAAGAAAATTCTATTTTTAGTAACAGTGACCTAGTTTTTGGACCCTGATGACCCATATTGGAACTCGTCCGAGAAATCATTGGGACAAACATCCTGACCAAATTTCATGACAATCGGACAAAAAATGTAACCTCTATTGCGTTAACAAAATTTACCTTAGGGTTAGGGTTTAGGGTTAGGGTTAGGTAAAAAGGCCCATAACTCCGCCAAAAATAATCCGATCAGAAATTCCCTAGGATAACCACAACTAGGCTTGGTGACAAACACTCCTGTGAAGTTTCAACGAAATCCCTCAAGCGGTTTTAGAGAAGAAGCGAGGACAAGATTTTGCTAAAAAGGGCCATAACTCAGCCAAAAATAATCCGAGCAGAAATTCCTGACGATATGCACAACTAGGCTTGGTGACAAACACTCCTGTGAAGTTTCAAAGAAATCCCTCAAGCGGTTTTGGAGAAGAAGCGAGGACAAGATTATTTCGGACGGACGGACGGAAAGACGGACGGAAAGACGGACGGACGGTCCAATTACTATATGCCTCCCTTCGGGGGCATAAAAACAACACAACAAACTGGTTCATGATAAGAAAATTACGAAATTTAATGTATTAATTAATATATGTATCTCCGGTGATATGAATGTTAATTTTTGTTTTGTTAATAATAAACTTAATAAAATTTTAAAAGCCAGACGATATCCTTCTTGTTGCATGTCACACTGTATATGCGCGTGTCTGGTGACACCTAAATTAATTGACCGTGCTCTTATCATCGAATCAATGATACGAAATCAACAACGCTACGAACTTGTTTATTGGCACAATGACATCAACTTAAATGGAACAAGCAAATTCGTTGAATTTATATCCCCTGCCGAGTACTGGTTATTACTAACACAACAGCTGAAGACATAGGGCTTTATTTAGATATTTATCAGGGATGGCAAAAACAGTGAAAAAAACTTCAGATGGTGAAAAGGGTTGGGCAGCTCACACCAGAATATAAAAATGAGACGAAAAGTCTTCAAGTTGTTGAAATGAAGAACGCAGTAGTAAAAATATAGTGGCGGATCCAGGGGGGGGGGGGGGTTTCGGACGAACCCCCCTTATTTCCCCGATATTTGTGTCCCGGGGGGTTCGAGGTTCAAAGTTTGTGGATACGAATCAATATTAATGGTTTCCAGAAGGAAATGGACTACAAGTTTGGCACAAAATTGTTTCATTTGACGACAAAAATACGGACTCTGTGATGATCTTGACTGTCAAAACTTGGACTTCGCGCATATTACTTGCTCTCAATCCTAACCTGTGTATTGCTAATAGACAACTTCGCACCCCTGCACACTTGCCACTGTATGTAACCAAATGCTTTAATTTTAATCAAAACAACAAAGTAGTCAATTGTTAATCAATGAAAAACTTAGTATTGCATGTTTCTTGCGTCTCCCGATCTATCGTCATGGGCATTTGAAGTCACAGGAACTTTTGCAACTTATTAAAATTCGCAGTTCGAGTCTGTGGAATAAAATGTAAAATTTATTCTTATGCTAATATTTGCAAGAAAGAAATGAAGTTTGAATTAAACAAGAGCTGTCACTTGAAATTGACATATGCCCCCGAAATGCAGCTTTGAAATCGAAAAATAAACATATGTAATGAAAAATATGCTTGTGGAAGACAAAGCATACCGCATGCATATAATGTGAAAGATGAAAGGATCATATGTTTCAAGTCTGTAGTAAATATTTAGTTAAATAAAGTTAAATATTACAATTTTTTAGGAAATTCTAAGATTATTGGGGAGATAATCCTGGAAAATGATTATTAGAGTTATGGACCTTACTACATATGATGTGGGTAATATGTACAAGAGGGCCATGATGGCCCTTTATCACTCACCTGAGTACAACAAAGTTGTGTTGTACGAGACCCAACGTCTCGATATGGTGAACATTTACACCAAGTTATTTTAAAATCCAATAAGAAACAACAAATCTACAGCTTGGAAAAGAAAATGCTATTTTTAGTAACAGTGACCTTGACCTTTGACCTACCGGCATGGGTATTGTAAGCATGGTGAACATTTATGTAAAGTTATTTTGAAATCACTCCATTCATTAGGAATTTACAGCCAAGGCAAGAAAATTTATTTTAAGAAACAGTGACCTTGACCGTGGACCAACAGGCATGGGTATTGTACGCGAAACTACATCTTGTCATGATAAACATTTGAGCCAAGTTATTTTAAAATCCAATGAGAAATAACAAATTTACAGCCTGGACAAGATTTTTCTATTTTTAGTAACAGTGACCTAGTTTTTGACCCCAGGTGACCCATATTCAAACTCGTCCAATTAATAACTGGGACATATGTCCTGACCAAGTTTCATGACAATCTGACAATCATAGTAAAAATGTTACAACTATAGTATTAACAAGAAAATTCTATTTTTAGTAACAGTGACCTAATTTTTGGTACCAGATGACCTATATTCAAACTTGTCCGAGAAATCATTGGGACAAACATCCTGACCAAGTTTCATGACAATCGGAGCAAAGATGTGACCGCTAGAGTGTTAACAAGAAAATTCTATTTTTAGTTACAGTGACCTAGCTTTTGGACCGAGATGTTCCATATTCAAACTCGTCCGAGAAATCATTGGGACAAACATCCTGACCTTGCTTCATGACAATCGGAGCAAAAATGTGACCCCTAGAGTGTTAACAAGAAAATTCTATTTTTAGTAACATGACCTAGTTTTTGGACCCAGATGACCCATATTCGAACTCGTCCGACAAATCATTGGGACAAACATCCTGACCAAGTTTCATGACAATCGGAGCAAAAATGTGACCGCTAGAGTGTCAACAAGAAAATTCTATTTTTAGTAACAGTGACCTAGTTGTTGGACCCAGATGACCCATATTCGAACTCGTCCGAGAAAACATTGGGACAAACATCCTGACCAAGTTTCATGACAATCGGAGCAAACATGTGACAGCTATAGTGTTAACGAACTAAGTGTGGACGGACAACGGACATTCATCGATCCTAATAGCTCACCCTGAGCCAGCTCAGGTGAGCTTAAAAGTGTGGCCTTAACTTGCCAGTTTGTGTACATACACTGCATACATCTAAGGCTTTCTTAAATTTAGTCTTAACATTTTGAGAATGTGCTACAAATTTGTTGTTGTTGTTCTTGTTGTTGTTTTACTTAAAAAACAGTGAATAACATATTCAGAAAAGCCTGATTTTCAAAGTGCTATAAAGGAAGAAAGTTTATTTGTCACTATCCTTAAAATGACAAAATTTACCGTATAAAATCTTCCAGAGCAAAGTTCTTAATATTGCATTACACAGATCTAAGCAGCAAAGTTCATCAGGTCATTGTCCAGCAACTGTACCAATAATACAGGTAAACATCATACCTAAATATAGCTGAAGACAGGTAGAAATATTGGATTTTGACACTTGAAATTTTCACCCTGCTACTAAAATTTTTGTTTCAAATTTTATCCCTGAACAACCAGTGAATGAATTGTTCAAGAAAGATTGAATTTCAAGATGGTATAAAGGTTTGTCAAAATCTGGTTAATAACTGTAGAAAATCAAAGGTTAAAAACAGAATTTAAAAGAAAAAACATTAAAATCCACAGGGCGGGGCGCCTGGTCAATTTAACAACATGATTTTAATAATTTGTGTAGAAGTCATCAATATCAATATTCATACCAAATTTCATGACAATCGGACAAAAAATGTAACCTCTATTGCGTTAACAAAATTTACCTTAGGGTTAGGGTTTAGGGTTAGGGTTAGGTAAAAAGGGCCATAACTCAGCCAAAAATAATCCGAGCAGAAATTCCTGATGGTATGCACAACTAGGCTTGGTAACAAACACTTCTGTGAAGTTTCAAAGAAATCCCTCAAGCGGTTTTGGAGAAGAAGCGAGGACAAGATTATTTCGGACGAACGGACAGACGGACGGACGGACGGACGGACGGTCCGATTACTATATGCCTCCCTTTGGGGGCATAAAAAATTTACATTTATTTTCGATATCACGTCCGACGACGAGCCATCAAAGACGAAAAGTAATGAAGTGCTGTAAGTTCGCATAGAGTAATTTACTGAGGTAGTTGTGCGCAAATCATAGAAAATAAAAAAAAATCCACAAAAATATGCCGAGAGCACCAATGTCGTTCCAGGATTTTAGTACCAAAATCTTTACACATTCGTTTCTGCTTTAATTGGTCAGTGCTTCAGTAGGGTATGAATAAAGATTTTCCACGTCAACGTATAATTTCGGACAATAAAAGAAATCGGATGTTTTTTCTCAATACACAGCGTTTACTTTACTTGTACTTAAAAAGTTGACTGTGGACTCGGAACCATAACATTCATAAATTTGTTTTATGCAAAATGATTCAAAAGATAATGATATTTTTGTCCAGTAGGAAACCAAAACTATCACGCAGCTAATTTTCTCTCTAAACCCAATTGCACCACAAACAGTTATTATTCGTGCATCTAAAATGTCTTTAACATTATCAAACTGACGAAAGTATTGGCCAGAAACAGGGAACCCTGAACTTAGCCATTTCGAGCAGGTTTTTTCTCTAATTATCAACCTCTTGAGTTGAAACATTGTAAGTCGCATATCTAGACTCAGATAATGAGGCAGGGTTTGGATCTGAGTGCTTTTATTGCATCACTACTGCTCACAATGAAATAATTAAAAATCAAGTATGAAGGAGTAGTTAAATGCTATAAAATTCCCACAAAATACCTCAGAATTCAGGGCTTGGCATATAAATTTTCAAAATTTTTCGGGGAGCAGCCAGCGGACCCCCTTTTACAAACATTATTTATTGAGAACTTTAGAAGTGTCCCAAGGAAGTTGCAAATTGAGGCTGTTTAAAATACGACTCGCCGAGTCGAACCCCCCTTGCTGAAATCCTGGATCCGCCCCTGAGCTGCGCTGTATTAAATTGAAATCCATGCAGAAGTTGCATAGAAGTAGCACAGAAACGAATACTACTCTATATGCATAGTGCACAAATCAAAGGGCCATAACTCTGTGTTAAACGGTCAGACCAGAACAAGACAACAATATGGGCATCTTGTCTTGGTATCGATGGTTTCCATAGTTTCCTGCTGAGAAATAGCAAGGAAACAAATACTGCTCTACTTGCAAAATGCATAACTTATCAAAGGGCCATAACTCTGTGTTAAAGGGTCTGACTGAAATAAGATGACAATATGCGCATCTCCTGTTTGTATTAAAGGTTTCCAGAAACATTCATTGAAATCAATCTAGTAGTTGCAGAGAAATAGCACAGAAACAAAATACTGCAGGATATGCATAATGCATAAGTTATCAAAGGGCCCTAACTCTGTGTTAAATGGTCTGACCGGAACAAGACAAAGATATGCGCATCTCCTCTTGGTACTGATGGTTCCCACAAAGTTTTGTTGAAATCTATCCAGTGGTTGCAGAGAAATAGCGCAGAAACGAAATTCGGACGGACAGCGTGACACCGTGACAACGTGACGGACGGACAACGCCAAAACAATTTTCCCCTCCCGATTTCGTCGGCGTGGGATAATTAGCTCTCTTATATAATCAGATGTTAAACAATTCATTAGAATGATTTCTTTGTTAAAACAAGCTTTAAACTTTTAAAATAAGAGGTTTCCAACACATATTTGTGAATTGATTTTATATTCAATAAATTCTTTTCTAAAACAAGCTTTAAATGTTAACTCGCATTTTAAATAACTAAGAGTTGTCACACACATGTTTGTGAACACGTACAAAAAATTTAACACAAAAAAGTATGTCAGCCTACAGTTATCTGAAAAAGCACACATTCCGGTAGTTGTAAGTTCGAACTCTAATATCATATTACTGCTGATATCTATAACTGTGAATGAATAGAAATGATGATGATGATGATTGTTCCAATTATCATATTTATCCGTTTTCATCTTGATAATTATATTCCTCAAACAATTTTATATCTTTATTTGGTAAATTTAAAAATAATTGTAAATGTATAGTCATGGTACAATGGTACATGAATAGTTGTAATGGTACAATTGTGCCGGAGGCAGCTTGTCCCTGACCACATCCTCGTTATCTTGCAATAAACAAGAAATGTGCAACTGTGCACATAATATAAAAAGAAGGTCTTCATTATTTAGATACAAAAATCTAGCACATGGCAATAGAAAAAGAAATGCAAGGCCACATATACGAACTAAACCATCGATTTTAACAGAAACTAGAACTGCTTTTGGGAAAAGCACATGTCTCCCACAAAGGCATCATCTTTGATGATGCACAGGATAAAACTGGTGAAGTGAATATAAAGATGGCAATTTATTAAAAGGGCATACGGAAGTTCTGTGCAATATTAGTCATAAACAATGTCACAAGTTTTTGGAGGATCAGGAAAAACATAAGTTTCAATTTCTGATGGGCCATAATCCTGAAGTGCCAGGGTCAATGTGGCTGGTTGTCAAACTTGTTGTCATTAACATTTTGATATATCAGTGAAGATGCACTGAAAAAAGACCATGAGAGTGAGTGTACAAGGCTATCAAGGCCAATTGTAAATAAATAAATGGGCCATAAGTCTTATGTGCCGGGGTCAAAGCGGCTGTTTTTTTATTACACAGATAATTATAGCATTTGGTGAACATCATATAATAAAAATAGCAGAAAATGAGAGAAGAACCAAATCATGAGATGAACCAGGTTAGTGACATGTTTAAAAGGCTAATTTCGGATAAATCAAAGGGCCATAAATCTGATATGCCTGGTGCAAAGTGGCTGGTTTTCGAACTTGGCCAAGATATTAAGGCCACACACATTATCATAATGTTTATTGAAAATCAGTTGATGAATATTTCAGTTACATAGCAGACAAGGCTTAAACAGCCAATTTTGGATAATTCAAGGGCCATAAATCCGACATGACTGGGGCAATACGGCTGGTTATCGAACTTGGCCGAGATATTATGGCCACAAACATTTTCATAAAGTATGGTGAAGATCAGATGATAACTGTTCAAGTTACAGAGTGGACAAGCCTCAAACAACTTATTTTTGATAATTCAAGGGCCATAATTCTGAGATTCCTTGGGCAATATGGCTGGTTATCGAACTTGATCGAGATATTATGGCCACTAACATTTTGATGAAGTTTGATGATCCGATGAAAACTGTTTGACTTAGAGAGCGGACAAGTGTGACAGACAGACGGACAGACAGACGGACAGACAGGAGCAAATCAAAATGTCTCCCACACCACTACGTGGTGGGAGACATAATAAAGTCAAATATTAACGAAAAACCACAATATGATCCGATGAAGTCAGAAAACCAAAACGAAATACTTCAAGGCACCTCAATTCCAAGAAATTCTCGACAAATTATAAATGCACAGGCACAATCGCGCAAATTTGGTAGACTCTCGCATGATTCACTTTATGTGTAACATTAAACAGTAGATCAATTAGATAAATTCATTTGTCAATCAAAACGACACCGGATTTAGAAGTTATAGTAGGTAACAGTGAGGTATTTGAAGAATTTAACCGAATTTTGACTTTGAAAGATGAAATCGTTAATCTTTATACACACACCACTGACATCCTTGATCTTGAGCCAGTATGGTTAAAACATAGGTTCTTCAGATCGTTATTATGGGGTGAAAATTTGGCCAAAGAAGCTGTTTCATGAAATTCCTTACAGGGTTCAGTCTATATAGACAGGACATGATGTGCTCAAATATTTAAACACCAATGGTGAAATGCATTTGACAAGTGTGATGAAATTCCTTCAGTTGGTTCAGAAGATATAGACTGGACACGAAGTGCAAGGTTCAAATCTTTAAACACCACTGGTGACCTTGACATGGAACCAGCTAGGTTAGAACATGGGTTCTGTACATCGTCTTGAACATTTAATCAAAGATTTATGAAGAATTTATGGGACTAGACACGAAATCTGCATGCACACATGTACGGACGGACCAAGATGATGATTCCATTTGTTTTGTTCATTACGAAAATTCTGGCACAATAAATTGTGTTCGTTCCGAAAAATTTCACACAGAAAATTTTATACTAAAATAAGGTGTTTTTTTTAACTTTAAATTAATTTTTTATTCAGTATAGAATTTCTTCAAATTTACTCAAACACCATTTACTCATTACCTTCTTTAAATAGTTGAATCGGATACGTGAAACAATACTGATATTATACAAGAAATAAGAAAATCATGCAAAAAAATAAATATTTTGCAAACAAGGAAAAAGTGATAAAAAGTAAACCACATTTATTTGCGGAATAAAACATGTTTTCCAGTGCTCAGTGTGATGGCTTTTTTCAAATAATAGTTTTGTAAGAAACATAAGTTAGATAAGAAGTTTTATAAGAAAGCGTTCGAGATAAAACCGTTAATATTTTCATCGATATCCTCATTACTCGTCGTATTAACAATTGCCTCCGACAAATCATTTAAACAACGCTGGAAATCATCCGAAGATAGTTTTTGACAATATTCATTTGAATTTTCTGTATTCCATTTATACCTGAATGTAACCTTTTCACCTTGATCTTGGACGTTTCTTAACTCATCTAAAACCTGTGAGTGTTTATTAATCAAAATACTTAATTTTACTGCACAGTGATCTGAGAGAATATTTGGGTCTTCTACCTCAAATGAATTAAATAAATACATAATATTTTCACTAGAAATCACATAATCGACTAAACTACTACCCACTTAGCTAACAAAGTGAATTTTCCCACCCCGGCATCTAATCCTACCCTCCTATTTAATACTCTTAGTCCAGTCCGTCGCAAAAAATCAATTAACAAAGTTCCAAATTGGTTAGTATGATAATCTTGAGTTGCGCGCGGTAAAATATGTGTATCTGAGATGTAATCATCGGGTAAAAGATCAACATGGCTGTCAAAAGTATCATTAACAACGAAATCGTTCAGCTGGCCTATCCTACTATTCAGATCACCGAGTACAATGAAGTGACATTTATCATTTGTAACATTACAAATTTCAAGCATTTTATCTAATATTCTGTTAAAACATGAGAATCTATATACGATTCCCGTGAACTCCTTTGAGGCACAGTATAACATAAACAGATATATCGTTTAAATCAAATAAATGACCTGCAAATTTTAACCAGATTACATCATCAATATCTGTTGAAAAAAGACTAACATATGGTTTTAAATGTTCTCTAATATAACATGCAATACCACCCGAATCCCTTTTGCTACCAGGTTTTTTATCAGTTCTATGGAGACAAAACAAATAAAAGCCGTTCACGTCTATATTACAATATTCATTCGACCAAGTCTCTGTGAGAAATATGACATCATTGTTCCGAAAATAACTTTTCATTTCATCTGTCTCAAGTTTATTCACATTTTTGCTGACTAAACCATTTACATTTAACAACACACAATTGATAACTTGTCTCTCCCCGCTACCCTAGTGTTCACATCCAGACTGAGACACAGATTCCGCGCCGTGATCATTTAACCTCTCCGTCTGCTGCACAGTAAAATTGTTGTGACAGTCTAGTTGCGGGCGGGAAATACCGTTAGGCGGAATCACTGTATTATTACCGTTATTCGGGAACAATTCAGGATTACCATTGGCAGATGTCCTACAAGAATCTATGACTGCAGGTGAGTTACTATCCGCCGTTGGCACTGCTACTGATCTAGAAGTTATGTTCAACCTCCGGACTGGTGTACAATATCTCCGTGTTGGAATGCTAACACTAGTAACAAATCTATCCGCTTCAGTAGACAATGTTGCACCAGCAATAGTAGGCACTACTTTTTCACGCGGATGTATTCCATCAGTTTTAACAATAGTCTCCCCGGGACTAACCGAGATTGGGCTCGTTGTGGGCTCATCATCAACTTGCGTGATGACCGAGTATACACTTTGGTTAAGGTTCAACTGGATTGCGCTATGACTCGCCGCAATAGCTTCGGAAATGGGAACACACCTATCTCTTTGCATTATATTATGCCAATCCGGGAATTCATCCGCAACAACGCGCCCG
Source organism: Corbicula japonica (assembly GCA_038501625.1). Classification (NCBI taxonomy): domain Eukaryota; kingdom Metazoa; phylum Mollusca; class Bivalvia; order Venerida; family Cyrenidae; genus Corbicula; species Corbicula japonica. Next base: position 13,457,684 of record JAZAYU010000001.1, read on the forward strand.
TTTACTAATAATTTTGCCGGGTAAACGATTTTGACGTCTTTACAGGGGAAGGTCTAAAATGCAGAATATTGTGCAGAACGTAGAATGCAGTCTGCAAATTAGGGGTCTAAAATGCAGAACGGATCTGCAGAACGCAGATAATGTATTGGTAATAGGAACAAGGAGTCTAATATGCAGAACGTTTCTGCAGAATGCAGAGTGCAGAAATTGTATCTGACACTGCAAAACGCAGAATGATAATTAAAAACGATGCAGAACAATTTGCAGATTGCAGATTAACCTTTTGTTAGATCATTAAAGCCAAATTATTCACACCTTTTCAATGCGTAGTGCATGCTTCGAAAATGTTTGAGGTTTTATTAAAATTTAGCATTTCATTTAGTTCAAAATAGTGATGAGTTATTGTTTTTTTTTAAATTATTAAATAACTAACAAAAATAAAAATATAGAATCTCCACATAAAGCCTTACATATATAAACATGTGAAATGCAATCAGTTTTCATTAATTGTAATATGTCTATGACATTTTAAAAGTCAAAATTAAGAAAAAATAATTCAATAATTTTAGTATATTTTTAAAATGGTTAGTTTTGACAATAGACTGATTGAGTGGGGTGTCTTTTGACAAATGATGATCAGCATGGTGCTGAAACTTATTATACACTATACAAAATGTAACATCATGTTTGAAAAACATCCTGATCATTATCATTCTCGACTAACTGTCAGCCCAAGCGATCATTAGCACCAGCATCATTTTGGTATTGCAGGTGACGATGATTGAATGATTGAGTGATTTATCGATGATTTAATATCAATCCTCAATCTTGCATTAAAGAGAATTTATATCTTTCATATGCTTTTACCCTTATTCCGCAATTTTTGTGCATTCATTGCCTTCTTCAAATTGTTGTTCCTTTTGTCATTTTATACAATGATTGGTTAGCAGCCCAGACAACAAAGTCTTACTATGAAGATATATATGCTGATCTGGGTCTACACTAAGTTATGACCGTCACTTATTTAACTTAAACAACTTTAACAAAATTAAAGAGATAAACATTAATATTTTTTATATAATACTCATTCAAATAATATAATTGTGTTTAACTCTCAAATTAATATAAAATTAATAATGAACTTTTATTGACTTTTTTTTTTTTTTTAATTTTAATTTGCAGAATTTATTAAATGTGGCACAAAAGGAAACATTACTACACAGTTATCTAACAAGTTAAGACTAGCGGCTTCCTGTCATAAAACAACACTATCACAGATCCTACCAAGTGTGACCATCATGACACATTATCAGTTTATTGGTATGACACTTACCAGATAGAGGCCATAAGATCTATTGATTTATTTGTATTTTAAAGAACAAGCATTATTTTTTTAAATATTAATTTAAGTAATTTGTTTTTGTGACTTTAATTAAAACAATTAAACAAACTTAAATTAACTCGTTATCATAAACTTTACGTTAGTTATCTGAATTTCAATTTTTTTTCAGACCAACTCGTATCTTTTGTCTTTTATTTGAAATTATCTGTGTTGTCCTTTTACTTATCATGCATTTTATCTGGGTTAGAATATTCTAATATTCTAACCCAGATTTTATTTATTGTGTTTCTCTGGTGATAATAAAATTATATAAATTCATAATTACCATATACAAATGTAATGAGATTGCAAAAAGAGTGTCCGATAATAATACAATTTAGATTAAAAGCCTGAAGTCTATTTTCTTGGTGATAAATAGGTCAAAATTGTATATCATAATATTTCTTTAGTACTCATTTGTGAATGGCCATCAGTGTAGAGCCTGGTTTGTTTATGGAGAATGCAGGATGCTATGTGTATACAAATGTGACCAATACTGTGCTCAGCACTTAAAGGGTTTATCATAAGCCTTAAATAATAATGGTATCATGTGAATGTCCAGATATAAAAAAATTAACTGCAGTTTTAATAATAAAAAAATACAGTTTTAATAATGTATGATCATCACATGTATAACCTTTTCAAAGGGAAAAATACAAAGGTTTGAATAATTATGGCTTTAATGATCTAACCAAACAAATATTGATCTGCATTCTGCTTACCTTTCTGCATTTTTTACAATTGTTCTGCATTCTGCAGAGTCAAATGCATTTTCTGCACTCCGCATTCTGCAGAACCATTCTGCACTTTAGACCCCAATGCCCTATTACCAATACATTATCTGCATTCTGCATTCTGCAGATCCGTTCTGCATTTTAGACCCCTAATTTGCAGACTGCATTCTGCGTTCTGCGCAATATTCAGCATTTTAGACCTTCCCTCTTTACAGACCTCTCGCTTTGTCACGAATAAAGGACGGAGGCGTTTCCTGGCATTGGCTATTTCTTTTGGATAGTCTCTGTCAATTCCAAATCTTGTGCCCTTAAGGTAAACGGCTCTATTCATGATGAATTCTGTATCCCCGTAATCACGGAAAGCTGCAATAATCGGGCGTCTTGTTACCTGCGACAGACCCTGTGCTCTATATAGCGAACCAAGACGGTGTACACGTTGAATAAAGAAATCATTTAAATCAAGCTCGAGATAATCCAAGAAGAAGTCTGCTAAAGCTTGATAGGTGTCCTCGTTACTCAGGTCCGCTAGACCATAGAAAATTAAATTCGATCTCCGTGAACGGGCTTCTAAGTCTATGATGTGATATAATAGCATTTTGATGTAAACATCGCTCACCGACTTTCCCTTCTCTAACTGTTCAACCTTAACAAGAGCCAGTCGGAAACGACTGCAAGCTCGACTATCCGAAGTCAGACATATTTAAGCACATTTTAAACTGGGCTTCATTTAAACTGGGAAGTAATTCAGGAGTTTATGACACCCAACACACACACATGAACAAAAGTTTCTTAATCTAAGTTAGGAAATCAATAAATTACACTTAATTTATTATTGTAGTTTTTTAAGAGTGTTTACACAACCCAGCCCATACACCCCTGATCCCACACCCATCAACCCACTATCCCTGCCCACCTAAAGTGATGTGGTGAGGTGTGGTGTAGTATAGTATGGTATGGTATGCTTGTTGCTGTTGTTGGTGGTGTTGGTGTAGTTGCTGTTGTTGGTATTGTTGTTGGTGTTGGTAGTGGTGGTGTTGTTGTTGGTGGTGGTGGTGTTGTTGGTGGTAGTGTTGTTATGTTGGTGTTGTTGTTAGTGTTGTTAGTTGTTGGTGTTGTTGATAATATTTTGGTGTTGATGTTGGTGGTGTTGTTGTTGGTGATGTTCGTGTTGTTGGTGATGGTGTTGTTGGTGGTGGTGTTTTTGTTTGTGGTGTTGTTTACGGTATAGTTGGTGGTGGTGTTGATGGTGGTGTTGTTGTTGTTCTTTGAGTTATTGTTGGTTGTCTTGTTGGTGTTGTTGTTGTTGGTGGTGGTGGTGGGGGTGTTGTTGGTGGTGTTGTTGACGGTGTTGTTGGTAGAGTTGTTGTTGTTATTTGTGTTATTGTTGCTTCTGTTGTTTGTGTTGTTGTTGTTGTTGGTGTTGTTGCTTTTGGTGGTGTTGTTGTTTGTGGTGTTGTTGTTGGTGGTGTTGTTATTGGTGATGGTGTTGTTGTTGGTGGTGGTGGTATTGTTGTTGTTAGTGGTGGTGGTGGTATGTGGTGGTGTGGAGGTGGTGGTGTGGTGGTGGTGTTGTTTGTAGTGGTGGTATGTGGTGGTGGTGGGGGTGATGGTAGTGTGGTGTGGTGGGGGTGTGGTGGTGGTGGTTGGGGTGGTGTGGTGTGCTGGGGGTGGTGTGGTGTGGTATGTGGTATGTGGTATGTGGTTGTGTTGTGTTGTGGTGTGGTGTGGTGTGGTGTGGTATGGTATGTTATGGTATAGTATAGTATAGTATAGTATAGTATAGTATAGTATAGTATAGTATAGTATAGTATAGTATAGTATAGTATAACCACTCAACACTTTCATCCAAAGTATGTTAAGTAAATCTGTTTTAAACCTTTTCTATAGCATTACCTATGAAAAACACTAACACTGAAACTTTAACCATAATTTCTAAGTCTTAATTCTAATTTCAAAGTGAAAAATGGCAAAAATTAAATAAAAAAAAGCAAGGATGAGTTATGGGCCTTTGAACATCAACCTGATGTGTGATAAAATAAACGTATACAAAGTTTAAAAGTTGTGGTTTTAATAGAATGAAAGTTATGAGGTTTCACCATCTTGCACGTAAACTTAAACCTTAATTTCTAATTCTAAAAAGCGCAATAATTTGATAAAAATCAAAGAAAGAGTTATGGTTCTTGGCAAACATAGTCAGGGTCATGATAAAGAACAAATTTCAAAGTTGTAGTACAAAGAAGTATGAAAGTAACTAGCTTGTACGCAAACTTTAACCTTAAATTCTAAGTGAAAAAGGGCAATAATTTGATAAAAATCAAAGAAAGAGTTATGGTTCTTGGCATACATAGTCAGGGTCATGATGGTGAACAAGTGTCTTTAGTTTCAAAGCTATAGTACAAGAAGAATGAAAGTAACTAGCTTGCATGCAACTTTAACCAGAAATTTTAAGTTGAAAAAGGGCTATAATTTGATTAAAAATTAAAGAAAGAGTTATGGTTCTTGGAATACATAGTCGGGGTCATGATGGTTAACAAGTGTTGAAAGTTTCAAAGCTATAGTACAAGAAGTATTAAAGAAACTAGCTTGCACGCAAACTTTAACCTAAAATTATAAGTCAAAAAAGGGCCATAATTTGATCAAAATGGAAGTAAGAGTTATGGTTCTTGGCTTATCCACTCGGGATATGATAATGAACAAGTGCTGAAAGTTTCAAAGCTGTAGTATAAGTAGTATTGAAGTTATGTGTTTGTACGGTAGCTTGCACGCAAACTTTAACCTGAAATTCTAAGTCGAAAAAGGGCCATAATTTGAAAAAAATAGAAGTAAGAGTAATGGTTCTTGGCATATCCTATCAGGATATGATAATGACCAAGTGCTGAAAGTTTCAAAGCTGTAGTATAAAGAGTATGGAAGTTATGTGTTTGTACAGTAGCTTGCACGCAAACTTTAACCTAGAATTCTAAGTCGAAAAAGGGCCATAATTTGATCAAAATGGAAGTTAGAGTTATGGTTCTTGGCACACACACTCGGGACATGATGATGAACAAGTGTGCCAAGTTTCAAAGCTGTAGTATAAGTAGTATTGAAGTTATGTGTTTGTACAGTAGCTTGACGCAAACTTTAACCTGAAATTCTAAGTCGAAAAAGGGCCATAATTTAATCAAAATGAAAGTTAGAGTTATGGTTCTTGGCACACACACTCGGGACATGATGATGAACAAGTGTGCCAAGTTTCAAAGCTGTAGCTATAGTAGTTTGTTAGATATAGGTATGTTGCATGCAAACTTTAACCAAAGCGGGACGGCGACGCCGACGCCGACACCTAAGTGAGTAGAATAGCTCGACATATTCTTCGAATAGTCGAGCTAATAAAAATTAAAGATTTATCTATATTTGTTTATACCTTTAACATGAAAACATTTTATTGGATTCTGCCAAGAAATAGCCGAAATACCCCTAAATTAATCAAAATGGGACAATTCAGTTAAAATTTGAGGGGTGAAATTGAGGGTTTTGTCTCGATCACTTTCATCATAAGAAATAAATATGCAAATTTTGCTAAAATGATTTAACTGTTTGAGAATAACATGTTAAATTGTATTTCAGGTTCTTCCGTCATATTGTTCTGCTGTTGGTCCCTCAGACCGACAAGAGGAAAAAAACCGGACAGGCTGCAGCACTTGAGCTAGCTGCAAAAGCTGCATCAGCTGCATTTCCACTGGCAATCAGGTACTTAATTGATAGTAGCATTACTCCAACCATATTTCATGCTAAAGGATCTTTACGTAGCCACTAACCTCTAGGATGCATGCAGACAAATTTTTCAATAATTTCTAAACATTTTTGTCAACATTTTTAGAATGCTGAATGTGACTCGTTGGCCGTCATAAAGAACCATAGGATTCTTGCTGTAGACCAGCGGCTAATCCGAGACAAGAATATTTGTTTGGCGAGAGGTGGAAAACCCAACCGAATGACCGAAGTGACAGTCAGAGGAATATCTAAGAAGATGTTCCATTTGCCAACAGAGGTTTTGGCAGATGGCATAATGGAAAGTAGGTTAACAATATCTTAATACAAGGTATGAACAACAGCTGAAAACTGAATAAATGTGACTTAACCCTTTACTTCATATATACACATTTTATTGCATCGCCCGCTGGCACATCAAGCATGGATGACAGCATATATTTATGCATTCTATTTTCTGGAATAGGATGTCACATGGAGTGTTGACTTCAATAGGTTCACTGAGGATGTTGTCCTTAATCAGAATGAGGCTCCCCCATAGTCATCGGGTCTATCTTTACGGTGAATAGTGAAGTTGCTGTTAGGTGGGAGAACTTCAGCATCATAGATCATTGGGTTTAGCCATGTTTCACATCCGCAAACGATATCACAGTTGACAGATTCAAGAGAATTCCAGAAGCTTGCTTTCTTTTTGGAGCTGGAGACACTTTGAATGTTTAAGCTGGAAAGTCTTATATTATTGGTGCATAGTTTGTGCTTGAATTTATTTGGACTTGAGCAGGAAGGAAAATTGTCCATACTAGATGTGCTGTTAGTTGACCTAGAGATGCTAGACATGTCTGATATATTTATGCTAGATACACTCTCACGATCTGGGATGTCGCTGCTGATTACCGAATGTAGGCTGGTACCTGGGCTTTGTTGATCTATGTCATTCCGGTGGGTTGAATGACAACATCAAAGAAGTTGAAGAAATATGTTTTAAGAGTGAAAACACTTACCGGTATTTAGAGCGCTTTGGTTTTATTATAATGATATTATTATTATGCGTGATGACTGCTTCCTGTGTTTAAACTAGTCTTATACGCCTTTCCAATAATTTGATATTTTTTTCGGTTACCTCCCCTGTCCAGTCACGTGACTGCTCTACAGGAAAAATGATTGCTCGCTGTATTAACGTAATAGGGAATATGTACCTACAACTTTCTTTTTTATCATAAAATTCTTTATTTGAAAAATATTTTTTTTCTTTGAATTAGTAATAATACATTAGCGTCATGATATTTTTGAAAATAATTTATAAAACAATCAAGTTTCTTTGACTAAAAGTATCAAGTCATTATTCCTCGGGTTAAACAGTAAACGACTTGAACTAACTGCCAGTGTTCTCTCCACGGCTAAATTGAGTCTCGTTTCCGGATTAGCGTGTCTAATCAACTAATGACATCATGTTATGATTATGTCGGCGTCATTGATTTTGAAGGCGGCATGCCATAAAAATGTCAAATTGTCTCGCACAAGGGGTCATCTGTCAACTACTTAAAGGGGCAAATATCATTGACCAAAAGAGATCGTTTAATTACTATTTGCAAGGTATCTTCACCTCCCAATTCTTAAGTATTTCGGAGTCCTTTAATTACTGGATGTGCCAGCAAATGTATTTGAATTAGCATTTATAGGGATTCTTAATCAACATAACGACACGTTATAGAAACAAAAGCCGTCGATAAGAAACAAATCTTGCAAAACATTTTATATATGTTTAATTAATTAAGCGTTTGGGCTTTTATGCCAAAATTACAAACTGTCAAACCTAAGAAATCTAAATTTGATATGCAATCATATTGTAATATAAATATTCCCATCTTTATTGGAAGCCGGCATATGAATCCTTGGATTTTATTCTACGAATGATACTTCTACAACAATCATATTAAAGATCCTGTTTTATTTCAAGACAGAATCAATCATATTTGGTTGTGAAGTGTAAGTAACATTTTAAAAATTCAAATTATTTATTAGTTGACCATAAACGCCATAAATTATTAGGACAATTCTATTGTTCAAATGTGTAAGTATCAACAAATTTAGATTGTATTTTTTTTTGTCTAAAGATCATGTAACCAGATGTTGACATATTACGATTTCCAGATAATAGCGCATTGCCAGTCTGAGCAATTTGCAACATTCACACAAGTAAAATATATTTTCAGCGGAAAAGATATTAAGAAGAAATTGTTGTACAGAATTGGTAAAATTAATGCTTTTGTTTGTCCAAATTGCGTTTCATACTGCCTACTATCAACAAGAATGGTACATGTTCTGAAATCATTAAAAATCAAAATATCTACTAAATAGTGAAAATAAAAAAGTCTGACTAAAATAACAAAACAGCAACTTATTTTTTCACCGCCGGCGACAAACGCAGACCTGCAATATAGTGGATAATGTTATCTATTAAGTGCTTAAGCCATTAGTACAATCGTTCAGCTATCACGCAGAGCCTCGTTTTGGATTGATTTCCGGTCGTGGGAAGTAACTCGTACAGGACTGCAAAACTGTTTATTGGAAAGGCGTATAGATAGAATTTAATGATTTCCCGGAAATATTTCAACCTAACTTACTGGAAATATTTCAACTTAAATATAACATTCAATGACTGCTTCCTGGGTTAAAACTAGTTCTTCTGACCGATAGAAAGCAATTAATAATTTACTGGAAATATTTCAACAACAAGAATATAACCCTTAATGACTGCTTCATGGATTGAAACTGGCATTTTTGACTTATATATATATTTACTGGAAATAGTTCAAATTATATTATATTACATGAAATAGAATGCCTAATGACTGGTTCCTTAGTTAAAACTAGAACTTTTGACTGATAGAATTTTATGTGGAATAAAACAACTTATATTTATTTTACAGGCTCAATGACTGCTTTCTTGGTTGAATCTTATTGCACTTTTTGACTGATGGATTTAAGGCGTCGCATACATTGCAAATGGCAAAAACAGGCTAAAATTTCAAAAATGAATTTTGGGGAAAATACTTATTGCAGCCTAGACTTTAGTAAAGAAATGTATTTAGCTAAGGATGTAGTTAATGTTTGCAAGCTCAATTTAGTCTACTTCATGCTCTAATTATCAAGCACATACTAAAACAAAAGAAAAACCGTTTGCATGAGAACTTTGAAATTCATGGACAATATACCAAACCAACTCATACCTGAAATAAATATATGCTGGTCTATAATTTTTAGTGCCAATAGAGTTCTTTCACATTGTTGTGCGCATGCGTCGTACTCCACGTTTAGGTACGAAAATATTGGCTTTATCCGAAACCGACGCGTGAGGGGGCATTTAACAGTGTCATTGCTAACAGAATGAACGGACATGATCACGGTGTCGTCTTAAAGCTTATGATAAATTATAATAATAATTGTGATGAGGCACAATAAATTCAAGTTTTACGAATTTCCGAATATTGCAGGCTTTAAAAAGTCTGGTCGGCAAGATTTGACTGTGAAAAGCGTAGAACAATCAAAGACGTGGTTGCAAATTTGAATCGGGAGGTCTTATATAAAAACAAAGACAATGTGGATTGCATGTTACTGTCTCATTGCCAAAGACACATATATAAGCGTCTTGTGTTTTTCTGACAAAATGCGTTTACTTCAAAAAATATATTTTATGTAAATTGCTCTCCCTAAATTGGAAGAGAAAACGGATGAATTCAACAATGTATCGCCGTTGTCTTCAACGCCCGTTAAGCGTTTTTATTTTGTTCTATTTTACTTCCTTCCAACATATGTTTAAAACTAAAATTTATTGTATTTATTCGTATATTTCTTTTATCAGTCCTGGATTAAAATTATTTTTATGTTTAATAACTAGAAATCATACTTTGAACACGACCGTGTTACTGTTAATTGTCCCTATATATTTGACACAATATTCCCATTCCCATTCTGCCCAGAAAACGATGGTGACATATTGGCGTGTGAAAACTTGTTTGATATCTGACATTTGAGGAGACTTAAAATTAATTATCTCAAATCATCAAATTGAACTTAACTGTTATTGTCACTTCAAGCGTTAACTTTTCGAATACCTAAAAATTTTCACGAGTTCAATCCCATATTTCTATAACTATAATTTGTAGCGTTGAAATGGCAGATCGTGTAGTAAGTAGTTTACGTCTTATTCATGTTATTATAAACATCATTTTTTTTTTATAAAATCGTCAGCCATAGTCAAAAGACATTAGTTTAAGTCGCATTTCATGAATATCTACGTGTTACGGGAATGATGTAGAAAGAAGATAAAATGTTTGCAGACCTCCAAAATCTCAGGATTTTATCTGAAATCTCCGGACCGTAAGGTTCTCCTCCGGATCTAAGGATTTTCAGGCAAAATCTCAGGATTTAAAAATATTGAAAAGGATAATTAATGAAACATAAATTTAACTGAATTTAGAATGGGTTTTACAATTATATTAATTAATATTAAGAAACTTGGTCTTGGTCACGGCTCCAAAATTTCCTGTTTATTGAGAGATTACGTGATAGTGACACGATGCCTCGGGCACACATGTACACAACAGCTAAGTGTCATAAAACTAAACTCGGACCTGAATATCGCAGTCCCGTTCATTTGTTTTGGTCCATGGTCATTTTGATTTTAAACAGAAATGAAAATATTATATTTCAAAACCTTCACCGACAACAATTACGAACTTCAACATCAAAATAGTTTTTATTAAAAAAAACAAAACTCTGGATTTTTTTTGTGAATAGTTTTGGTTGGCCTGCCGTCCGGCAATATTCGTTTGGTTCAATCAATTGAACGATTTCTCGGGTTGTAGCTGGAATCATCCTATTATGTAAATACGTAATATTTTTTCTCAAAAGCAAAACACGCAAAACACATATCAACCTAGTCACCGACGAGCTACATAAGAATATAATTAGGCTCATTCCACTATAAATTATAGCGTTACAAAAAAATGCCGTAAAACGGTAAAATGTCCGATAATGTTCGTCTGAATTGTCAATTATACAGATTCATTTTTAGTAAACACAATTCACGTGTGTGTTTTCATAAAAAAAACAACATACAAATCCGTTGGATACTCGCGTCCTGAAAATACCGCGATAAACCATGTTTAAAATGCGCATAAACTTTCTTGATGTGCTTGTTAATGATCACAACGTTTTTTTTATTCTTCGTTGTTTGACTGAACTTACTTATTTATAAATTTGAAATGATTAATCAACATGTTCTTAATTTTATAATCACGTAGTCATATTAACAATAGTAAACGATGCCCCCTCGCGTGCATTTATCGACTAAATATGCTCTTCAATTTTAGAGAGCGCTAAGGGGAGGTAACAATGTGAAAGAACTCTATTCGTCAAAAAAATGTTAGTGTTTTCAAGAAATTCAAGGAAAACTTACATCCTGGTTCAAAAAGAAAGTAGAAATCTAAAGTTTAAATATAAATTTTAGCAAAGAATTGAGTCTTTTGTTGAAATCTGACTTCAAATAAAAAGTTATGGGCCGGACAAAATTTTGGTGCAAGGTCATGCTGTGACCTTGACCTTCAAGGTACCCAAATGTTGAGCACGACACGTCATCTCATTATGGTGATCATTTCTGTGAAATAATTTTAAAATCCAACTTCAAATAATAAAAAGTTATGGGCCAGACACGAATTGGGGACGTACGGACAGACTAACGGACAACCCGGCTACTATTTGCTCCCCCGAATTTCTTCCGGGACTAAATGCTCCCCCAAATTTCTTCGAAGAGCATAATAAATCAATGTTTGAGAATCTATGATGAACCATTTTTTCTGACATCCAGCTTTATAATACCTTACCCCATTTTTCAAAATGGCATAAAAACACAAGACTGTAAAGTTGAGTCTCTGTATATCTGGTCAAGCACTTGACTTAAGAACAAAGACTAAGACATGGTCCAGAATTATTTGGTTATTATAATAAGCCAGGTTCCAACCATAAACCTATGGTCTTTAATAACTTGATTACTGTCAAGCTCTGGATACACCAGTGCTGAAAGCTATGGTATTTTAATAGCCTAGCTCTAAATACAATGGTCCAGTACTTTAAGCTACCCACTCTATTGATCACTGACCAGCTCTGGATAAACCAGAATCTTTAAATACTAAATCAGTCAAGCTCTAGAAACACCTGGTCCTATGGTCTTGATATACTGGTGCTTAAGCTATGATCTTTAAATACTTAATCACAGTCAAGCTCTAGAAACACCAGTGCTTAAAAATATGATCTTTAAATACTTAATCACAGTCAAGCTCTGGATATGCCAGTGCTTAAAGCTATGGTCTTGAAATACTCTATCACAGTCAAGCTCTGAATACACCAGTGCTTCAAGCTATGGTCTTAAAATACTTTATCACAGTCAAGCTCTAGATACACCTGCGCTTAAAGCTTATGATCTTTAAATACTAAATCAGTCAAGCTCTAGAAACACCTATGGTCTTGATATACTGGTGCTTAAGCTATGATCTTTAAATAATTAATCAGAGTCAAGCTCTGTATATGCTAGTGCTTAAAGCTATGGTCTTGAAATACTTTATCACAGTCAAGCTCTAGAAACACCAGTGCTTAAAGCTATGTCTTTAAATACTTGATCACAGTCAAGCTCAAGAACACCTGCGCTTCAACATATGATCTTTAAATACTTAATCACAGTCAAGCTCTAAAAACACCAGTGCTTAAAGCTATGGTCTTGATATACCAGTGCTTAAGCCAGCCTTCCCGAAAGTTGAAAATATGTGTCAGACATTTGGTCAGATGAGATGTGAAAATCTGTCTGACCGAAACATATTCTGTCAGACCGAAACATGTTATAAGGCTATTTGCAAGTATAACGAGTTCAAATTTTTGTTTGACATTCGGTCTGACAACATAAGAAATCTAGTCTGACCGGCTCAAATTTTACCAGACAGGTCCTCCGGTCTGGAAACTTTCGGGATGTCTGTAAAGCTATGATCTTTAAATTCTTAATCACAGTCAAGCTCTGGATACACCAGTGTTTAAAGCTTTGGTCTTGAAATACATGTAATCTAATCAGTCAAGCTCTGAATACACCAGTGCTTAAAGCTATGGTCTTAAAATACTTTATCACAGTCAAACTCTAGAAACACCAGTGCTTAAAGCTATGTCTTTAAATACTTGATCACAGTCAAGCTAAAGAACACCTGCGCTTCAACTAATGATCTTTAAATACTTAATCACAGTCAAGCTCTAAAAACACCAGTGCTTAAAGCTAAGGTCTTGATATACCGGTGCTTAAGCTATGATCTTTAAATTCTTAATCACAGTCAAGCCCTGGATACACCAGTGCTTAAAGCTATGGTCTTTAAATACATGTACTCTAATCACAGTCAAGCTCTGGATACACCAGTGCTTAAAGCTATGGTCTTGAAATACAGGTACTCTAATCACAGTCAAGCTCCAGATACACACATGCTTGAAGCTATGATCTTTAAATACTTAATCACAGTCAAGCTCAGAAACACCAGTGCTTAAAGCTATGGTCTTGAAATACTCTATCACAGTTAAGCTCTGGATACACCAGTGCTTAAAGCTATGATCTTTAAATACTTAATCACAGTCAAGCCCTGGAAACACCAGTGTTTAAAGCTATGGTCTTGAAATACATGTACGCTAATCACAGTCAAGCTCTGGATACACCAGTGCTTAAAGCTATGGTCTTGAAATACTCTATCAAAGTAAAGCTCTGAATACACCAGTGCTTAAAGCTATGATCTTTTAATACTTTATCACAGTCAAGGTCTGGAAACATCAGTGTTTAAAGCTATGGTCTTGAAATACATGTACTCTATCACAGTCAAGCTCTGGATACACCAATGCTTAAGGCTTTGCTCTTGAAATACTCTATCAAAGTCAAGCTCTAAAAACACCTGTGCTTAAAGCTAATGATCCTTAAATACTTAATCACAGTCAAGCTCTAGTAACACCAGTGTTTAAAGCTATGGTCTTGAAATACTATATTGTAGTCAAGCTTTGGATAGGCCATACCTTAAAGCTATGATCTTGAAATACTCTATCAGTCAAGCTCTGAATACACCAGTGCTTAAAGCTATGATCTTTACATTTTGCTCTATGATCTTGAAATACTCTATCACAGTCAAGCTCTATAAACACCAGTACTTAAAGCTATGGTCTTGAAATACTCTTTCACAGTCAAGCTCTAGATACACCAGTGCTTAAAGCTATGATCTTTAAATACTTAATCACAGTCAAGCTCTTTGGCCTTGAAATACTCTTTCAGTCAAGCTCTAGAAACACCAGTGCTTAAAGCTATGGTCTTGAAAATTAATACTCTATCGCAGTCAAACGTTAGAAACACCTTTGCTTAAAGCTATGGTCTTGAAATACTCTTTCACAGTCAAGCTCTAGATACATCAGTGCTTAAAGCTATGATCTTTAAATACTTGATCACAGTCAAGCTCCAGTTTTTTTAATACTTCAATCATAGTTCAGCTATGGCTGGATACAGTACACACAGCTATCTCTTTAAATGCTCAGTCAAAAGCAAAATATCATTGTGTATAAGGAGCTTGCTTATACCACATACTCTGAACCATGTCTTTCAGAGCTCTGTACACATTGTGATCAAGAACCATTAGCTCAAGTGCTGGACCAGATAGAGTGATGCTCAACATAACGGTCATGTGCGTTTTATATGCCCCTTTGAAAAATGGGAGCATTTATGTTGTAATGCTAGACTATCATTCAACAGTTAAAGAATGTTTTAACATAGACTCACAAAAATTGGTTTACAGATTCCTCATGATCAGTGAGCCATGAGTAATCTGCGAGTATTTAATTGTTATGAACAAATAATTAAAGGTTAAGGTTACCAAGTCCAAGTTAAAAATTGGTTTTGGATCAGTAACTGAAGTATGAGGTGAACTCAAGTACCGTAAAATTCCATTTGATGCCACTGGGGGTATTACATTTTCTGAGAGAGAGAAGGGGGGGGGGGCTTATTATTTATATCAATTAATTTTATTTTAATAAATAAATATTAAGGTTCTGAATGATATTGGATAGTAAATATAGAGTTTATATAGATATATATTTGTCCCTTACCAAGAACAAAGGGGTGTTTATTAGGGGAGGGTCATTTAACAGGTATTTTATGGTATTTCCCCTGAACTCAACAACCTGTAGAATCCTGCTCGTCAGATTATAATCCTTATTAAAATTTTGTTTTAAGGTCAAATTGATTTTGTGGATGAATTTTAAATGCCAAGTTAATGGCGACATTTAACTGAAGATTTATATCTAACAAAAAAAGTTTGACTGGTTTCCAACTTCATAAAATCATCAATGCATACACTTAATTACTATCATGTCCTTCAGTGTGTATGCAGAGATCCAAAATTTCTACTTTTGTTTTAATATATTTTTTTCCAACTTAGAATTTAAAATTAATCGTTATTGCATTGAAAGCTGGTGCATGGATAATTATAAGCTTGTAACTTTAAAACCGTGTACACTTGTTCATCATCATTCATGGTGGATACTTCAAGTACCATAACTCTATCTTGACTTTAAATCATATTATGGTAGCGTTTTTTTCTGTTTTTGGACTTTGGCTTTTAGGTTAAAGTTGCATGCAATACTGTATAATGGATATTTTCACTGGGACAAAAGTTCAAGTTTTCTGTTTTGCCGGCGTTTCGTGTATGTGAATGTTTGCGGAAAATTGATTTTATGAAATTTATAAAATTTAAACGTCATTATATTCACTCTGACTTGTTTGGTTGTCAAAAAATTGCATGGAAGGAATTGAAAGTAGTCTTCCCAAATGACCTCAAAAAGTAAATTGATCTGCCACATCACTTAATTGTCGTGATAATCAAAAGAACTATAGTTCGATTTTGACATGTGAGCTGTGACCTTTGGACAAGTCCACTGTTATAATACTAAATAGGTAAAGTGCATCATTTTACAGAGTTACCGTTTAATTACTTTACTTATATGGGGATGAGGTTCGTCTGCAGTTTTCTCAATCCACATTCGGCGCGAGTACTGGTTGGAAACCCAGGAAGCAGTCATCGAGCGTGATTAATATAAGTTGGAATAACTTGTTTCACAATCGATGTAAAACAAATAAGTTTAAACTAAACTTATATGACATTAAAACCTGTTCAAAGCAGTACATGTTTAGTCACGACGCGATGGCTCAGTGGATAAGATCTCAGACTATGATGTGAGACATTGCATGTTCGAATCCAATAAAAATAACTTTAAATTTTGTATTTCATTTCCTTTTTATAATTTTAATTTAGTTCGTATGATATTGTTTTTTATAGTATTGAGCTATATTATCTTTATATTTTGCAACCCTCTTTTAATTTTGTTCACGTTTCTTCCATTTTAACAATATATTTTTGTTAAGCAGCTTGCCCTGACCCCATACACCTCTGTACCAAAGGAGCTTTGACAATTGTGAATCCTGGCATTCTGTAAACACTTGTTTTTACATTCTCTTTCTTTTACAATTTACATAATTCAAAACCACTTTGTAGAATGTTTTGCATCGCCCAAAAACTGTGTTTTGAGTAAGCATTGATCGGGACATTTTATCAACTCGCTTGATGAAAACTTACTCGAAATTTGTTCGGTTTAGTATCATTTTTGTGGGTGTCTACATGAATGTGTGAAAAAATGACATTAAAAACAGAACAAGAGGGCCCTTAGGGCCCTGGGTCGCTCACCCGAGTACAAAAGTACTCTCAGTTTTACCCCAGAGCCAACATTTAAATAATGCTGGTAAAGGGTCTCTTCACAATACTCAACAGGAAATATCCGAGGCCAGTCATAGTCGCATTAGTTTCAGAGAAAAACGATTATTTATGTAAACTAAGAGAACACCAGGGCATGGCCAATTTTGGCCCAGGGGACATAATTTGAACAAACTTGGTAGAAATCCACTAGACAATGCTACATACCAAATATCTAAGCTTAAGGCATGAGGTTTCCAGTAAAAAGATTTTAAAAATTGCCTTTTTTACGAATTGAGAGCCCCCAGGGCGGGGCAAATATTGACCCCAGGGCCAACATTTAAACAATGTTGTTAAAGGGTCTCTACACAATACTCAGCATCAAATATCTAAGATCTAGTCCTATTAGTTTTGGAGAAAAAATGATTATCATGTTTTTCCTATATATTTATATGTAAACCAAGAGAACCCTAGGGCGTAGCGGATTTTGGCCCAGGGGACATAATGTGAACAAATTTAGTAGACATCCATTAGACAATGCTACTTAGCAAATATCTAAGCTGTATGCATTGTGGTTTGTGAGAAGAAGATTTTTAAAGATTTCCTTTACAAGTCTATGTAAAATGAAGTGACCCCTGGGGCGGGGCCAATTTTGACCCCAGGGAAATAATTTGAATAATCTTTGTAGAGTTCCACAAGAGGGTGCTAAATGCCAAATATCTAAGCTCTAGGCCTTGTGGTTTCAGACAAGAAGATTTTTAAAGTTTTTCCTATATGTCTTTGTAAAATGAAGTGACCCCTGGGGCGGGGCCAATTTTGACCCCAGGGAAATAATTTAAACAATCTTTGTAGAGTTCCACTAGAGTGTGCTAAATGCCAAATATCTAAGCTCTAGGCCTTGAGGTTTCAGACAAGAAGATTTTTTAAAGTTTTTCCTATATAAATCTATGTAAAATGAAGTGACCCCTGGGGCGGGTCCAATTTTGACCCCAGGGAAATAATTTGAACAATCTTTGTAGAGTTCCACTAGAGGGTGCTAAATGCCAAATATCTAAACTCTAGGCCTTGTGGTTTCAGACAAGAAGATTTTTAAAGTTTTTCCTATATAAGTCTTTGTAAAATGAAGTGACCCCTGTGGCGGAGCCAATTTTGACCCCAGGGAATAATTTGAACAATCTTTGTAGAGTTCCACTAGAGTGTGCTAAATGCCAAATATCTAAGCTCTAGGCCTTGTGGTTTCAGACAAGAAGATTTTTAAAGTTTTTCCTATATAAGTCTATGTAAAATGAAGTGACCCCTGGGGCGGGGCCAATTTTGACCCCAGGGAAATAATTTGAACAATCTTTGTAGAGTTCCACTAGAGGGTGCTAAATGCCAAATATCTAAGCTCTAGGCCTTGTGGTTTCAGATAAGAAGATTTTTAAAGTTTTTCCTATATAAGTCTATGTAAAATGAAGTGACCCCTGGGGCGGGGCCAATTTTGACCCCAGGGAAATAATTTGAACGATCTTTGTAGAGTTACACTAGAGGGTGCTAAATGCCAAATATCTAAGCTCTAGGCCTTGTGGTTTCAGACAAGAAGATTTTTAAAGTTTTTCCTATATAAGTCTATGTTAAATGAAGTGACCCCTGGGGCGGGGCCAACTTTGACCCAAGGGAAATAATTTGAACAATCTTTGTAGAGTTCCACTAGAGGGTGCTAAATGCCAAATATCTAAGCTCTATGCCTTGTGGTTTCAGAGAAGAAGATTTTTAAAGTTTTTCCTTTATGTTGCCATGGCAACCAGAGTTCTGCTTGGAATTCCATTTTTTGAACAATTTTGAAAGGGCATCATCTAAGCATTATTCCTTTGAAGTTTCATCAAAATTGGCCAAGCCGTTTCAGAGAAGAAGTCGATTGAAGAAATTGTTGACGACGCACGACGGACGACGGACATCAGGCGGTCACAAAAGCTCACCTTGTCACTTGTGAGCTAAAAAAAGAGAAATCTCCTGATGTGATTCGAACACACAACCCTTATGTCATATTACCAGAAATCAGAAGCATTACTGCCACGGCATTGAAAGCTTTTGTTATAGAGCAGTACAATTTCAACATAATGAGCTATGATGGGAATATCTAACTTCCCTATTTTGTGGAATATTCCAAAAATCTATAAATATTAAAGTACATTCACGGCTTAATGCGTAAAATCGGACTATAGCATAATAGCTTATCAGTTTCAGCAATTAAATTTTAATCTTGCAATTTCTTTATGCAAATAGAGAGAATGTATTAGCTGTTTTACCTGTGCTTCTCTCTTTTCATTTTCACGATGATACTAGTAGTTTGTCATTCAAACATGATGAAGTTTGACCTTGTAAGAAAAACGCAAGAAAAGTTTTTTTTTCATTCCACCCTAATGCACGGACCAGTTGCAACCACTTGACGCTATTCCAAATAAGCTGTTCAAAGATGAACTCAAGTCCGCTTTTCAGAGCTACTTCCCAGATTGTGTTGCAGAAAAAATTAAAAACAAACAAATTGTGCAGGATAATGACCTAAGAACAACAAACATTAAGCCAATACATGTATGTTGGCTAATGAAGGCCCAGGATTCACTTGCCTCTAAGACTGACATGATAATATCTGTATTCCAGCAATGCGGGATTTATGTGTATATATACAAATTACATAGTTAATAGTTTCACCAGGAATTATCGAATAATATAGTTTATCAAATTTAATTAGTACAATGGTGTATAAGTAGTGGTATTAGGTGTTTATTGTAGGTTTACATGGCTTTTAATCTGTATAGGTATACTACATGTATGTAATGTAGTCTTGTAATAAAGTTCAACAAGAGATATTACTGAAGATGATTAATACTCCTGCAATACTGCCTTGTCAGAGTATGCAGAAATAATGTTTGCATCTTTTTACTTAACAATGAATACAATATTCAATAGTGCTCCCCTTCAAAAAATAATGGATTGATCCAGATGAAAAATATGTCTACCACATCGACACTTCATGCTGAACACATGATTTCAGTTTCATGTCAATATCTTGAAAATGTATTACTTCGCAGCAAAAGATTTTGTCAAATCATTCCCCTATGAAAAATAATGGACTGACCTACATGAAAAATAGTTACACACATCTACATTTCAGGCTAAACATATGTTTTAAGTTTGACGTAATTACCTAAAAAAACTGTAGTTCGCATCACAGCTTTTTGTTAAATAGTGATCTCAAAAAAATAATGGACTAATCCAGAAGGTAAAAATGTCTTGCACAATGTACAATTCATGCCGAATAAATGTTAAAAGTTTGAAATCAATACTTTTAAAACAGGAGTAGTTTGCATCATAAGATCTTGTAATATAATGCTCCCCTACAAAAAATAATGGACTGATCCACAAAAAAATATGTTTATTAAATGCTACATAATGCAGATCACATGATTTCAGTTTCAAGTCGATATCTTGAAAACTGTAGAAGTTTGCATAACACGATTTTGTTAAATTCTGTCCCCTGCAATAAATAATGGACTGATCCACATGAAAAATATGTCATGCACATCTACACTTTATGCTGAACATATGTGTAAAGTTTCAAGTCAATATCTTGAAAACTGTAGAAGAAATTCGCGTTACAAGATTTTGTTGAATCATGCTCCCCTCCAAATATGTCAAGTAGTTTTGAAGTTATGCTCCGGACAATATTTATGAAGTAAATCTGATAAAGAGGAATTAACTAAAATAGGCAAGGTAGAATTATTGTTCTTGCAGACTGCACTACCTACCAATGTGCTCTGTCAGTGTATGCATCGTCGGATACCCACGGTTGATTCTATTACGTTACTCTCCATTCATCACCCGTGGGCAAATTGCTACTCTTTTCGTCGTTTTGTTTGAACAGAACAGAATAGACATTATCCAATCAGATGATAGGTTACAAAATTAAATACTCTTCAATGGGAAGATCAATACGGTGACCTGAGAAAGTAAACATGGCGACCGCTACAGCGCATCGCAAGTGTAAAATATGTCTTTCGGCGATTCGCGACAAATGTTCTTACAGATCCTCGGGCACACCAGCAAGTATTGAAAAATACACGTCTGTTTTAAACGAAATCGGTATCCTTGCCCATGAAGACAGTGACGTTGCTTGTAATTTGTGCGTAAATAAACTTAACCGGTGTTGCAAACTACAGGACGACCTAGCTACACGATTATCGGTCATCGAAGCTGAGAGAAATGCATTGTTGGACAAACTTAGGTCTATGCCTGGTACCATGATTGAAATAAACAAGGAGCATGTCACTCCAGGTAATTGTGTGTTAAATTAACCCAGTATGCCAATTAAAAGTTAATAAAAAGAGGTAGAAATAATGAAAGTGATACTCTAGTCTCTATACAACATCTGTACAGTTTGTTCTGTCCTGTATAAGAAATTTGCTTTTGTGGTGTGGTTTATTTAATTATTTATTTGTTAGTTCGGAACAATCATTCTCTGATTACAATTGGGAGGCCCATATAGTCACGTTCTGACAGCTTCCTTGTCAAACCAGTACTCGGACCATTTGTGTTGATTGTGGAAAATAGCAGAAGTATATCACCCTGGTAGGACTCGGACCAGCGACCTCCGGATCAGGAGTCAGATGCTGTAGCACTTGACCACTTTCATTCACTATGAGAAATATGATTTGGATAGGGACTCTGCCCTTAGGTTTGGTAAAGGGGATAGTTTTTCATGAAAAGCAATTTATTTGGCGGTCAAATGGGCACACCCTGAGGTAGCAATATTATTGTGGATGGGGTATTTTCACCAATTAAGAATGTGGAGTGGAACATTAGAGGTTGAATAAATCTGGTTTTCCTCACTATAAATTCAGATGAATGTCAAAATTATTTGTGGATTATCGGCCTTTTCCATCACTCATTTCACTGTATGCTTGGTGCAGTACTGTATACCAAATGAATCAGGCCAAAGCTTGTTATAACTAGATTGCTGGATCTGTAAATTCTGCATGTGTTTATGCTGAGCAGGTGTCCTGCTAAACATTTTATTCTGATTCCAGTTTAAATTGATCAAAACACTAGTGAAAATGACATATCAGATTGAAGGTAAAACTGTTGAACAGAAATACAAGTATCAGCAAGAATGGGAAAATTGTGGCTTATTAAATCTGAGTGGTAATCAAAATTTGTGTTTTAATTTAAAAGTGTGTATTTTATTTTTCTGCATTTTACAGTAAGTAACAGGCCAGAATGACATTTTACTGGCTTAAGCAGCGATGATGAAGATGACAATATTCATCAGCTCTCTATTAAATATCCAATCAACTTTGGCTGATTATACTTGTATTTAAATGTATCAGTCAAATGGTTATGATAGGGACATGATGGCATCATATTGAAATGTAGTGAATCTCCCCTATTAGAGTTTTAAAAACTTAGCAGGTCTGTTCCTGGAATGATTCATTAATTTATTATTATTATTACTTGGTATTGGCATCTTCTTTGGCTAATCTGTGTACCATAATATGAAAAGATTTAAAAAATGCATTTTTGCTATTGAATTCATGTTTGTGGTATAATCACTACCTTGGTTAATCTTCAGAATGCTTATTATGCCTGGTGCTAACTTGATATACATGTGCCAATTATATCTGTGTAACTGCAGGAATAAGTTCAATTATATCTCTGATCTATTATATATTGGGATACTAAAAACAAACATTGTTTGATTGTCTTGTCCTTAGAGACACAAGAAAAAAAAGTCGATTTTTTTAAAACAGGTCTGCGTGGAGAGAAAAGATCTAGAGAACGGACGCCTAAGAGTACACCAAAAAGCAAGAAAACCTTATTCCAGACACCACAGACAACACCAGTGAAGGCAGCTAGCAAAAAGTCACCAGTTATTTTTAGTCTTTTAAAACATACCACTCAAGATAAATCACATACCACTGAAGATAAATCAACACAAACCCACATAGCCAACAGTGACTTTGATGTCAAGGTAATAAGTGTATCAGATTTGATTTTGAAAGATGAACATAAATAGTAAATAAATATATATCACTATAACAATCATACTAAAGAAAGAGTCTTGATTATTAAACAATCAGGTTTATAAATTTTGGCCAAAATATAAATCACTGTAATCTTTATGCAATATAATGTGAATTAATCCAGTAACTAATTTGTAATTAATTTGTCAAAATGTGCAAAATGTCACATATGAAAGGGCAAAATTTTTGACAGTTTCATTATAATTTTCAAATAGGAACATGTATGATAAGGAATGACTTGACCAAGTATCTCTGTTATATAAGGCTGAGAAAATAATTCAATCTTGCATAGTTTTCTTTTCTACCTGACTGATTCTGTACAAATGGTAGATAAATTTTGTATGTAAGTAGTTTATTGTTGGTTTTCTAATTGTTTAATTCCACTTGAACACTTTCTGTAATACTTTTAGGTTGTTGTGAAATACAAGGGGGATGACAGATCAAGAATCATCAAGGATGAAAATGAAAAGTCTGCTATTAAGGCACTTTTTAATAACAAAGATCCAGACACAACAATTAAGCATTTAATGAGGAGCAAAAAATATGCAGATGCAATTGTTGGTGTGGTCTCAAAGCAAATTGAAAAAGAATTGTCACAGATTGTTAAGCAGAAAGAAGCACAGACTTTGAAAGTACAGAACACTAATGATCTTTTGAAGTTTGATTGGACAACTGTGGAAAAAGACTTGACTACAAAGCTTCCGAGTCTTATGACAATTTTAGACCACTGTATAAACTTAAAAAAGAAACACCGATTAGCACATCTTTTGACAGCTGTTAGTGTGCTGTTGTATGGTAGATCCCAGAGGCTGAATAAAATTCAGATGCTACTTGGATTGCTTCTAGATCAGTGTGGATTATCGAAAGAGGTAAATTTTTATTAAACGTCATATATATATATTTATAATATTTTTCAAATATACATTGCGTCCAAAGTTGGTCGATATAATACTTCATTTCATACTGTTGGGTCTCGATTAAGTTGTTGGGCCTATTATGTTCAACATTAAACCATTCAGAAACTATAAATAAATCAAAACAATTAAACAATATGCTCCACACCGATACACTGTCAGTTGACCTTTAATGTTAATGTTAATGAACTTTATAATTATACCCCTGCTTCGAAGAAGAGGGGGGTATACTCTTTTATTATTTGTAGTATACTGTTACAATGAAGGTGCTTTACATAGACCAATTTTCTGTCGCAGTTTTCTAAGCAACTATAACATGCAGCAGCCTGATATTTTGCATAATGCTTTATCCTATAGTTCCATATGGTGTAAAGCGATTTTATGTACAACAGTTTGGAAGGGCAGGTACAATTCCGTCGCAGTTTTCTAAGCAACTATAACATGCAGCAGCCTGAAATTTTGCATAATGCTTTATCCTTTAGTCCCATATGGTGTAAAGCGATTTTATGCTCCTTGCTCATCTACTTCCTGTTAACCGAATACTTAGATTTTTACATATAGATGACATACATGCACAATTTGTGTCGCATTTTAAAAAGATGTGAACATTATTTCTGTATACCCTGACAAAGCGGTATTGCGGGGGTATTAATCACCTTCAGTGATAGCTCTTGTTTATTCAGAGTCGAAAAACTCCTTTAGTTCATCACATGATGAATCTGAAGTAGATGAATAGTCCTCAACTGTGAATTCGAAGAATGGATGAATATATGATGCACAATCTGTGTTATTACATTCACAAATCTTTGAACAAATATCACAACACAAGTGTTTATATAAATCTTTTGATGGTTTTGAATTATAAGCCTTGAGTATAACTGCTCTGCGACATTCTGATGTATTTGAAATGTAACTTTTCATGTCGGCATCAATTTTCCTACACTGTTTTCCATTAAACATCAGTAAAGCTGAGGCCTGCTTCCCATCTCTACCTGCCCTTCCAAACTGTTGTACAAAACTATCCATGTCCTTTGGCGGACCAAAGTTAATTACGCTGTTCACACCCTGAAAGTTAACACCCATACCAGCAGCACTTGTTGCAACTAAAATCCTAATCAGACCATTTTCATCTTTCATGTCCTGTTTAATACTTTCTTTTACAGTATCTGTAGTTTGAGAGTGGTACATCTGGACATATTTAATATTTAGTCCAAGGGTAAGTCTAAACATTGTATAAACACCACTACATATTTTAATTGATGGACAAAAGATGATATATCTTTGACAATCTTGCTTTTTATCAAGTATGTGAGTAAACAAGAGGGCCAAATGGCCCTATCGCTCACCAGATTCTTGGAAGCATGAAATGAAAGGGTGGAAAGAATTCCAGGAAAGAGCAAGTACACAGCTTTCTTTTCAACAATGTGAAGAATGGGTTTTATAGTTTCACACAAAGATATGTTTTCACATTTGATAAGGTGATTATTCTACTTGATTTGCTGTGGTATTATAGCATTTCATACTGTTACACTTATGTATAATTCTAAGAAGGGTTTAGTCTTCAACCAATTAGATACATGCAGATAATGTTTTCTATTTCGAGGCACTAGTTTGGTTGTTATTAATAGAATATACCTTTGCTACAAAAATGTTTAACTCTTTTTTCCATATATATTTATATATATATATATATATATATTAAAGGCTACCACTGCAGATCCTGAACAAACAACACAAATGAGCAGGCTGATCTAGATCTACACTGTTGGTATTGCATAAAAATGTGTATACATGTATATGATGAAAGAGTTTAAGACTAGTTGGGTGAATATCAGGGCCAAAAAGCATAAAACTGGGACTAGAGACCATAATTAGTGCTCAAGTATCTCATTCACATGAAAAATATGACATGCACAATTATCTAAACTGTATACTGAACAACTGTTGAAATGTCATGCCAAAATCTGTAAAACTGTGGAAGTTAGCATTAGCAGATTTGATTAATATCTGCTTGTCTCCTAAAACTAATGAACTAAACCATAGGAAAAACATGTTCGCACTTGAACACTTAAAGGTGAATATATGCGAAAAGTTTCACATCATATTAGCCTGTCTTAAAATGAAAAAGTTATTTGTGTCATAATATTTTGTAAAATTATTCTTTCTATGAAAAAATGCTGGAATGATCCATATGAAGAACTGTTCAAGAAGTTCACGTTACAGGGTTTGTGACTGTTACATAGTGCTCATTTCAAGGGAAAATAATCAATTGAGCAACAATGAAAAGTATGTCATAAGTAAAAGTATGTGCATTTGAACACTTGATGATCATACATTGTACAGTGAAACCCCTCTATAACAGAGATCTGAGGGACTAAGGGAAAGTGTCCTTAATAGCGGGTTGTCCTTAATTGTGGGTATAAATCAAGAAGAAAACAATATTTGCGTTCTTTAAAAACTTGTCCATAATACTGGGGTGCCCTTAATATTGAGTGTTTGTAATGAGGGGTTTTACTGTATTTGCAAGCATTTAAGGCAATATTTTCAAAATGGGTGTTCAGTTTACCTATATTTTGTGTCATTCTTTGACACTCTGTCAGAACAAGAGGTTGAATTAATTGAACAAGTAATTTCCATTTTACAGGCAACACTAAGTTTCATGTTAGAGTTGCATTTGAAAGGGATATAACTCATGAAATATTGAAACTGGAGGTATCATTCTTGTTGTCACAGATGGCATTGTTAGTGCTGATGATATATTCCAAGTACGAAGTGAATAAAACCAGTACTTTCAAAGTTATAGGCAACATTAAGTTTCATGTTAAAGATGCATTTGAAAGGGGCATAACTCAAAAAATATTGAAACTGGAGTTATCATTCTTGTTGTCACAGATGGCATTGTTCATGCTGATGATATATTCCAAGTATGAGGTGAATAGGACACGTACTTTCAATGTTATAGGCAACATTAAGTTTCAGGTTATAACTAAAAAAATATTGAAACTGGAGTTATCATTCTTGTCGTCACAGATGGCATTGTTCGTGCTAATGATATATTCCAAGTATAAAGTAAATAGGACAAGTACTTTCAAAGTTATCGGCAACATTAAGTTTCAGGTTAAAGTTGCATTTGAAAGGGGCATAACTAAAAAAATATTGAAACCAGAGTTATCATTCTTGTCGTCACAGATGTAAATTGTTCATGCTGATGATATATTCCAAGAATGAAGTGAATAGGACAAGAACTTTCAAAGTTATAGGCAACATTAAGTTTCAGGTGAAAGTTTGGGGGACTACGGGGCGCCGCCGCTGCTGCCAAACAATAGGATCCCTAAAGAATTCAAGCAGACCTTTGGTGTTCTGTTAGTGAGTTTATATATTGGGGTCTATATGGACAAATATGATTGTTCAATAGTATAGTCATACTTAAGTTTAAAGTTAGGGCTTTAAAAACAGTGAATGAAATACTTATTAAGCTCGATTTTCAAAGTACTATAACGTTAAAATGCTAATTCAGTCAGTACCTGTAAAAAATGACATAAATGTTACCTTATTCAAATCTCCAAGCTCTGTTGTTAAATTAAGTTAACACTGACCTAAAGCATTCCAGTTCAAGAAGGCACTCACAATGAACATGAGCAATGACCTCTTATATATCTTAACAGCAAATATTGCACCAACTCTAAATATAAACTGAAGATAGGTAAAGATATTGAATTGTAGACACTTAAAATTTTTCACTCTGCTACTAAAGTGTTTGTTTCAAATTTAATCACAGATCAACCAGCGAATGAATTGTTCAGGAAAGATTGAATTTTAAAATGGTATGAACTCTGTGTCAAGGTCTGGTTGATAACTGTAGAAGAACACAATTAAACTCTTGAGTTCTGAGACCGGTATTGTACTCGACACACCGCCTTGTCATGGTGAACATTTGTGCCAAGTTATTTTGAAAAGCAATGAGAAATAACAAATTTACAGGGAAGACAAGTTAATTCTATTTTCATTAACAGTGACCTAGTTTTTGGACCAAGATGTCCCATATTCAAACTCGTCCGAGAAATTGCTGGGTCAGACATCCCGACCAAGTTTCATGACAATC
Organism: Corbicula japonica; assembly: GCA_038501625.1. Taxonomy (NCBI): domain Eukaryota; kingdom Metazoa; phylum Mollusca; class Bivalvia; order Venerida; family Cyrenidae; genus Corbicula; species Corbicula japonica. Next base: position 13,485,432 of record JAZAYU010000001.1, read on the forward strand.
GAAACAAAAATGTGACAGCTAGAGTGTTAACCAAAAAATTATATTTTTAATTACAGTGACCTAGTTTTTGGACCCATATTCGAACTCGTCCAAGAATAATTGGGACAAACATCCTGACCAAGTTTCATGACAATCAGAGCAAAAATGTCACAGCAACAGTGTTAACAGGGAAATTCTATTTTTAGTAACAGTGACCTAGTTTTTGGACCCAGATGATCCATATTCGAACACGTACAAGAAATCATTGGTACAAACATCCTAAGAACATCCAAGAAATTACTGGGACAGACATCCTGACTAAGTTTCATGACAATTGGAGCAAAAATGTTACGGCAAGAGTGTTAACAAGAAATTTCTATTTTAAAAAGCACTAATGTTGTTTTTAGACCAAGATGACCCATATTCGAACTCGTCCAAGAAATCACCGAGACGAACATCCTGACCAAGTTTCATGACAACAAAGCAAAAATGTGACCGCTAGAGTGTTAACAAGAAAATTCTATTTTTAGTAACAGTGACCTAGTTTTTGGACCCAGATGACCCATATTCAAACTCATCTAAGAAATCATTTAGACAAACATCCTGACCAAGTTTCAAAACAATCGAGGCAAAAATGTGACCGCTAGAGTGTCAACAAACTAATGCATAATGTACTGACCGGCGGACAGACAATAAAACTGAGACTAGAGACCATACTCAATTCTCAAGCATCTGACTGCCAAAAACTGAAAAAAATGAAATGCATGAGTTCTGAGACCCCCTATTTATATGCCAGTTTGTTTACATACACTGTATACAGCTGAAACCTCTCTTTAACCCTTTCCTCCATAATTACCCATTTTTATGCATCTGCGACAAGTGTAGATCCAGATCAGCCGGCAAATTTGTGCCATCTGATCAGGATCTGCAGTGGTTCCAATGGGTCAGAAATAACCTAATGAATCAAAAAGCAAACAGTGTAGATCCTGATAAAATAATATGGGTGGATGTGCCAACTGATCTAGATCTAGGGTTAATATAGTCTGAACATTTTAAGAATTAGCTTTAAATTTGTTGTAGTTGGTGTTTTAAAGCGACATTACTTCAATTTAACCCGCTCTTGTATGAAATATTACATGTATTTGGAACTATAGTCACTAATTTGCAGCATTAGTTCGGGCTAATAAAATTTTAATTTACTGAATTAAATTTGGTCCGCGCGACTAAAAACGAAAGTAAGATTTCCGAAACGTCACAGAAATCGAGATCGCGCATGAAGTTGTCGCGTCGTTAAAAATAAATGCTAAATATAGCTCCATTATATTTAGCTTCTTAAAAGTTCGTGAATGACAATTTAACAATATCATTTAAAAATCCCATCTATAAGAAAGAATTTGACCAGACCTTTTGTGTTCTGTTAAAGAGGTCATAAATTGGAGTCTATTTGGACAAAAATGATGTTTTTAGTGGTATATTCTTATTTATATTATTATAATTTTAAAGCTGGGGCTTTAATTACAAACAGTGAATAAAATATTAAGAAAAGTCTGATATTCAAAGTGCTTTAAAGTAAGAATGTTGTTTACCTTATAAAAACTCCCAGAGCAAAGTTCTTAAAATTGCATAACACAGATCTAAGCAGGAAAGTTCAGTAGGTCATTCATTGACCACGGACAAGAGCTCTTTCTCTCTGTTTTCTTTTGAGACAGTAGTTTGCTTGAAATTAATAGACTAAACCTTTTCTACAAAAATGCTTAACCTTTTCCTCCATATATATACTTTTTTTCAATGGACAATCAGTGTAGATCCAGATCAGTCAGCATATCCCTTTTGCTAAACAAAATCTACACTGTTAGCTTTTTTATTTGTTCAGTTAATTCTGACTAAAATTCAACCAGTGCAGATCCTGAATAGACTACATAAATAAGCCAGCTGATCTGGATTTACACTGTTGGCATAGCAAAAAAATATGTACGAGTGGAAAGAGTTTGGTCAAGATCAGGGCTAAAGACAATAAAACTGAGACTAGAGACCATACTCAATTCTCAAGCAAATGACTGCTGAAAACTGATACTAGTCTTAGAAAAAAATCACATGCTGGAGTTCTGAGACCTCCAATTAACTAGCCATTTTTTATACATACACGTACAACATAACCCTTTCCTCCTTATATACGCATTTTTACGCAGGTGGAACAAGTAGATCCAGATCAGCTGGCACATTCCTGCCGTCTGATCAGGATCTGCACTGGTCCCATTTTAGTTAGAAATAACCTAATACATAAAAAAGCGAACAGTGCAGATCCTGATCAGATTGTTTGGATGTGCCGGCTGATCTGGATCTACACTGTTCGCCCATGCAAAAAGTTGTGTATATGGATGAAAGGGTTAATATAGTCTGAACATTTTGTGAATGTACTTCAAATTTGTTGTTGTTGTTGTTGTTGCTTTACTTACAAATTTGAACAAAATATTCACAAAAGCCCATGTTCAGTGCTATAAATTACAAATGATTATTTCATAGAATATGTCAAAATTTACCCTATAAAAACTTCCAGAGCAAAGTTCTTAATATTGCATAACACAGATCTAAGCAGGAAAGTTCAGTAGGTCATTTAATATGACCAGCAACCAGAGCATTGAACTCCATAATGCATTCTTATACATCTTAATATAGCTGAAGACAGGTAGAACTATTGAAATTTTGTCACTTAAAATTTTCACTCTGCTACTAAAATTTTTGTTTCAAATTTTATCACTGAACAACCAGTGAATGAATTGTTCAGGAAAGATTGAATTTTTAGATGGTATAAAGTTTGTGCCAAAATCTGGTTGATAACTATAGAAAATCAAAGGTTAAAAACAGAATTTAAAAGAAAAAAATTTTGAAAACCCCAGGGCGGGGCCCCTGGGCAATTCAAGAACATGATTTTAATAATTTGAGTAGAGATCATTAATATCAATATTCATACCAAATTTGATGACAATCAGATAAAAAATGTGACCTCTATTGCATTAACAAAATTTTTGCTTTAATCTGACCTAGTGACCTAGTTTTTGACCCAAGATGACCCAGTTTCAATAGGGGTCATCACACCACCAAGAGAAACATTCTGACCAAGTTTGATGAAAATCGGTTGAAAACTGTGGCCTCTATCGCGTTAACAAAGAAAATGTTGACGGACGACGGACGCCGGACGACGGACATCTGGTGCCCCTCTGATCACAATAGCTCACTCAGAGCCTTCGGCTCTGGTGAGCTAATAAAAAATTAAATATAACTTCAAGAGGAACTGAGCTTTTGAACTTGTGACAAAAAAGTTTGATACTTGATCTGTCTGGGCTTTGGACAATTTCGCGACAGTCCGACATACAAAACCTTGTTTGCATCTTTTTTCTGGCTGATTTATTTGCCGTGGCTGTTATTACTAGAAAAGGACATTGTACGAATGAGCGAACCTCGCCAAGCTTGCCATACCACTTTCGAAATGGATCCTCAGTGCTGTCTGATTCACCCCTGAAACAAATTCAAACAATACTTTCATAAATATAACTGATTGAACATGAAACACGATTATAGCTAATGTTTGTGACAGGGTTTCGCTGAGTACTGAGGTTCAGTACTCGAGTAAGTACTGAGTACTGGATGATTAAGATGTACTCGAGTAAGTACTGAGTACTCACTTTTGCGAGTGTACTTAAGTAAGTACTGAGTACTACTTAGAGTACTCACGAGTATTTTGCGAATACCAAAAACTTTTAGTATTATTTTTATAATTGTATAGCATACACAATGTACTATTCACTTATTCAAATATGGTATGCTCGAATTATTTAATTTATAATGAAGTAGTAATAATTTTATTATTGACACTGTCACTAGACAAAAATATATAAACACACGCAGTGCTTTTTTTCCTTCTTTAGTAGCGGCCGTTTATGGGCGCCTTCCCCTCAGAAAATTTCTTTAAAATCATGCAGTTTTCTCCAAAAAGTCACTTTACATCAGGTTTTTTCATTCCCCTTCAGAGAAAAAGCAAGCTATTTTCCCCCAAATTATAGGGCATTGGCCCCTTCCCCAGGTTTTAATAAAAAGCCCTGACACACAGAAATCATAAGTATTCCATTATTGAAAAAAAGTTTCCATCAACATCTACTTCAACTGACAAATTAGTCATGTGCATTGCATAGTAACATCATTATAGCCTTTCAAAAGTTTCATCTACAACTATGTGGTCTCAACCATTAATCATAATTGCAAAGGTGAGAAAACATGTTGTCATCTTCCATTGTATTATAATAAGGTCAAAATCAGTTCTGTTTACTCCATTGCTAAATCTTAATATAATCTTACTGAATGCACTTTGAATTTTACTTTTTTTAGTAAGGTACAAATGTATTTCAACCATTGACAATTATAATGATTTATTTAATGATTTAATATAATACATGAAATAGTATAAAAAGACAAGTAAGTATATAACAGCATTTACAAAAGTGTTTGAATTGCCCTGCCCAATATGTGATATTAATGAATTATTTCTTACCATTTCATTTTATATATTGTGCACTGCATTTGGTTAAGTTTTATTTAATTTCATATTATTTCTTTGAAGTGTGAAAGTACTCATATAGTACTCGTAAAGTACTCATAAGTACTGACCATTTTTCGACAGTACTTAAGTAAGTACGAGTACTTGTACTCGTAATTTAAGATGAGTACTTAGTCCTGCTGAGTACTTAAAAATTGGTACTAGAGTAAGTACGAGTACGAGTACAAGAACAGGTAGTGAAACCCTGGTTTGTGATAAAGATCCTGCTACAGGAAATCTGGTATGATGTATGTATGATGCATAAATTAAACTGAATCTCAAGGAAAAACACCTTCATTTCTGCATGATGGCATTTCTGGAGACCAAGCTTACACCCAAAACATAACTGAACTACACAACTTCAAAGACTTTTAGCAATTTCTTACCATTGCAAAACTGTGTGTGCTTCGTCTACAACAAACAGCTTAACAAATGCAGTAGCAACTAGCATCTCTCCATTTTGGCACCGACAACAAAAGTTCTGGTGAAGAGAACAGAAACTGAAAATTTCCATCCAATATGTCATCGTTTTCACTAGATTCCTTCCCAATGTACGTAGCTGTAAACCCTAGAGAGTTTAAATAGTCACACTGCTCTTTCATGATAGAAATCAATGGTGTCGCGATCAGAACGGTACACATTTGCCTGTTGTTATATTCGCACCATAAAGGCTGGAACGCTTGATAACATATGCTTTTTCCCCCTCCAGTTCGTATCGAAACAAACACATCCCGACCGTTTAGTAGGTTCCGCAAAGTTTCCTCCTGGAACAACTGAATTTTATCTATTTTAAAGATTTGCTTGATAGATTCGAATGTTAGTTTACACTCGGAAGCCATTTTGACAATGCTATCGAAGTTGTATGAAAGCGTAAACTTGATTGGTTGGCAGATTCGCTGGAAGATCGCAACGAACCAATCGGATTGCGGCATTTCATAGTAAACAAAGCGACGAAAAGAGTAGCAATTTGCCCACGGGTGATGAATGGAGAGTAACGTAATAGAATCAACCGTGGGTATCCGACGATGCAGTGTATGAAGTTTGAATAAAATCCCTCGAGTAGTTTTGGACTTATGCTCCGGACAAAATTGTTTCGGACGAACGCACGGATGCACGGACGGACCGACGGACGAAGGGCATTTCTAATATCCCCTTCGCCTTTGGCAGGGGGATAAATTGGCGGGGGGATAAATAAAGACAGGACAAAAACTCTTTGACTTAAGAGAGCGGAAACCCAAATTTTGGACAATTAAAGGGCCATAATTCAGGAGTGCCTGGGGGATTTGGCTGGTTATAAAACTTGGTCGAGACATTATGCACACCAACATATTCACCAAGTTTGATAAAGACCTGATGAAAACTCTTTGACTTAGAGAGCGGAAACCCTGTAGACGCCGCCGCCCGCCCGCCCGCCCGCCCGCCCATAATACGTCCCGTTTTTCAAACAGGCTTATAAAAAGGAGTAATAGACTACTGTATATTTTTGTTATGATGGTTTATTGGTACTTATTATCTTAAGTAATAAATTAAAACGAAGCTAATAAAAAATGGAGGAAAATTAATTTGAATTTAAAAATTCTGCATAATTACATTCGATTTCAACTAGAACAAGCATAACACAATGTATAATTTATTTATTTTTTTTATATTTTCAGGTTGTGGACTTTGTGGAGACCCATGGACCACAGCTGCTAGATACATCTGACACTGAAACAGCCACATCTCTCAGCTATTACTGGTTGATGTTTCCAATGGAACTGATTGGTATGATTGTTTGTCATACGAATGGCTACGCAGCATGGAAACAGGAGCAGGAAGGCCCTGATAAGTATTTGGAGGATGTAAAAAAAGAGCCAGAGATGCGCGCATACTTGGCCTTCAACATGTTCATGGGCGTCCAACAACATCACCTGGAAATTCACTGGTCTGGTGATCCTTTTGTGGGAAATAAAGGAATACAGATAACTATGACATGCACCCGCTTTAAGAAGACTAATCAGTACTTTCATGTCAGTGACAGGGCTGCAGAACGACAACATGAACGGGAAGGCTATGATTGTTAAGATTTGGGAATTTATGGACATTACATTGCAAGCATTTCTGAAAGGCTACAATTATCCCCGAGGCTTCTGTTGACGAAGCAATGATAAAGTAATCTGGGCGTCTTTCTTTCAGTCAGTATATGGTTGCAAAACCTATTAAACGTGGAGTTGAAGTTTGGATGCTTTGTGATGCTAACACGGCCTTCCTGTCAAAGTTTGAATTCTACCCGGGAAAACAAAATCAGCCTGAACATGGACACCAAGTAATGTTGTAATGAATATCACACACCATCTGCAGCATACACGCCGATGGTTGTTTTTCGATAACTTTTTCACCGGACTACCTCTTATGCCGAGTTTATTATCCAAGGGCTTATTTGCATGTGGAACTGTTAGGACGAACAGACAAGGTTTCCTCTAGGACCTGAAGAACCCATGAGAAATCGGTCAGCGTGGAGACACAAAGACCATGCACCGCGTAGACAAAAAATCATGCAGCTTGGTTACACCAACTTCACGGTCATGTAACAGCTGCCCTGTGCCAAATAGGTGGTACCCTGTGGCAGTCCGCAATATGGCGACCAGTTAAGCGACGAAAAGGTATGTGCTATTTTGTTTCCAACTTGTATAAATATTGAAGGTATAGACTTGTATACTTGGATCGTATAATGAAAAGGATTGTTGATTGATTAAATGATTGTCTACTTCATTGCCGGTGTGTCTGTTTAACGCTGTAATTGATAAAAATAAATGACCTTATTGGCTATTTCAAAAGCTATTAAAAAAAGTTGTGTTTCTAATTGCTTTAAGTATAGTTATAACTTTAATTAATTCAAAAGCTTATGGTCATAATTGTTCCTCTGTTTATACAGTGCTACTTGCGACACACTTTGATGTCACTAATCAGGTTGTCGAGACCAAAATGAGAAACCGGCTCAAGATCCTGAGGGATCAATACAGTGGAATCCCAATACCAGGTAAGTAATAAAAAAATTCAATCCATTCCTAACTTTTACCCAGGCTATATGTATGCAACCACTTAATGTCACTTCAAGAGACTATGGGAAGTTTCAATAAAAGTGAATGATATGTAATGAATATCACACATCATCTGCAGCATACACACCGATGGTTGTTTTTCGATAACTATTTCACCGGACTACCTCTTATGCCGAGTTTATCATCCAAGGGCTTATATGCATGTGGAACTGTTAGGACGAACAGACAAGGTTTCCCCTCGGAGCTGAAGAACCAATGAGAGATCGGTCAGCGTGGAGACACAAAGACCATGCAGCGCGTAGACACAAAAATCATGCAGCTTGGTTACACCAACTTCACTGTCATGTAACAGCTGCCCTGTACCTAATAGGTGGTACCCTGTGGCAGTCCGCAATATGGCAACCAGTTAAGCAACAAAAAATATGTGCTATTTTGTTTCCAATTTGTATACATATTGCAAGGTATAGACTTGTATACTTGGATCACATAATGAAAAGGATTGTTGATTGATTAAATGATTGCCTGCTTTATTGCCGGTGTGTCTGTTTAACCCTGTAATTGATAAAAATAAATGACCTTATTGGCTATTTCAAAAGCTATTAAAAAAGTTGTGTTTCTAATTGCTTTAAGTATAGTTATAACTTTAATTAATTCAAAAGCTTATGGTCATAATTGTTCCTCTGTTTATACAGTGCTACTTGCGACACACTTTGATGTCACTAATCAGGTTGTCGAGACCAAAATGAGAAACTGGGTCAAGATCCTGAGGGATCAATACAGTGGAATCCCAATACCATAAAAAAACTCAATCCATTCCTAACTTTTACCCAGGCTATATCTATGCAACCACTTAATGTAATTTCAAGAGACTATGGGAAGTTTCAATAAAAGTGAATGATGTGTATCTTTGTAAACACATTCCATTTTGATGAGTGTCACAAAGTAATAGGCCAAGCCCATTTTAATTTCTGTACAATAGAATACAGGTTAATTTTGGTCTGGGTATTTCTCAGAATTTGCCTGTTGGAATTTAAAGACACTTTATAGGAGTCATACTGTCAGCACATTATGGAGTGACGATTTTTCAAAGATTTATTGGACTTTTAATTGTTGATTTAGTAAATATTTATATATTGGTCTGTTGGAATTCAATGAAATGTCATTTAAAGGTTTAAACAAACAGGACCCTTTTTGTACATGGATATTGACATAAAAAGTTTGGATGCTTTGTGATGGTAACACGGCCTTCCTGTCAAAGTTTGAATTCTACCAGGGAAAACAAAATCAGACTGAACATGGACACCAAGTAATGTTGTAATGAATATCACACACCATCTGCAGCATACACACCGATGGTTGTTTTCCGATAACTTTTTCACCGGAATACTTCTTATGCCGAGTTTATCATCCAAGGGCTTATATGCATGTGGAACTGTTAGGACGAACTGACAAGGTTTCCCCTCGGAGCTGAAGAACCCATGAGAGATCGGTCAGCGTGGAGACACAAAGACCATGCAGCGGGTAGACACAAAAATCATGCAGCTTGGTTACACCAACTTCACTGTCATGTAACAGCTGCCCTGTACCTAATAGGTGGTACCCTGTGGCAGTCCGCAATATGGCAACCAGTTAAGCAACAAAAAATATGTGCTATTTTGTTTCCAATTTGTATACATATTGCAAGGTATAGACTTGTATACTTGGATCACATAATGAAAAGGATTGTTGATTGATTAAATGATTGCCTGCTTTATTGCCAGTGTATCTGTTTAACCCAGTAATTGATAAAAATAAATGACCTTATTGGCTATTTCAAAAGCTATTAAAAAAGTTGTGTTTCTAATTGCTTTAAGTATAGTTATAACTTTAATTAATTCAAAAGCTTATGGTCATAATTGTTCCTCTGTTTATACAGTGCTACTTGCGACACACTTTGATGTCACTAATCAGGTTGTCGAGACCAAAATGAGAAACCGGCTCAAGATCCTGAGGGATCAATACAGTGGAATCCCAATACCAGGTAAATCATAAAAAAATTCAATCCATTCCTAACTTTTACCCAGGCTGTATCTATGCAACCACTTAATGTAATTTCAAGAGACTATGGGAAGTTTCAATAAAAGTGAATGATGTGTATCTTTGTAAACACATTCCATTTCGATGAGTGTCACAAAGTAATAGGCCAAGCCCATTTTAATTTCTGTACAATAGAATACAGGTCAATTTTGGTCTGGGTATTTCTCAGAATTCGCCTGTTGGAACCTAATGACACTTTATAGGAGTCATACTGTCAGCACATTATTGTGTGATGATTTTTCAAAGATTTATTGGACTTTTAATTTTTCATTAAGTAAACATTTATGTATTGGTCTGTTGGAATTCGATGAAATGTCATTTAAAGGTTTAAACAAACAGGACCCTTTTTGTAATGGATACTGACATAAAAACTTAACATTCGCTATAACGTGCAATATCTTAATATTTCTTCATCAAATTTTCAAAATTATATTGCTTTTAAAAATACAGTCATCATGATGCCGAATTCTTTAGGATGGAGTTATGCCCCATTTTATACTTGTATTATTTATTACAACAAAGCACAAGAGGGTGACAAAAGTGTTCAACTGAAAGCCCATCTAGTTTATAATGCCTATGTACATCTTGTATTTTCAGAAGAAAATGTATCTGAAACAGAACAGGTGATCTGAAACCCATCAGCGAAGTGCAAGAAGAGTGTATATTGCTGATCTAGTTTGTAACAAAGGTGTTCCGCGCATGTGTCCACCCTCCCACCATCCCTTCACTACAACCCTTCCATAAATATAAAGAAACAACCTATCCTTCATGACCACTATCATAATACCTATTAAAGGTCTGTAACTGGAATGTAAACAAACTGCTATGGCCCTATTAAAACAAAAATTTTGCAAATCCAAGCAGAAAGACATGCAGAAATCAGCTTCAAAACAATCATATAAGAACTAATCTTCAAGAAAACATCAACAGTCTTCCAAATACACATCATTTCTCGACAGCGAAAAGACAAACTTCGTTTTACACTACCTTGGACACAATCTGACCTAAAAGTACATGTATCAATGTACATGAAGCCGTATAGAAATAACATTAATCGAAGGTTAATCAGAGTAAACATTGACAACTAAATATGGATAATAACATTTGTGGACACTCACTGATAAAAAAATCCAAAAATGTAGATTTTAACAAATGTTCTCATTTCCGATAACGTTATTGTCTTCCATCCAAAGGCAGCCATCATGTTTAATAAGTCTCGGTGATGTGGGTGTTTTACATTTCTAACAAGCGATGTAATTGGTCCATCGGTAATGATACCCGATCGCATGATAAATGTTGGAACATAACAGGAATCCATTTACCCGCGCATCTGTCAAAATAGAAAACAGCTGATTCACATTGTATAAAAAAATGCTGAACGCGAAACAGTTCATTGCGCTAGACCACCTGTATAATGACCACAACTTATTGTTGCTAGGTTCTCATTTCTCACTCATTACTAAAGATACATACATGGCATCTGTTGACTTACTCAATTATTCAAATTATTCAATACCAATTGTTTTAGAACAGCAAAAATACTTTTAGGTTTACTTGGAATGGTCAGATCTATCAATACACCTGTTTGGCAAATGGTGTGTCTGACGGGCCTCAGATCTTTACTAAGCTTATGTAGCCGGTTTATGCAAAATTAAGAAGTATGGGCTATATAAATACTGGGTTTATTGATGAGGACACATTGCAAGAGTGTACGGCCGCAGAATGTTAATGCTACAACTGATCTTACTACTCGTGTAGGTTTTATGTTAAATACAGAAAAGTCGGTTTTAACACCAACCACTAGAATTTCTTATTTGGGAAATGTCATTGATTTGGAAAGAATGATAAGAGAATTACCAGAAAATAGACAACAATCGATAATTGCAGCATGCAAAAAATCTTTTTAAAAAATGTACAGCAACAATAAGAGAAGTTGCAAAAGTGAATGGATTAGTTGTGGCTAGTTTTTCGGCAGTGGAATATGGAAAATTGCATGATAGGAAACTGGAAAAAGCCAAAGTTAATGCATTAAAAACAAGAGCCAGTCGGAAACGACTGCAAGCTCGACTATTCGAAGTCAGACATATTTAAGCACATTTTAAACTGGGCTTCATTTAAACTGGGAAGTAATTCAGGAGTTTACGACACCCAACACACACACATGAACAAAAGTTTCTTAATCTAAGTTAGGAAATCAATAAATTACACTTAATTTATTATTGTAGATTTTTAAGAGTGTTTACACAACCCAGCCCATACACCCCTGATCCCACACCCATCAACCGACTATCCCTGCCCACCTAAAGTGATGTGGTGAGGTGCGGTGTAGTATAGTATGGTATGGTATGCTGGTTGCTGTTGTTGGTGGTGTTGGTGTAATTGCTGTTGTTGGTATTGTTGTTGGTGTTGGTAGTGGTGGTGTTGTTGGTGGTGGTGGTGGTGTTGTTGGTGGTAGTGTTGTTATGTTGGTTTGTTGTTAGTGTTGTTAGTTGTTGGTGTTGTTGATAATATTGTTGGTGTTGATGTTGGTGGTGGTGTTGTTGTTGGTGGTGTTCGTGTTGTTGGTGATGGTGTTGTTGGTGGTGGTGTTTTTGTTTGTGGTGTTGTTTACGGTATAGTTGGTGGTGGTGTTGATGGTGGTGTTGTTGTTGTTCTTTGAGTTATTGTTGGTTGTCTTGTTGGTGTTGTTGTTGTTGGTGGTGGTAGTGGTGTTGTTGTTGTTGTTGGTGGTGGTGGTGGTGGGGGTGTTGTTGGTGGTGTTGTTGACAGTGTTGTTGGTAGAGTTGTTGTTGTTATTTGTGTTATTGTTGCTTCTGTTGTTTGTGTTGTTGTTGTTGTTGCTTTTGGTGGTGTTGTTGTTTGTGGTGTTGTTGTTGGTGGTGTTGTTATTGGTGATGGTGTTGTTGTTGGTGGTGGTGGTATTGTTGTTGTTAGTGGTGGTGGTGGTATGTGGTGGTGTGGTGGTGGTGGTGTGGTGGTGGTGTTGTTTGTAGTGGTGGTATGTGGCGGTGGTGGGGGTGATGGTAGTGTGGTGTGGTGGTGGTGTGGTGGTGGTGGTTGGGGGTGGTGTGGTGTGCTGGGGGTGGTGTGGTGTGGTGTGGTATGTGGTTGTGTTGTGTTGTGTTGTGTTGTGGTGTGGTGTGGTGTGGTGTGGTGTGGTGTGGTGTGGTATAGTATAGTATAGTATAGTATAGTATAGTATAGTATAGTATAGTATAGTATAGTATAGTATAGTATAGTATAGTTGTGGTTTTAATAGAATGAAAGTTATGAGGTTTCACCATCTTGCACGTAAACTTAAACCTTAATTTCTAATTCTAAAAAGCGCAATAATTTGATAACAAGAGGGCCATGATGGCCCTTTATCGCTCACCTGAGTACAACAAAGTTCTTTTTAGTAACAGTGACCAAGACCCTGAGATGACCCATATTCGAACTCATCCGAGAAATCATTGGGACAAACATCCTGACCAAGTTTCATGACAATCGGAGCAAAAATGTGACTGCTAGAGTGTTAACAAGAAAATTCTATTTTAAGTAACAGTGACCTAGTTTTTGGACCCAGATGACCCATATTCGAACTCTTCCAAGAAATCATTGGGACAAACACCCTGACCATGTTTCATGACAATCAAGGCAAAAATGTGACCGCTACAGTATTAACAAGAAAATTCTATTTTTAGTAAAAGTGACCTAGTTTTTGGACCCATATTCGAACTCGTCCAAGAAATCATTAGGACAAACATCCTGACCAAGTTTCATGACAATCGGAGCAAAAATGTGATCGCTAGAGTGTTAACAAGAAAATTCTATTTTTAGTAACAGTGACCTAGTTTTTGGACCCAGATGACCCATATTCGAACTCGTCCGAGATATCATTGGGACAAACATCCTGACCAAGTTTCATGACAATCAGAGCAAAAATGTGACTGCTAGAGTGTTAACAAGAAAATTCTATTTTCAGTAACAGTGACCTAGTTTTTGGACCCAAATTACCCATATTCGAACTCGTCCGAGAAAGCATTGAGACAAACATCCTGACCAAGTTTAATGACAATCGGAGCAAAAATGTGACCGCTAGAGTGTTAACAAGAAAATTCTATTTTTAGTAACTGTGACCTAGTTTTTGCACCCAGATGACCCATATTCGAACTCGTCTGAGAAATCATTAGGACAAACATCCTGACCAAGTTTCATGACAATCAGAGCAAATTGTGACCGCTAGAGTGTTAACAAGAAAATTCTATTTTTAGCAACAGTGACCTTGTTTTTGGACCCAGATGACCCATATTCGAACTTGTCCGAGAATTCATTGGGACAAACATCCTGACCAAGTTTCATGACTATCGGAGCAAAAATGTGACCGCTAGAGTGTTAACAAGAAAATTCTATTTTTAGTAACAGTGACCTAGTTTTTGGACCCAGTTGACCCATATTTGAAGTCGTCCGAGAAATCATTGGGACAAACATCCTGACCAAGTTTCATGACGATCGGAGCAAAAATGTGACCGCTAGAGTGTTAACAAGAAAATTCTATTTTTAGAAACAGTGACCTAGTTTTTGGACCCAGATGACCAATATTCTAACTCGTCCGAGAAATCATTGGGACAAACATCCTGACCAAGTTTCATGACAATCGGACCAAAAATGTGACCGCTAGAGTGTTAACAAGAAAATTCTATTTTAAGTAACAGTAACCTAGTTTTTGGACCCATATTACCCATATTCGAACTTGTCCGAGAAATCATTGGGACAAACATCCTGACCAAGTTTCATGACAATCGAGGCAAAAATGTGACCGCTAGAGTGTTAACAAGAAAATTCTATTTTTATTAACAGTGACCTAGTTTTTGGACCCAGATGACCCATATTCGAACTCGTCCGAGAAATCATTGGGACAAACATCCTGACCAAGTTTCATGACAATCGGAGCAAAAATGTGACAGCTAGAGTGTTAACAAGAAAATTCTATTTTTAGTAACAGTGACCTAGTTTTTGGACCCAGTTGACCCATATTCGAACTCGTCTGAGAAATCATTAGGACAAACATCCTGACCAAGTTTCATGACAATCAGAGCAAAATTGTGACCGCTAGAGTGTTATTCTATTTTTAGCAACAGTGACCTAGTTTTTGGACCCAGATGACACATATTCGAACTCGTCCGAGAAATCATTGGGACAAACATCCTGACCAAGTTTCATGACTATGGGAGCAAAAATGTGACTGCTAGAGTGTTAACAAGAAAATGCTATTTTTAGTTACAGTGACCTAGTTTTTGGACCCAGTTGACCCATATTCGAACTCATCCGAGAAATCATTGTGACAAACATCCTGACCAAGTTTCATGACAATCGGAGCAAAAATGTGACCGCTAGACTGTTTCCAATATAATTCTATTTTTAGTAACAGTGACCTAGTTTTTGGACCCAGATGACCCATATTCGAACTCGTCCGAGAAATCATAAGGACAAACATCCTGACCAAGTTTCATGACAATCGGAGCAAAAATGTGATCTCTAGAGTGTTAACAAGAAAATTCTATTTTTAGTAACAGTGACCTAGTTTTTGGACCCAGATGACCCATATTCGAACTCGTACGAGATATCGTTGGGACAAACATCCTGACCAAGTTTCATGACAATCAGAGCAAAAATGTGATCGCTAGAGTGTTAACAAAAAAATTCTATTTTCAGTAACAGTGACCTAGTTTTTGGACCCAAATTACCCATATTCGAACTCGTCCGAGAAAGCATTGAGACAAACATCCTGACCAAGTTTAATGACAATCGGAGCAAAAATGTGACCGCTAGTGTTAACAAGAAAATTCTATTTTAAGTAACTGTGACCTAGTTTTTGGACCCAGATGACCCATATTCGAACTCGTCTGAGAAATCATTAGGAAAAACATCCTGACCAAGTTTCATGACAATCAGAGCAAAATTGTGACCACTAGAGTGTTAACAATAAAATTCTATTTTTAGCAACAGTGACCTTGTTTTTGGACCCAGATGACCCATATTCGAACTCGTCCGAGAATTCATTGGGACAAACATCCTGACCAAGTTTCATGACTATCGGAGCAAAAATGTGACCGCTAGCGTGTTAACAAGAAAATTCTATTTTTAGTAACAGTGACCTAGTTTTTGGACCCAGTCGACCCACATTTGAAGTCGTCCGAGAAATCATTGGGACAAACATCCTGACCAAGTTTCATGACAATCGGAGCAAAAATGTGACTGCTAGAGAGTTAACAAGAAAATTCTATTTTTAGTAACAGTAACCTAGTTTTTGGACCCATATTACCCATATTCGAACTCGTCCTAGAAATCATTGGGACAAACATCCTGACCAAGTTTCACGACAATCGAGGCAAAAATGTGACCGCTAGAGTGTTAACAAGAAAATTCTATTTTTAGTAACAGTGACCTAGTTTTTGGACCCAGATGACCCATATTCGAACTCGTCCGAGAAATCATTGGGACAAACATCCTGACCAAGTTTCATGACAATCGGAGCAAAAATGTGACAGCTAGAGTGTTAACAAGAAAATTCTATTTTTAGTAACAGTGACCTAGTTTTTGGACCAAGTTGACCCATATTCGAACTCGTCTGAGAAATCATTAGGACAAACATCCTGACCAAGTTTCATGACAATCAGAGCAAAATTGTGACCGCTAGAGTGTTATTCTATTTTTAGCAACAGTGACCTAGTTTTTGGACCCAGATGACACATATTCGAACTCGTCCGAGAAATCATTGGGACAAACATCCTGACCAAGTTTCATGACTATCGGAGCAAAAATGTGACTGCTAGAGTGTTAACAAGAAAATTCTAATTTTAGTTACAGTGACCTAGTTTTTGGACCCAGTTGACCCATATTCGAACTCGTCCGAGAAATCATTGGGACAAACATCCTGACCAAGTTTCATGACAATCGGAGCAAAAATGTGACCGCTAGACTGTTTACAATATAATTCTATTTTTAGAAACAGTGACCTAGTTTTTGGACCCAGATGACCCATATTCGAACTCGTCCGAGAAATCATTGGGACAAACATCCTGACCAAGTTTCAAGACAATCGGAGCAAAAAAGTGATCGCTAGAGTGTTAACAAGAAAATTCTATTTTTAGTAACAGTGACCTAGTTTTTGGACCCAGATGACCCATATTCGAAGTCGTCCGAGATATCATTGGGACAAACATCCTGACCAAGTTTCATGACAATCGGAGCAAAAATGTGACCGCTAGAGTGTTAACAAGAAAATTCTATTTTTAGTAACAGTGACCTAGTTTTTGGACCCAGATGACCAATATTCGAACTCGTCCGAGAAATCATTGGGACAAACATCCTGACCAAGTTTCATGACAATCGGAGCAAAAATGTGACTGCTAGAGTGTTAACAAGAAAATTCTATTTTTAGTAACACTGACATAGTTTTTGGACCCAGATGACCCATATTCGAACTTGTCCAAGAAATCATTGGGACAAACATCCTGCCCAAGTTTCATGACAATCGGAGTAAAAATGTGACCCCTAGAGTGTTAACAAGAAAATTCTATTTTTAGTAACAGTGACCTAGTTTTTGGACCCAGATGACCCATATTCGAACTCGTCCGAGAAATCATTGGGACAAACATCCTGACCAAGTTTCATGACAATTGGAGCAAAAATGTGACCGCTAGAGTGTTATTGAACTAAGTGTGGACAGACGACGGACGACGTACGACGTCCGACGGACATTCATCAATCCTAATAGCTCACCCTGAGCCAGCTCAGGTGAGCTAAAAATCAAAGAAAGAGTTATGGTTCTTGGCAAACATAGTCAGGGTCATGATAAAGAACAAATTTCAAAGTTGTAGTACAAAGAAGTATGAAAGTAACTAGCTTGCACGCAAACTTTAACCTTAAATTCTAAGTGAAAAAGGGCAATAATTTGATAAAAATCAAAAGAAAGAGTTATGGTTCTTGGCATACATAGTCAGGGTCATGATGGTGAACAAGTGTCTTTAGTTTCAAAGCTAAAGTACAAGAAGAATGAAAGTAACTAGCTTGCATGCAAACTTTAACCAGAAATTTTAAGTTGAAAAAGGGCTATAATTTGATTAAAAATTAAAGAAAGAGTTATGGTTCTTGGAATACATAGTCGGGGTCATGATGGTAATTAAGTGTTGAAAGTTTCAAAGCTATAGTACAAGAAGTATTAAAGAAACTAGCTTGCACGCAAACTTTAACCTAAAATTCTAAGTCAAAAATGGGCCATAATTTGATCAAAATGGAAGTAAGAGTTATGGTTCTTGGCATATCCACTCGGGATATGATAATGAACAAGTGCCCCAAGTTTCAAAGCTGTAGTATAAGTAGTATTGAAGTTATGTGTTTGTACAGTAGCTTGCACGCAAACTTTAACCTGAAATTCTACGTCGAAAAAGGGCCATAATTTGATCAAAATGAAAGTTAGAGTTATGGTTCTTGGCACACACACTCGGGACATGATGATGAACAAGTGTGCCAAGTTTCAAAGCTGTAGCTATAGTAGTTTGTAAGATATAGGTATGTTGCACGCAAACTTTAACCAAAGCGGGACGGCGATGCCGACGCCGACACCTAAGTGAGTAGAATAGCTCGACATATTCTTCGAATAGTCATGCTAATAAACAAGGGTAATTTTGACGCTTTTATCCCGGTTCGTTGGTGGATTGAAAATTTAAAATTCCAAGTGGGACATATTACAAGAAAGCCGGTAGAAAAAGAACTATTCACAGAGCAAGATTGGGCCATTGTAAGACTGGTGGTAGATGGGATAGGTCTGAGTGTAAAATAAATCGCTCATTCTAAACGTTGTTGTGAAGTTTGTAAACTACTTTCAGTTTCTGAAGACTGGTATTTGCACTTCAATTTTATCCGTAAGAATCAGTCAACTTGCAATTATTAATAGACCATAAACCAGTCTGAAAAAAGGACGTGTATAATGCGCGGACCAGATGAAAGACGTCACATGTCTGTACTTTATTTAATGATACCAACTGAGTAAGAGTCTAACCAGATTGTTACTCCCCTTTGAACAGTACGGTTTGTTCACACGGAACGACATTTCTTGCAAAAAACTCTTTTGTCATATTGGGAAACGGCACTGTTTGTTGTTGGAAACATTAGCTTTGGATTGGGGAAGTCCGGTACTTTGAATTGGGAAGACTCCGGTCAGCTTTGGGAATGGTACGGTTTTGCGGAGGTAGTTATTGAAGGAAAGAAAATGCTGAGAACTCATTATTTCAGTTTCAAATCAAGTCAGTTGATGTAGTAAGTGCCAAAGACCAACCACAAAATTTTGCATAAAATGGTTTTGTTTTATCATGTCCCTTACAAAAAAATGGACTGATCCACATGAAAAGTATGTCACACACATCTACACTTTATGCTGAACATAATATTGTTATTGATTATGTATTAAGTTTCAAGTCAGTATCTTGAAAACTGTAGAAGTTCGTGTCACATGAATTTGTTGAATCGTGCTCCCCTCCAAAAAATAATGGACTGATCCACATCAAAAAAATAAAGTTTGCGCAAATATACTCACGAACATATATTTAAAGTTTCAAGTCGATATCTTAAAAACTGTTGACGTAGTAAGTGCCACAGACCAACCACCCAACCAACCGGATGATGACTCCTATATACCACCCCCCCCCCATACTTTGTATGCGGGGGTATAATAAGATTGACAAACTTTTAACCCTCCAGCTTACATAATTTAGAAATTATTCTTTCAACAGTTCCGCCGTGTGACCTTGAACTTCAAGTAAGAGACCTATGTTGCATGTGACACATCTTGATATGGTGATCACTTCTGTGAAATAATTTTTAATTCCAACTACGAGAAAGTTATGGACCGGATTCGATTTTGCTTCAAGGTCATGCTGTGACCTTAACCTTCAAGGTAGCGATCAAATGTTGTGTGCAACACATCTAATATGGCGATCATTTCTGTGAAATAATGTTTAAATCCAACTATAAATAACAAAGTTATGGACAGGACATAATTATACCTCAAGGTCAATGTTGTTGACATGACATCTGAATATGATGATCATTTCTGTGCAATGGTTTTAAAATGCAACTTCAATTAACCTTTTATATAATATCATTCAGGAATAAATATAAAATATTACTATCGACAGTTACTGACTAAAAATGCAACTTGTAGATCTACAAGTCAGCTGATAACATAATAATTATAAGATAAAGAACTATTTATCTTAAAATACATCATTCATACTACCTATTATTCTTGTTATTAATATAATTTAACAGTTTAAACATTAAACAACTACTCCATACAGTCACCAAATACTAACATCAGTCATGTAATTATTCAAAACAATATTAACCCTTTCCTCCATATACACACCTTTATGGGATGGGCGAACAGTGTAGATCCTGATCGGCCCACACATCTGTGCCATCTGATCAGGATCTGCACTGTTAGCTTTTTAATTAATTACCTTTTTCTGACCAAAAAGCGACCAGAGCAGATCCTGATCAGACGGATGTGCCAGCTGATCTGGATCAACACTGTCGTACATGTGTAAAAATGCATATATATGGAGGAAAGGGTTAAAGAAAAAAGCTGAAGATGTTCCTACCCATATGAAGCTGGTGTTGCAGATGTGTTTCTTTAAGCAGATTCTTAATCATCATCAGATGGGAAATGGAACATGAGGTACATTGGCGGTTACTGTTTAGCCAAATGCCGTTACAGATCGTGCACTTCCAGAAGGAATTACTTGTTTGTTCCTGGAATGGAAAGTGAATTAAATATAACAACCAAATAGCATTTATAGTGACTAAATTCTAATTATTGTTACATCAGCAGATATAATATTTACAACCAAGTAAAAAGAATCACTTAATGAAACTGAAATTGATGGAAAGGGAAACAAAATCTGTTAGAAAAAGAAACACAGTGCAGAAGAGGTGGTTGTTCTTGTGTCTGGAATGGAGCAAGAAATTAAAAGTAAAAATTTCACAGAAACAGAGACAGACACCCCAAGTTGGACAAGGAACAGCCTCCCAAGAAATAGAAGACAGTTCAGAAGGTATGTATTTTGTCTCGCATTATTTCTACTTATATTATTGCTGACGAATACAATCAGACACCAAATATATTTCTATTGGAAAACTAAGCAGCTTTATCTCAAAACATGTTGCTAGGAAAATTTTAAAAAGAAATATTAAATAGCCTTTTAGTTTAATTTAATCATGTATGGTGACTTAATTATTTCTAAACATATTAGCATCCTTTGTTGCCATTACAAAAGTCCTGTATGTTTCGGTTAAGGAAAGAACTTGTTTATTATTGACAATGCACATTTTACTTTATCTTGGTTTTGAGAAGTAATTTATGATTTGTGCATTGAATGATTGCAACATTCAGACAAAATATGAAAAGGACAATAGTGTCGACCAGTCACAATGCAGTGATGTTAATACAAGACAAGTTGTTTTCATAAGCACTCAACCACTTACTTTTTAATTATTGTACTAATGACAAAGTAATAGATATGTTGTTTTTTGTTATGCAAATGGAGAGTGGAAAGAAGGCTGCACATTGCAAACAGCCATCCCCCAATCAGCTGAGACTGATGTGACTCGAGCTACAACGGCTTCAACAGAAAGTCTCTTTGGAAACCAGCTGAGATGGCAGCAGCACCATTATTGTTCCCTGGCAGTGAAGACCCAACTGAACCAGTTGAAACTATGCCCACTCCAGTAGTTCCAGCTGTTTATTTGAGCTGAGAAATCAGTCATAGATATATATGCCTCATTATGGGTGATATTGACGCAACATCTACATCTTCTGCAGGGCTTTTTCAGGGGTATTTGGGAAAAAGGCCCCTGCTAAAATTGAGAATTTTTTGACACTGTATATAGTGGTTTTAAACAGGTTGCATACATAGATTCAAGGAATGTAGGTTTAACAGATCAATGATCAAAAGTAAACAAACCAATTTTTTAAATATGAAAAGTCCCTTGATTACATAGATTCTCTTGTTTGTTTCTATTTTATAGGCAAAACAAGTTATTTCTGTTAAAATGGGATTTTTTTTCTTGAAATTGGGAAAATTGTCCCTATTTGGCATTGGGAATGGGGCCCATTATCAGCCCCGTGAGACTAGCTGAAAAAGCCCTGTTCTGCCTCAACACATCTTCAAACAAGAGCCAGTCGGAAACGACTGCAAGCTCGACTACTATTCGAAGTCAGACATATTTAAGCACATTTTAAACTGGGCTTCATTTAAACTGGGAAGTAATTCAGGAGTTTATGACACCCAACACACACACACATGAACAAAAGTTTCTTAATCTAAGTTAGGAAATCAATAAATTACACTTAATTTATTATTGTAGTTTTTTAAGAGTGTTTACACAACCCAGCCCATACACCCCTGATCCCACACCCATCAAGCCACTATCCCTGCCCACCTAAAGTGATGTGGTGAGGTGTGGTGTAGTATAGTATGGTATGGTATGCTGGTTGCTGTTGTTGGTGGTGTTGGTGTAGTTGCTGTTGTTGGTATTGTTGTTGGTGTTGGTAGTGGTGGTGTTGTTGGTGGTGGTGGTGGTGTTGTTGGTGGCAGTGTTGTTATGTTGGTGTTGTTGTTAGTGTTGTTAGTTGTTGGTGTTGTTGATAATATTGTTGGTGTTGATGTTGGTGGTGGTGTTGTTGTTGGTGGTGTTCTTGTTGTTGGTGATGGTGTTGTTGGTGGTGGTGTTTTTGTTTGTGGTGTTGTTTACGGTATAGTTGGTGGTGGTGTTGATGGTGGTGTTGTTGTTGTTCTTTGAGTTATTGTTGGTTGTCTTGTTGGTGTTGTTGTTGGTGGTGGTAGTGGTGTTGTTGTTGTTGGTGGTGGTGGTGGGGGTTTTGTTGGTGGTGTTGTTGACAGTGTTGTTGGTAGAGTTGTTGTTATTTGTGTTATTGTTGCTTCTGTTGTTTGTGTTGTTGTTGTTGTTGGTGGTGGTGTTGTTGCTTTTGGTGGTGTTGTTGTTTGTGGTGTTGTTGTTGGTGGTGTTGTTATTGGTGATGGTGTTGTTGGTGGTGGTGGTGGAATTGTTGTTGTTAGTGGTGGTGGTGGTATGTGGTGGTGTGGAGGTGGTGGTGTGGTGGTGGTGTTGTTTGTAGTGGTGGTATGTGGTGGTGGTGGGGGTGATGGTAGTGTGGTGTGGTGGTGGTGTGGTGGTGGTGGTTGGGGGTGGCAGGGCTTTTTTTCAGTTGATTTTATAGCCGTTATTCGGTCATATTCCCAATGGCAAAACATAAACTTTTTTCCCAATTTGAGAAGAAAAATTCCCAATTGAATCAAAACAAACATTTCTGATGAAAAACAACAGCATCAGCACTGCATCTTTTGCTCTTTAAGCCATTAATTATTGAAAATATTAAATATGGATGGCAATGATTAAAAAAACAGCAGATAACAGTAACACTTCTTATTCCCCAATGATGCTAAAAAAACCACTAATTTCTGGCAAAACGACGATAAATTTCCCAATTCCAGGGGTATGGGTCATATTCCCAAAATGGTGAAAAAAAGCCCTGGGTGGTGTGGTGTGCTGGGGGTGGTGTGGTGTGGTATGTGGTTGTGTTGTGTTGTGTTGTGTTGTGCTGTGCTGTGCTGTGCTGTGCTGTGGTGTGGTGTGGTGTGGTGTGGTATGTGGTTGTGCTGTGCTGGTGTGCTGTGCTGTGCTGTGCTGTGCTGTGGTGTGGTCTGGTCTGGTCTGGTCTGGTCTGGTCTGGTCTGGTCTGGTATAGTATAGTATAGTATAGTATAGTATAACCACTCAACACTTTCATCCAAAGTATGTTAAGTAAATCTGTTTTAAACCTTTTCTATAGCATTACCTATGAAAAACACTAACACTGAAACTTTAACCATAATTTCTAAGTCTTAATTCTAATTTCAAAGTGAAAAAGGGCAAAAATTAAATAAAAAAGCAAGGATGAGTTATGGGCCTTTGAACATCAACCTGATGTATGATAAAATAAACGTATACAAAGTTTAAAAGTTGTGGTTTTAATAGAATGAAAGTTAAGAGGTTTCACCATCTTGCACGTAAACTTAAACCTTAATTTCTAATTCTAAAAAGCGCAATAATTTGATAAAAATCAAAGAAAGAGTTATGGTTGTTGGCAAACATAGTCAAGGGTCATGATAAAGAACAAATTTCAAAGTTGTAGTACAAAGAAGTATGAAAGTAACTAGCTTGCACGCAAACTTTAACCTTAAATTCTAAGTGAAAAAGGGCAATAATTTGATAAAAATCAAAGAAAGAGTTATGGTTCTTTGCATAGATAGTCAGGGTCATGATGGTGAACAAGTGTCTTTAGTTTCAAAGCTATAGTACAAGAAGAATGAAAGTAACTAGCTTGCATGCAAACTTTAACCAGAAATTTTAAGTTGAAAAAGGGGTATAATTTGATTAAAAATTAAAGAAAGAGTTATGGTTCTTGGAATACATAGTCTGGGTCATGATGGTAAACAAGTGTTGAAAGTTTCAAAGCTGTAGTACAAGAAGTATTAAAGAAACTAGCTTGCACGCAAACTTTAACCTAAAATTCTAAGTCGAAAAAGGGCCATAATTTGATCAAAATGGAAGTAAGAGTTATGGTTCTTGGCATATCCACTTGGGATATGATAATGAACAAGTGCTGAATGTTTCAAAGCTGTAGTATAAGTAGTATTGAAGTTATGTGTTTGTACAGTAGCTTGCACGCAAACTTTAACCTGAAATTCCAAGTCGAAAAAGGGCCATAATTTGAAAAAAATAGAAGTAAGAGTAATGGTTCTTGGCATATCCACTCAGGATATGATAATGACCAAGTGCTGAAAGTTTCAAAGCTGTAGTATAAAGAGTATGGAAGTTACGTGTTTGTACAGTAGCTTGCACGCAAACTTTAACCTAGAATTCCAAGTCGAAAAAGGGCCATAATTTGATCAAAATGAAAGTTAGAGTTATGGTTCTTGGCACACACACTCGGGACATGATGATGAACAAGTGTGCCAAGTTTCAAAGCTGTAGTATAAGTAGTATTGAAGTTATGTGTTTGTACAGTAGCTTGCACGCAAACTTTAACCTGAAGTTCTAAGTCGAAAAAGGGCCATAATTTGATCAAAATGAAAGTTAGAGTTATGGTTCTTGGCACACACACTCGGGACATGATGATGAACAAGTGTGCCAAGTTTCAAAGCTGTAGCTATAGTAGTTTGTAAGATATAGGTATGTTGCACACAAACTTTAACCAAAGCGGGACGGCGACGCCGACGCCTAAGTGAGTAGAATAGCTCGACATATTCTTCGAATAGTCGAGCTAAAAATGCCAGTTTGGTGGAATCCACCTTACATGCATTGCCATTTAATTTATTCTTAGATATTGACAGATCTATACAATTCAATGCAGTGTAATAATACTGTGTGTAAGAAGTGACAGAAAAATCTCATTAGTGTTGCAAGACCTACAAGCAACCATCAGGCCATAATATCTGCACTCCTCCTGCACTTGGGTTTTACATGGGTAATTAAATTATTTTATAAGGATTTATAGATCTAGATTAATTTATTATTGCCATGTTTATGAAGTGTACACTTTGCAGTAGATCTAGTGAAGTCCTCTTGATCTATGTATGATGCCAGAACATGACAATGTTGACATGTCCTATAGAAGCTCAGAGTACAAGAAATACAGCATACACGTCTTCGCGAAAATACGTGACTAATAAAATAGAGACACTGCCACTGGCCGTTTACTGACATTTTTAGATAAGCATGCAATATAATATTTAAAAGTGTGTTTTTTTTTCTTTCAAATATAATTATACGTAATTTTAACTGTAATTATAGCGCACCATTTTTGAGTTTGTCTTGTAAAAGCCTTGTGTGTTGTCCACCACACTTTCCACGAGCTTTAACCCGCGCCTCGCTTAGTGCATTCCCGAGATAGCGATTTTTAAAATCAGACTTCTTTTCTATATCTAAATTAAAAACAGTAACTTGTAAAACGTAAAAATGTACAAAATAACTGTACTTTAAATAATATGTCAGCACATTTTTTATTCTAAAACAAGTATCCTTTGAGATTTGAGTATTTTTAACGATATAAGCAAATGGTAATTGTCGAGACAATACGGCCCAGTAGACTCTAACTCAGCCGTTATCAGTATATAAGCTAAACGGCTTCACTTTTAATTTAACTCATGGCATATGACTGTTTTCCTATGGGTTAACAGTGCAGATTCAGATCAGCTGGTACAGCCATGCAATTTTTACTGCGTTTGAACACCAATGGGGGTTTATCAATCAGAGGAGCCTAATAAAATCATGCCAAGTGTATGACAGCTAGATGTACAGATATAAGTAAAGTTGCACATGAAGCGTGTATTATACAATATAAATTGAATATGATGTACCTTTCCCTTTAAGTTACATGCATACTACACAAGAAGTATTAAACTAAACCACCCTGTTACCATTTTCCCTTTGTTCATTTTTATAATGCACTCATTGTCCAGAGCATAATTCAAACACTATTCAAAACCTTTACTCGAAACGTTGAACATCTACTGACTGGCAGATTAAACTGAAAGACTGTGCACAGCATACAAAATTATAATTGTTTGCGTTTTTGTTTATAGCGTTCGACCTTTGTAATTCGATTTCTACTAAATGTTAATTAAGTGTGCAAGCATTTTTTTGTAAAAAAAATATTACCTCCCCCCCCAACAACACCCACCCCCATCCCGCAAGTATTTTTTTCTTTAAATATACATAACCTTGTAGTGTATGTTAATGTAAAAAGAAAAACCGTTTGCATGAGAACTTTGAAATTCATGTACAATTTACCGAAGCAACTCATACCTGAGATAAGTATATATGCTGGTCTACAATGTTTAGTGCCAATTCTTCAAAATAATGTTGGGGTATTCAAGAAATTCAAGGAAAACTTACTTCCTGGTTCAACACGAAAGTAGGTTTCTTTTATTTTAGTATGTGCTTGGTAATTAGAACATAAAATTAGACTAAATTGAGCTTGCAAACATTAACTACATCCTTAGCTTAATACATTTCTTTACTAAAATCTAGGTGGCAATAAGTATTTTCCCCAAAATTCATTTTTGAAATTTCAGCCTGTTTTCGCCATTTGCAATGTTTACGACCCCTTAATAAATATTATATTTGAAAAAATTAAAAAAATTAAATATTGTTTACTGTTAAATATAAGTAAATGCTAGGCCGCAAACTTTACAAAAAATAAATATTAAAAGCTTGTTAATGTTGATACTTTTTACTTATACATCCCTGCAATGTACATCTTATGCAGTAAAACAAAATTCCGAGCCGGTTTTTTTTCAAGATAAGCAAAAATTTTGATAAATATTATGTATAGGCCCCCAGGCTGCAAAACTTGAAAAAAGCTAATTCATTTTGATATTTCATCCCTGCAGTGTTCATCTTATGCTGTTTTAAACGAGATTCCGAGTCGGCTTTTAAGATAAGCACGAATTTTGATAAATATTACATAATATTTAGGCCGCTAGGTCGCCACCAATAATGATTCGATTAGCCGTTGGTTGCTCCTCTTTTTCAGCTGTCGATTGTTTTAATTGCGACAAGTTGACTGTTTCCCCGCCTATTGCAACTGCAACTGATGACATCAAAAGACACATTTTTGCAAGTATCTCGTATTGTACATGTATACATTTGTTAGAGAAGAAGACCTCGCGTTAAGTTGTCAGTAACATATTACTCATGCGGGCATTTTGTCTGGTGTTTGATGTTGTGTTTGGATGTAAGTAAAATTTCATTCAATTTTTATATCTAGCTATTTTTTCTTTACTCATCGAGCTTTTCTTAACGCATATAAAATAAAGATACATTAATAACTTGGGCAAAGTTTTATTGAACTGCAATTGCTGTTGGAGAAAATTTAATTTGTGCCTTTTATTCGACGAAAGTAACAATACCTGAAAGCCAAACATGTTTGACAACTGACAGATATAATCTTCGTTTTGTTTTGTTGTTTATCTCAAATAATTATCTTAATTAAACCTCACTTTATGGTGTTCGAGTGATGACATCAGACAAATTGACCATGTAAAAGGGTAAATTAAATTATATTCAAAAGTATTGAAACGTTAACAATTAGTTTGATACATCACGTTGAATGTTAACATGTGTCGAAGATATAACCCTAATGGCTTTGTCTTAATTATTGAACTTTTTTATACCACCTATTGGCCCAACATCATGAAACTAAGATTGGAGACCAGTCTCAAATCTCAAGCAATTGATCGGCTGAAATGGCTACCAGTCGGGGTATTTAATATCATTTCAGACAATGAAAACGCACGGTCCCAAAATATCAAAAGAGACAAGAGGGTTACTAAAAAAGTTCAGAAAAGATGTTGTTTTTGGTAAATACGTGATTTTTGTTACTTATGCATTCAAACTTATTGTTTTAGAAATGAAATGTATTGTTATGAACGTTTTATGGGTAGAAACCTTAGTTTTTTAAGTGAAATTGTTAAGTGATTTTTACGGGGTAGAAGAACTTTTTGAACATCCCTTGCAATAAGTTATGTTTGATTGCTCTCCCTTTGCATGTAAATATTGTATAGGAAGGATTCACAGGTAGCCAATATGCTAAAAATAGATTCACTGATAAGAATGGGGGCCTACCGATATACACAGTTACCTCCCATTGAGAGTAGCTTCCCTTGCTGATTGGGTAGTTCCGGTTTAGAGGCGGTAATGAGCGTAGCGTTAGAAGTGCATTTTTTGAAGTTAAAGTTCACTGTCGACTTACCAAAAATGTGAAACAGGCATATCAGGAATAACCATCATCTTTGTAAATTGATTTTAAGTACTAACTAAATGCAACTTTACCTTTTTAGGTAACTTTATCCTTTAAATTTTATTTATTCGCAGGCATAAAAACTATGGCCTATAGCGTTTTTATGTTTTCAGTCAGTCACCATTAAGTCATGCAAACAACATTATTTAAGAAAATGCCCTGGTGTTTTATGACCATGTTACGTAATCTAATTAGCAAGACAGGGTCTTACCAGCTGGAGGTGTGATAAAGGTCTTTTGAAGTTAGGTTGTAGATTTATAAGAGGTTGAAAAAGTTGCTTGTTAGGTGAAAAGTGTTGTTTTGAGAAACTGAATAGGGATTAACTATTCTAATTAATTGTCACATAATTGTTTGACACTCGAGAATTGTTTATTTGATTTTGGCAACTTAAAGATCTCCGAACTGAACAAATTAAAATAGCCATCTGAAAAGTTTTACAAAAAATATATTTATTTAATGAATTAAAATGTATTTTAAAACTAAATAAACTAAAATAAAATAAAAAAGGAAGAGAAAAAGAATGAAAACATTACGAAATCTTGTTTGAATATATTTGAATTGGTATAAGAGTAAGAAAGAACTTTTTTTGAAAAAAAAAGAGCAGTATATTGAAAAATACGTCAATACGAACACGAAAAAAATCTGTAAACCCAATGGGGTGCATTTAATTTGTAGAAAAAGGCTCAGTTTTTTTTGTTTTGTTTTTTAATATTAAACTCCTTAAAATGTTTCATTGGGCCTGAAAGAACATGCATAAAAGTAAACGGGCGTTTTATTTTCGGGCTTCAAAATTTAACTTATATCACGTGTTTTACAACATTAATCTAAGTTTTTTCTAACTTTTCTTTTATTAAATTCTGTCTTTCTGAGCATAAAAATGTGTATTTTTTTACTCTTTATTACATAACGATGTTAAGCACAAACCTATCCAACGTATTACAACGGTTAGAAAAGAAATATGATGCGCTGCTCTATAAAAACTATATATTTTTCCATTCAATATGTAATAATCAAAGTGATAATCAAACGTTTTTATGCATAATGCTGATCTCTGACCGACCAGACCTTACTAAAACGTATTTGAAAGGACCACGGATGACTACTGCATGTCTGTTTTAATTGTCAAAATCAGACCGGAACTACCCAGTAACAGGTGCGCGTTGCAAAGGGGGGTAATTTAGGACAGAATATTGAGACAACTCTGTATATCGGTAGGCCCCCATTGACCTTAGCAACCTTGCTAGCGGTACACATTTTGTATGACTTGCATTCATTCTACTATAAATTAGCTTGTGTTGAGTCATGGATCTGAAACCAAAATCTTTAAAAAAAAGTTTAGTAAGACACAACAATGTTGCTATGACTCGAGGTATACAGACAAAGATGGCACGAAAGATGTATCTTTATACCCTTTCTTAAACCAAAAACAAATGAACATAAGTTCAAAAAGTGGATAAGGGCATGTGGTCGGCTGTATTTTATTATTGACAAAGCAAAAAAATTTTATTTTTAAAAAGTGGACATGCAAATTCAGTTGATATTTTGTTGGAGGAAAAGGACCTACAGAAGGAAATCCAGACCCTATTCGAGCCTCTTACATTCCGCTTTAGGTATAGAAAATTAAGTCAATCTTTTAGCTGCGGACATTTTATTTTGCATGGCAGAATAGTAATTTTGCTGCACCTATATAGATTTTCACTTGTGAATTATGGTACTATAAATTTGGAACCATTTGCCCTAATCAATAAATAATAATGTCCTTCTTGTCCCCAGCTTCAATACATGCCTTGCATCTGAAAAACAATTACAACAACACCAAAAACAATACATTTAATTTCTACATTTGATAAAATATACTTAATGACAATGAACAACAGGAAACAGATTGAACCAATTCATTGTCACATTTATCAAAAAGTGTTTCTTTTATTTTCGGGGTACAGTTTTTATTACGCAATAACTTTTTTTATTACGCGGGTATAAATAAATTTTCATAATTTTGGTATCTAAATTACTGCAATGCATTCGGTATTATGAAACTGTGAATAATGTTGATAATATGTATATTTTCTTTGTCAAAATGCAATTATCCCCACCGTCCGTTTTTATTGTCCTTAAGTATATTAACTGAATTACTGGTAAAAATACCTACTTACATAATTAGCCATATTAATTTTACAATATTGTAAACATAAATATACAGACATGATTAGTCATGATACATCATAAAGATACTGAAACTGCGCCTGTTTCTGACCACCTCCAGCTCAAGATTATATAATGCATGCTTTAACTGCTTGATATGAAAATACTATGAAAATTTCTATGAATCTTTTCAATTAATGCTTGCCTTTTCCCTGACAAGTTTAAACCTTGACACTGTAATCAAAGTTTGAGTTAAACATTTGAATGCTCAGATTATGTTAGATGAGCGAAACTTAACTCAAGGTTCAGCATTTTCTGTTAAATTTACAGCAAATATCTAATCAAAAGGAACCATTGTTTACACTTTATTGTACCACCTTCCTAGAAATGTGTATCATGTGGTACTGATAACACAAATTGATGACGTAGCTGTGAATCCTTCCTATTGAAAGGTTCTTGTTAACCTTTAACAATTTCATTGTGATCAAAGATTTCTTACCACTAATGTGGATTGCATAAAACACCTTTTTACTTTGTATCATTTAAATTTTAATTGCAACATCTATTTATGTCAGAAGTTCTCATGTCTATGTTTTGTGATATCTAGTCTAATTAAACGTTTTTACTACATTGCTTAACTTATGTGGAAAATACCCACTTCCCTCTAGCCAGGGATCTTTCATCCATGCTGATATTCTTCAAGATATCATAATCACATCATTGCCAGTCATATGTAATATTCAATAAAATTTACCACTTATATAACTACTTGATCTATATTTTATATTATAGGTTTAACAACTATTCACTTCATATCTACAATCAGATGGATCCAACCGCAACTTGGCTCAGGGACATTACAGCATTAGCATGAATGTCGTCCACATAGAACACGTGTGTGTTATACTTTTCTTGTTATCAATGACAGTGCAATGACAACTGCCATAGCACTTTAATAGCATTTTGAGTACACTTCAGAAAGGTGCATTTTTTCATTTCAAAACGTTTTTGTTTTTTTCTTTCGGAAATAAAGAATTTACTTTTGTGTTTTCTGAAAATCATTTTGAACAAGAGTCTTTTACATCAGTGCCCAAGATCATAAATCTAAATCTGGGGATCAGTCTCAAATCTCAAGCATCTGATTGGCTGAAATGGCGACCAGTCGCCATTTCAGCCAATCAGATCACTGAGAATAAGACTGATCTTAGTTGTATGATCTTGGGCCCTGTGTACTTCAGGTAGCTACGAGTCTTGTCATTTCAGAAATCGTGTTTGGTTGGTCATAGAGTCCAGCGTGTCTAATCTAGGCTGAAGGTTATAAAACTGAGTTTGGAAACCAGTCTCAAATCTGAAGCATCTGATTGGCTGAAATGGCGACCAATCGCCATTTCAGCCAATCAGATGCTTGAGATTTGAGACTGGTTTCCGTGCTCAGTTTTATAACCTTGGGCACTGATTTTGTCTGTAGTTTAGTCGTTTTGTGAACGTCAATTGAAAACGGACACTTATCGGGGAAAATGAATCTTTTGTTTTATAAAGCAGACTTTTGTGCAATCTTCATGTAAGCTCCTGACTTTGCCCAATGGGTACTAATTGTGCACCCCTTGTTGCTGATCTGTTTTTATACTGTTATGAAAGAGACTTTATGTTATCTCTTTCTACCGAACATCAAGATGATATTATTACAGCTTTTAACAACGCCTCGAGGTACCTTGATGATTTATTAAATATAGATAATAACCATTATCCATCACTGGTTAATAAGATTTATCCTAAAGAGTAACAGCTTAATTACACTTCAGAAAAGCAAGCTAACTTTCTCGATCTAAATCTGTATATTGAAAATAGGACGTCACTACTTATATGATAAAAGAGATGATTTTAATTTTAATATAGTAAATTGTCCGATTTAAGACGGCGATGTTCCTCGTGCAACATTTTATGGGGCTAATATCTCACAAATTGTTCGCTTATCACAAATTAAGGAAAGCCTTTTGCAAGTTTTATCGCCGATACCCAGATCTAATTCATAAATACAGGTGCAGTTCAAAATCACTTTGCAACAAGGTAGTTCACAGCCAGTTTTTTTTATGGAGATTTAATTTACAAACTTAAGAAGATAAAAAGCAATGTTAATTTCTCCCTGTTATTCGTAAAAACCATCTGTAAATTTAAAAAGAAAGGTTACCAAAATGATATTTTACTGCGCTCTGCAGGCCAGGGGTGATTGTCTCGAAGGTCTCGTATCTCTTACGATGTTCGTATCTCTGTTGTAAGACCATCGTAGTGATTTTTCTCATTGTCTCGAAAAGTTCGTAGTTTTCGCAACATCGTAACACTCTCGCAAAGTTACGGTAAAAATATCGAACCCATAATTATCTTCCTAAGGTAACGATGATGATATATTCCAATTATTTAGTTAATACTATTAAAGGCTAAGTACTTGTAAACAAGCAACAATATGTTCCATATTAAAGTCATTTGAAGGGTAATAACTCAAACAAGAGTCATCATTCTTAATGTCACAGATGGCTTTGTTTATGCATGTGATACAGTCAAGTATTAAGTTATGATACATTTCAAGTATTAAGTTAATAGGACAAGTACTTTCAAGTTAATAGGCAACATAAGGTTTCTTATTAAAGTTGGGGTTCTACCGCACGCCGACGACGCCACCGGGCAATAGGATCCGTATGTGTCTACCTGCTATCGCAGGCGATACAAAACAACTAATTATTATGCAACTGTTGATAAAGCACTCTATCGCTTCAGTTGACCTTTTCCATTTATATCATCTTGTGGCCTTCTTTATTAAACAAAAATTACACGCAGCACGCACGTTATACTAAACATTTACTTTTTGTTAATTAAAGGAAGAAAATTGAATATTTGGTACAAACATGCATACAGATGTACAATTTTTAAGTCTTTGATTACGCGATAACAAATGATAATGCAAGCTGTTGTGTCAAATAATAAGCATTATCGGCTATAGACGATGATGCCATTTATAGAAGGCATAAATTAATATCGATGCTTTAACAAAGGGACGTAAATCATGATGAATGATTTAGTAATACATTTGGAGTTATCTTTTGATGACGTATTCTTTGACGTCATCAGCACATGTAAGCTAGGAACGAAACGTCTTAACGTCTGTTTTAAAGTTAAAGTTTATTAAGTTAAAAATAAGAGAGACCGAAAAAATGAAATTACGAGCATATGATTAATTAATCAAATTGGCCGCATTAATTCAGTAATCCGGCAATTGGAATGTAGATGCAAACTATTTTAGCATGGAGTTAAATGCCATTATAATAGTACCCTGTTTTAAAGCTGTTATTTCGTCAATGAACTTCGCGCCATGTAGCCGCGTTTTAATACGGCCGTTCTGTCCATAGTATAGTTGGTGATAGTTGGTTCGAAGCATGCCTTCAAAACCACTCAACACAATTGACTTCAAATTAAAAAATAATCATGCTTTACATGTTCATGTAAAAAGTGGCCATCTTCTTCAGTCTTTGCTAGCTGGATATCTAATTGATGGCATAGAATGTCGGTCAACGATACCAATACATTCTTTTCAACATCTAAGCGCTCTTGTTTAATGTCGAGCCTTTTCTTTTCTTTCTCAATATTTTATCCTTTTTTTTACAAGTTTCTCTGGTTCTAAAGCTAGAACGCCGCCATGATCAGCCTCTGACATGGTCTTAGACGCTGTTCTCTTACTACCGCTGGCAGCCGTTGATGAAGTGAAAGTATTTTTTTTACAGTGGATGGCTTTGGTGTCGACCTGTTTATATGATTAAGTGGTAAAATGTAGCCGACATTTTATTGAATCTGCCATTTTCCTCACAGATTTTCAGTTTGTAGGCCTATAAAGTGCTGCACAAAATTTATGTGACAAGGCGAAAACCGAGCTATTTATAAACTACACAGAGCCATCTAAGGATATACGACGTCGATGTTGGGTCTGAGAAACGAGAACGTTACGATGGTCTTCCAGAAATTGAAACTATGACAACTAAGATTCATCGTTGCAATCTCGCAATCTTTGTCGCAACTTTACGCTACGAGAATTTTTCGAGACAATCTACCCTGCTGGTGATTAATTTTTCTACAGTTGATCATTATGCTTACCTCTTCAGTTGCACGACGGTGGCAGTGGTTTGAGAGTTTATGAAGGTATATGGGGAAATATTTTCTTAAAAGGACCTAGAAGCTTGGTTTGTTTCTTTTATCCCTGTCATAGTGTTCTTGCTGATTTTACTCCAGGAGCTCTGGTCTTGGTTAGATCACTGAGTATCCGCCCTTTGGCTTTGAAATGCTATTCAGTTCTTATGTTTTATATGTTTGTGTGCTTTTGCATGCAACATTGTTGAGCTGTTGGGTGGGTTGGAGTTATTTCACCAAGACAACTTGTACTTGTTTTGTGAAACGAGAACCCGTTGGGGCAAGTGTGAGGTTGGTGCACCCTAGAACATGGTTTAAACCCCCAGTGGCAATTTGTTTTGCCACTGACCGTTCATAGGCGGTATCCCCAAAGGTTCACTTTTTCGTTGATTGTTTGAATTGACTTACTTATAACAAGCATGCTCTAGCTCTCTCTTCCTCTCTTCTTTTTCGCTGCGTGGGAAGTCTGTTTTTTTTAATGTGGCGATTTCTGATATGCATATATTATTTTTGTAAAACTGTTTGCTGATATAAACAATATTTTAAATAATAATTGTTTGTCTTGTAACTTACTATTCCTGTTGTGAACATATCAAGCCAATGAACACCAAAATACATTTAACAACTTTTCTAAGTATACACCTGTATACTGGGACAATACTGGTTTGATATTTGAACTATTGCTCTAAAACTTTCAATAAAACATGCCAAAATTCTAACTGATTTTTAAGTAAAATATTTTTTTTCAAAATGACAGACAACTGACTGCTCACAATCGTTTAAAGTACTGGTACCCACAGAATACAAAATCACATCAGTGAATGATTAGTATGACCACCAACAGCACGTTTAACTGCAAGGCACATTAATCTGATTGAGCTTATACAGTTCTGAATGACTCATTTTGGAGAAACTTAAGCCCAAACCTGAATAAGTGCAGTTCCAAGTTGGCGAAGATTGCATAAATGGTCCCTTCCGTTTCGTACTCCTCTGCAAAGATCAGACCACAGTTTTTCTTTTGGATTAAGATCCGGAGTTTGAGCACAACATGTACATATTCTTCGGTGTTCACCTCAAGAAAAGGTCTGGTGTTCGCCGAACGATGACACGGTGCACCATCATGCATTAACTGCATGCACCTATGTGCTTGAAGGACAGTCAGAACAAGGACTTGTCGCTGATATTCTTCAAAGTTTACGTTCTCTTGGTGATTAAAACCGCTGCAGTCCTCTTGTGCATTGACATACCAGCCCAAAGTATTAAGACTGATCCACCACAATAAAAAAATGCGCTTCAACAATATTTTCGCGATTTAACCGTTTACCGCTTAAGGTGGTAATACGCGTTATTAATTGATTTGTGAATTTGTATAAGGTGTATGCCAGTACTCTAAATGTTTGTAAGCAGTCAGTTGTCTGTCATTAAAAAATATTTTACTACTAAATCAGTTAGTATTTTTTGCATGTTTTAGAGCAATAGTTCAATTATCAAGCCAGTAATGCCCCACTACGCAGGTGTATACTTAAAAAAGTTGTTAAGTGTACATTTAGTAAAGTTGAAACTAGTGCAACTTCAGTCATTATTGAAAGCACGATATTTGAAGTTATAATGTTTTTGATATTGTCAAATGCTATGGATTTTCTATGAAACACAAAACGAAACAAAGAAATACAAAAAACGATGACAATATCAAATGTTTAACGATTTTATTGCATATTTTTATTCACCCAGGATTTTAATGTGGCAACTCTGGCAAACACATTGAAGCCAGTGGCACAGAATTGATCTGCAAAGGAAACCACACCAATCTGCACCACGTTTGATCCACGATAACACATAATCGGACCACCGCTGTCCCCCTACAAACACAATTATTATACCATTATTTGACTTAAAGGTAAGAACGAAAGCTTTTAATGTACTCGTAGTATCACAAGTATCAACTGAATCTTATCAGGGCTAAAGGTTATAAAACTGAGATAGGAAACCAGTCTCAAATCTCAAGCATCTGACTGGTGGCCATTTCAGCAAATCAGATGCTTGAGATTTGAGACTGGTTTCCATGCTCAGTTTTATAACCTTGGGCACTGAATTCATATTTCAAATACATGTAATATTTCATACAAGAGCGGGTTAAATTGAACACAAATTGCTTCGACATTTGATATTAAAGATCTACCTAAATCTTGAGGTGGCGAGCATCGAACATTGGACCTTCAACAGTGGCATTGACAGAAAACCGGAACTTAACTATGCTTTTTTGCACATATGTTCGGTGATATGATATATGAATATGATCGCAGTTTCATACAAGTTTACAGTCTAACTGTAAAGAAAAAACATTTGGAACCGAAATGTAACTAATCACAGAAGGCCAGCAATCACTTCAGCCCCAGACTTCACGCTGCTGTGGATGCTAGGCTGCTGGGCGGCCAACATCACGCTGCCAAGCTGCTAGACGGCAAACTTTACGAACATTCTTGAAGATGGACAATATTATCTAGCATTTGGGAAGAAAAAACCTCGTCCTAGAATTTGCGCCTAGTAATAGGCGGAACAGAATATCTTTAGAAATGTTTTTTGCAGAGTTATTGTCCAGTGACTCGCTTTTCTTTCTGGTTTCAATGCCCTATTTAAACGATGCTTCACTTTTAAAAATGTCTCTTTGTAAATACTTACAGAACACGTGCCTCTGTTTGATTGATAAGCACAAATCATGTATTTTGTGAACTCCAACCCGTAATCGACGAGCACATTGGAGCAAAAGCGTCGAGACTTCATGGTCAGGGAAACCTCCTGAACTTGGCTTGGAAATGATCCATCGTCTAATAAAGAAATAAAGCATCGAACATTCAAATGAAGCTGTGACAACTACTTACAAGTACTTTGTTAACTAGATACGCCACTGCGGACAGTAAAAGTACATCCAACAGCATTAGGAACATGTAATGAAAACTTCAGTTTGTCTGTAAAAATCGTTTTGTTTACAATAAATCTCAAAAAAGTATAAACACTTCTATTATTATGACATCTAAGCATTATTTTGTTATGTTTAAAAAGAACTATAACACTATTTTCCAGCCAATTTTTAGTAGTTTAAATAATATTTTATGCAATAAAATTGCAGTATTTCAATATATATTTCAGTTTGTTGGGGAATTCATTTCTATAAATTAGAACTTATGAATCATTGACTGGTTTATCCAGTATAAAATCTTGTTGAAACAACAGTTTTAAGATTGTTTTTGTTTTTTTTTTTGTAATATTTTTACCAAAGGCAAATACTATGAAATTCGCAAAGCCAAGTTTTTAGTTAAATGATTTGTATTAATTTTGTAAATGATTTAAATTATATACCGTCCGTGGCTCCTTTTCCGACAGCAACGCAGTTTCCCTTTCTCATTAGACTTCTTATTAAATAAATCCTGTTGAAACAACAGTTTTAAGATTGTTTTTGTTTTTCTTGGTTATATTTTGACCAAAGGCAAATACTCTGAAATTCACAAAGCTATTTTTTTAGGTAAATGATTTGCATTAATTTTTTAAATGATCTATATTAAATACCGCCCGTGGCTCCTATTCCGACAGCAACGCAGTTTCCCTTTCTCAAGTACATCTTTTCCTGCTTTATACCTGAAACGAATCATAGTAAGACAGTACACTTTACGTGTTCAAACTGTGATATTTATAATATATATGTATCTATTTACATAACCAATAAATATACAGCGAAATAATCAATGGTTTCACATGAACTTATTTAAAGCAATAGAGAATTAATTCCTTGATTCTCATCCACGCCCGCTCCTCGAAATCATTACGCCCGAACGTTTTTTATTTCGAAAAAAATGCGTTTGGTAGAGTACTAAAACGAAGTTTAAAAGATTTAAGGGCGAATCAGCAATTCATAGTCGGCCAGACGCTTATTTATCGTTGCACTTCACAAGCGTCGTTAGACACATAAAACAAAAAAAAACCACCCGCCTTCCCCATTTTTTCCCAAAATTTGGATGAGAATCTTGTAATAAATTTTCGATTGCCTAAAAATTAAATCATTATCGCAAAGCATAAAATGAATAAAGAATCCGAAAAATCCCAATGGACCGGTCTGTGGCGAATAGAACAAGTCTATTGAGGAAAAGATGGTATACCACTGTGCTTTTAAAGTAATAGTTATAGGATTTTAACCTCATCATTGCATATATTTTCAGATAAGCAAGCACATTTTCTTGATCTTAATATTTCTATTAAAAATGGATACGTAACTACTAAAATAAATGATAAAAGAGATGATTTTAATTTTAATTTTGTAAATTTTCCGTTTTTAGACGGCGATGTTCCTCGCAACATTTTACGGGGTTTAAATTTCACAGCTTGTTCGCTTTTCTAGAGCTTGCAATGCTCTTAATGATTTCAATGAACGTAATCTTTGCATGACAGAAAAACTTTTAAAACAATGTTATCGGTATCACAAATTAAGTTAAACCTTTTGCAAGTTTTATCGCCGATACTCAAAGTTAATTAAAAAATACAGGTGCAGTTTAAAATCCCTTTTGCAACAAGTTATTTCACAGCCAGTTTTTTTAAGGAGATTTAATTTACAAACTTAAGAAAATAAAAGCCAATGTTTATTTCTCTTGGTTATTCCTATAACCATCTGTAAATTCAAAAAAGAATGTTACCAACAAGATATTCTGCAGCGCTCTGCAGGCCTGGTGATTAACCCATTTACAGTTGTTCATTATGCTTACCTCTTTGGTTGCACGACGGTGGCAGGGGTTTAAGAGTTTATGAAGGTTTATAGGGAAATCTTTTTTTAAAGTACCTCGAAGCTCGATTTGTATCTTTTATCCCTGGCATCGTATACTTGCTGATTTGACTCCAGGTGCTCTGGTTTCGGCAAGGCCATTGAGTACCCGCCACTATGGCTTTTCCTTCTTATGTTTTATATGTTTTATTAGCTTCTTATGTTTTATATGTTTGTGTGCTTTTGCATGCAACATTGTTAAGCTGATGGGTGGGTTGGAGTTATTTAACTAAGACATGTTGTGCTTGTTTTGTGATATGAGAACCTGTTGGAGCAAGTGTGAGGTTGGTGCATCCTAGAACCTGGTTTAAACCTCCAGTGACATTTTGTTTTGCCACTGACCGTTCCAAGGCGATATCCCCAAAGTTTCCGTTAATTGTTTGTGACGTCCTATTTGAATTGACATACTTATAACAACATGCTCTCTCTCTCTTTTCCTCTCTTTTTTATGCTGCGCGGGGAGTCTGTGGTGTGTGAGTGTGGCGATTATGTTATGCATATTTTACTTTTTTATTCAACAAGTTCCTTTTAAGAATTAATGTACTCGACACTGTAGCAAAACAACAACTGAAATGAAAGTATCTCAGGTCACAGTTAAACAAAGACACCAAAGCCTTGTCTTAGCCAAATTAATGAAAGTTCTGCTTTTTCAAATATACAAAAAATAAAATCTTCGAAAACCCTCCAACTCTCTGATAAGCAGGGTTAATAGTCAGTAGGCTAGAATCTAAGGCACAGCATAGTAAAACTGAGATTTGACACTGGCCACCCTGTTGAGTTTTAAGATCTTGGGCAGAAACCATTTGCAAAATTTAATTTAAACTTAGTCTAAGATACGTTGCTCATTTAAATGAGTCATCCAAAGATATATCGATTCAAACCACAGTTTACAACAAGTTTCTTGTGTTTACACAACACTTCTCATTTGCGGAAATATGCATTTTCGAATGTATAATTTTGATCGGTATCGTACCACTTGAAACAAAGAAATTATAATTATACTATTTAAGCCTGTTTCCTTTGGGTGGTTTTAATTTCCCAGCCAGTAAAGCCTTTGTCTTTTTCTGCGATACGCAGAATTAATTGTTTTAAATCTCCTGTCAAATTCCATTCTATTTTGTTCCGCCTATTGTTTTTTTCTGGTTTGATCAAATCCATTTAAAGCCTGCACTATTTTTATATTTGTCGTTTCTAGCGGCTTTCAAAGATCTTTTTTCCTTCATTTGGATGAAACACAGTTTAATTATTTTGAACAATTTCAGTAGTAGTTTTAAATACAAAAAATGAGTAAATATTTTCGAAAATAAAAATTCTAACATTTTGATATCATTGAGCTTGTTCTGTATTTGTTCACGTTACTCCACGACGCATTTTTGAAGACCAATAGAAGGAAGGTAAAGTACATGTAATATAATATTCCGTTAGGTGACTATGATATATTTTAAAAGTGTTTCCCCTGGTAATAAACACAAAAGTGAGTTACTTGTGATTTTTCTCAAACCGTGTTGTGTTAATGGGTATGCTTGATATAGGGGGTATACTTGGTAAATTGTACAAGAGTACACCTTTGATCCCACCGGAACCTTTTGAACTTTTAGAAGTGTTTGCACCGAAATATGTGGGGCTCATGTGCGTTTTCTTTTCAGTTTATTGTGTAGGTTATTTTGATTTCTATTTTGTATTATACAGATACGCTCTCTCCAGATCTCCCCTCTCTCCCCCTCTCTCCCTGATTCGCATTAATCAATGTTTTCTTAATTTTGCATTCCTGTTACAAAACAATTGTTTGATTCTTGTAACAACAAGACTATCCCGCCTTTTCCATTACTCCCATTTTGTATTGTTTAATTAAAAATTGATTGTTTCTATAAATCGTACGTACCTGATACTAGCTTAATTGTCTGTACTCTATCTGTCATATTTAAAGGCGTTGACAATTTCAGAATTGCAACGTCTCTGTTAAGTGTAGACTCACGGAAATGTTTGTTCTGAAAAAGGAATTCAAAAAACTCACAAACAGCTACAAAAGATGATAAGGTCGTCTGGATCCAATAAGAATAATGATTTATAATAATTATTTGCAAAATGAATGATTTTATCTCTTAAATTACGTAAGAACACGTATGAATTGTATTGGCATTTGCCTAATATTATGCATTGAACGTCTCTGTTATGTGTAGAACCACGGTAATTTTTGTTCATAAAAAGGAATTCAACAAACTCGCAAACAGCTACAAAAGATGATAAGGTCGTCTGCATCCATTAAGAATAATGATTTATAATAATTATTTGCAAAATGAATGATGTTAACTCTTAAAATACGTAAGAACACGAATGAATTGTATTGGCATTTGCCTTAAATTACGCATTGAACTCATTAAAACCACTGCTTGCTATAGAGCATGTAATGTAGTTTTATTTTTGAATCGGACACAGATAATCCTAAATTAGTATGTTGTCATGGCACACAAAACACTATTCTGACACAAACTTGACAACAATTTAAAATTTTTCTCAAATGGGGCATACATTTCTCTCCGGTGTGGTTGACTTTTCATGTAAAAATACAGTCCGTATAAGACAACAAGAAAAAACTAAGCAATCGAAAATCAGGTGAACCTATGTCAATCTTTGAAACTTTATCTTCATCAGAGTAAGCTGATATTAATAATATGACAATTTAACCAGCCTGAAGATGTTCTACATTATCATACCGACTACGTTTTAAGAAATCTAGCTCAACTGTTGTTAAGTACGTACCATAATAACTGTGGCCACCCTTCGTACTTGTTCGGAACCTTCTTGTTTAAAAACTTTATGGTCACCAACTATAATTAGGTATCTTCCGTTCCTGTTAATCAAAACATTTTGTAAAAACATGATTTTTGCTATCAAGGTTTTGTAAATTCTAGTTAAATGTTAGAGAACATTTGTTTTGATGTCGGGAGTTTATAACAAGAGAGGAGCTGGTTACACTGCTTGTACGAGATTGTTTGATTGATAAATTGAAATTACTTAGTATACCTTAAATTAACTTGAAGGTAAAAAATCTTTTTTTTCACTTATCTGGGCAGAAAACATATCGCCTTTATGAAGAATTAAATAGGAACGAGAACACAGTTTTTAGCCCTTTGGTTACTTACCCACAATAAGGAAGTACATGTGTACTTACACAGTAAAAGAGTCCTATTTTTGAGTATGAATACTGATTGAAATTTGAATGAGAGTACTGATTAAATGGCATTTTTGTAAAGAGTAGGTCTGAAGCAGGAAGTAAATGTAAATTTTTAGTGAATTTTAATGATAGATTGTTGCAAATCAGCCTTTGAAAAGGAGTTATTTTGGCCTGTTTACTGTCGAAATTTTTTACCTGTCAAACCAGCCGATTCACTTTCGAAATTATTGCGCAAGGAAGCCGGTCAAGGCACCCTTTCTTGCGGCTAGAATATGTCGCATTGGATATTATTTCAAAGTTCAGATGAAATTTTTCTATTCGGAACGTTTATAAAAATGTTCTGTTCACAAATGCTTATATGAAACATATAGGGAAAAAAACTGTGTTGAACTTCTTAGGCCTGATATATAACTACGAGACTATCTAAGATTGTGTGTTTAGACTGCAGTAGTGAAGACATGATAGCATGTTAACGCTAACGTCTCCTCTAAGAAGCTTACGAGTTAGCATGTTAGCGCTAACATCTTTTCTACGAAGTTAACGTGTTGGCATATTAGCGCTAACATCTCTTCTACGAAGTTAACGTGTTGGCATATTAGCGCCAACATCTCTTCTAGAAAGTTAACGTGTTGGCATATTAGCGCTAACATCTCTTCTATGAAGTTAACTTGTTAGCATGTTACCGCTAACATCTCTTCTAGGAAGTTATCGTGTTAGCTTGTTAGCTCTAACATCTCTTCTAGGAAGCTTACGTGTTAGCATGTTAGCGCTAACATCTCTTCTAGGAAGTTAACGTTTCATGTTAGCTCGAACAGCTCTTCTAGGAAGTTAACGTGTTAGCTTATTAGCGCTAACATCTCTTCTAGGAAGTTAAAGTGTTAGCATATTAGCGCTTACATCTCTTCTATGAAGTTAACGTGTTCACATGTTAGCTCGGACATCTCTTCTAGGAAGTTAACGTGTTAGCATATTGGCGCTAACATCTCTTCTAGGAAGTTAACGTGTTGGCATATTAGCGCTAACATCTCTTCTAGGAAGTTAACGTGTAAGCAAATTAGCGCTAACATCTCTTCTAAGAAGCTTACGAGTTAGCATATTAGTGCTTACATCTCTTCTTGGAAGATAACTTGTTAGCATGTTAGCGCTAACATCTCTTCTAGGAAGTTATCGTGTTAGAATGTTAGCTTTAACATCTCTTCTAGGAAGGTAACGTGTTAGCATGTTAGCGCTAACATCTCTTCTAGGAAGTTATCGTGTTAGAATGTTAGCTTTAACAACTCTATTAGGAAGGTAACGTGTTAGCATGTTAGCTTTAACTTCTCTTCTTAGAAGTTTACTTGTTAGCATATTAGCGCTAACATCTCTTCTATAAAGCTAATGTGTTACCATATAAGCGCTAACAGCTCTTCTAGGAAGTTAACGCGTTAGCATATTAGCCCTAACTTCTCTTCTAGGAAGCTGTGAGAGAAGTGTTTTACATAATTATGTACATGCAATAGAACAGACTTATAGCTATATAAAGAATTCGACACTGGACTTGTTTAT
Organism: Corbicula japonica; assembly: GCA_038501625.1. Lineage (NCBI taxonomy): Eukaryota > Metazoa > Mollusca > Bivalvia > Venerida > Cyrenidae > Corbicula > Corbicula japonica. The sequence goes on from JAZAYU010000001.1 coordinate 13,529,871, forward strand.
TGTCAAAAACACTGTTTCAAACGTGAAGATGATCATCGCCATGAAAATAGTTTTCGGTTGGTTTTTTAATTTTACAATATGCATTTTTACTTGTTCAATAAAACAACAGTTTCTTCTTTTAAAACCTACAAAGGTTGTGTTTTCTGCCTCTTTCTCCAGGACATCTCAAAGTAATTAGTATATTTTACAAAATATTATAAAATGTCTCACAAAATGATAAAAAGTAATGCTTTTATTTTATTATAAGAGCAAATGACCAGATTTTGTTTAAAAATGTTTTGGTACAGTTAGCTATTTATGTTATTTGTTTTCATACTTGTAGGAAATTTTGATAAATTTAACCACGGCAGTAACAGACAGTTAGATTTGATTTGGAAAAGCATTGTAATCCTCCTAACCATTACGTAGCTAGGTAGAGAAGAAATCTTTTGGCCTTTTTCGAAACATACGCATACCTTTGTTCGACATCGTCATCAACACAATGAGCAGCTGTCAGGATAGTATTTGCATCTAAAATTGAACCGCCGCATCGAAATTTGCTTTTGTAGTACAAAGAGGCGAGCCAAGGATATTCGCCGGGATCCGCATTGTTTCCGCCAATGATTCTAGTAGCCGGTGGTTGCTCATCCTTTGCAGCTTTAGATAGTTGTAATGGCGATAGTTTGACTGTTGCGCAATCCACTGCAACTGATGTCATCAATGTTGAAATTATCATTCAGAAAACAACATTTACTTTTTATTTTGTGTTTTCCAGTGAAATATAGAAATGTCGCGGTTAAATAAAAGCGGGTTCTCTTTTTCGTTAATTGTTTGTGGCGTATTATTTTAATTGACATACTTATAACAAAAATGCTCTTTCTTCCACTCTTCTTTTTCGCTGCATGGGGAGGCTCTGTTTTGTGATTTTGGCGATTCCTGATATGCATATTTCACTTTGTTTTTATAACGTTGATACCATACGTACATAATATTCCCAATTTGAACTATTAGAAAACGACTTTAAGCTTGGGTATATGCAGTCAAGCACTAACGTATAATTGTTTTTGCACCTTTTCATGCAATTCTTCTGTCAATTTCATGCAAATTATGCAATAAAAGTATAAATAAAATGAAATTTGTGTTTATCAGTAAAACTTACATATATATTTTCTCTGTGAACTCCGGAATTATGAATTTTCACTCGTGGCTTCACCACTTGTGAAAATACGACTTCCGGAGCTCACTCGGTGAAATATATTTCTATCTTAAACTGGTAAAAACAAATATCCTCTATATTTCCAATCTTGTGCAAGCGTCAACTAGACACTGATTACGCTGTCGCTGTCAAAAATAACTTAATCAAAGCCAAATACATCGGTATCACATAAATCCACCCGTGTCAGTGATCGGAATTGTTCATTTGTCTTTCTTACAAGTGTGAGGTTGGTGCACCCTAGAACCTGGTTTAAACACCCAGTGGCAAATTATTTTCCACTGATCGTTCCAAGACGGTAAACCCAAGGGTTCCCTTTTCGTAAATTGTTTGTGGCATCATATTTGAATTTGACATGCTTATAAAAACGCTCTCTTTTCATCTCTTCTTTTTCGCTGCGTGGGGAGGCTGTGTTTTGTGAGTGTGGCGATTCCTGATATGCATATTTCACTTTTTGTTATAAGAGTGTGAGACAAACAAATAACTGTGTATTTTACTGCTACTTACAAAATATGGTAAAAAGAAAAACAAAACCCTTGAAAGATATTTCTCATTTCTTTTTGATGATCGCGTACGCGGGTAGTGTAATTTGTTAAGCTTGCGAGCATTATTATAGTCAAAAAATCACAACTTAATGGTATCAACTTCTGCCTGTCTGGAAGACTTCATGAAATATACGTACAATCTGAACAAAGCATATTACATTTTGTCTGAGAAAACTACAATAAATTGTTTAGTTTAATGCGTAGCCTAATAAACAATTATGTTCTCATACGAAGAATGAATGTAGTAAAAGTATTTACCTAGCAATGTCAAACCAAGAAGATAGAACTGCATGGCTCAAGTTCCCCTTTTCTACTGGAAAAAAACTTCTGTACTTTTGCAGATAAGACTAGTCTCATGCAAACACTTAAGTCAAATACAAATTGAACTTCGTGGTAAACAATTATATTTTAAAATTCGCTTGTAATGTTAAAAATACCCCTCGGGTCATACGCTGGTGGAATTACGTCTTTCATAAGACAGAAAGATACTATCTGTTATTTGCTGTGTTTTTATCTCAAGTAATTATCTTAATTAAACCTCACTTTATAATTAACAAATAATGACATCAGAAAAAATTTTAACTGTAGAGTAAAACACTAGAATTACAAGATACCAACATATTGTCTTTGCGGAATGACGAGTAATTTCTGAACGTATTATTTACCATTAATGTGTGCCTGTGTACCAGCGTTAATTTATCCAAAACTTATTTGATGACTCTCACTCTTGGAAATAGTTTTGCCACTGACCGTTCCAAGGCGGCAACCCCTCGGCTTCTTACTTTCGTTTATTGTTTGTGGCGTCCATATTGAAACTGAATATTGTAATATCATGTTCTCTTCTCCTCTCCACTTTTTGGCTGAGTGGTGAGGCTGTGTCTGTGGATATGGCCATTCCTGATATGCATATTTCACTTTTTGGCATTTAATAAGCATCTTATCAAATTTAATAAGTTTTATTTCAAAAGTATTCCCCAAAAATAAAAAAAAATAAAAACAATAATTAAAAATAAAACAACAAACAACAAGATTGATGTACTTTGAAAGACAATGCGCCCACTGAGCAGACTAACTTTACCTAAACTAAGTGAAAAATGAGAAACAAAATTTGATAACAAAGAAAATGAAATACTGTACGACATTTTATTTTCACAGTTTTTGTCAAACTACCTTTATTTATATTTTCAACTTGTTTTTTTTTTAATAAAACCTACCCTATTTCCAATTGTTCAGAATTGTTTCACAAGCATTCATAAAACAGAATTTGTGGTTGTTTCAGTCAAGCATTTATTTCACTCTCGAACATCCGCTCGTATCAGGTTCTGGTTGTCACTCGTGAAAAATACGATATTTCATTGAAACGATAACATATCCTTTATGTATTTTGTGTTGATCAACGATGGATTTTTGTCGTATTTAAATGAGATTTCTATATATTGGCATACCATTATGCACAGAGTCGCTTGTTCAAATACACATTAAATCATATTCCCTGTTTCATAAATATTCTTTATGATTCTTTAATTTCATATTTGTCGTGCTCGGTGGCTTTCAAAGTTCCTTTTTCATCTATTTTATTACTGGTATAAGAGTTAAAATATGGCTACCTACCTTTGTACATCAGACCCTAGCATAAATTTATCTTGCTCAGTGGGCACAATAACCTTTAGTTGAAACATTTCCTCCTAAATGAAATGGTTATACGTAATCAGCTATGTCAGTAATCAATAGCTCGAGACCGTTTGCACTGCGATGAATGTTTTAAACAGTCTTCCTCTTTTCAACTATCATAGTGCAGTAACATCTTTAGTGTATGTTTAACCTGGGAGTAATGAAATTTTGCACGTGAAACGGAGACATTCTTAACGGCAGCATTATACTTTTAGTAGGGCGGCTGACGGCAAAAAGGACAAGTTATTGCACATTGTGATAAAAGCATGAAACTTTGCACAAATGATGTAAAGACCAATACAAAAATGGAGACATTTGGAGACATACTTCGGGTTTAATTAAAATTGCCACCCCTGGCATAAATCATATCAACATCATAACATTGACACGATGCCAGTTAACTTAAATTCATGTGTTACCATTTTTGTAGGATCTTACATGTACCAAATTTAAAATAATTTACGAATTTACGAATTACAAAGATGTATTTTATTTGTAACTTATTGTTTTTCTAAACAGTGAGTAACTGTTTACCTCCCTTACAGTTATTTAAGATGTTCAAACCTTTTTATACATGATTAATAACACGTAAAAAATCAGTTGATAAATTCAAATAAATGGTACTTTACTTTCAAGAATTGAGAACTGCTTAGACTTTTGCAAGTCCTTTACGTTACTGGGCTGAAGATTATAACACTGAGATTAGAAACGCTGAAATGGCGAATGGTCGCAATTTCACCCAATTAAAAGCTTAAGATTGGAGACTGGATTCAAAACATCAGTTTTATAATTTAATTCCATGATCCCCCGTTAAAGAGACCGTTAAAAGGGTAGCGTATGAGAGAAAAGATTCGATCTCAAAAGGTGTGAATGACCAGTACCAGAAGATTATCCAGGAAAGGCGAAAACAACTTATACCCTGGATGCTTAAGGCGAGATACGTTCACAAACGCGCGGTGTTAGAAAGAGATAGACTCTTTTTTTAGACAATAAACTGTACACCGTTAATTCTCTTCCTATAAAGGAACTCGAAAAAGTCGTGGTCCCGGACTCTCCACGTCGTCCCAACTCGCGGTCGGCACAGCCACCGATTGATGCACAGGGATCGGACGCACCTGCGCAAGACACTACTTCCGCTGAGATGAGTTAGGACGATACGCAGGAACAGTTGACTTTCCTTGTGTGGAATGTTCAGGGTGTCAGGTCAAAGTTGAATGACAATGACTTTTTAACTTTTGTATCAAAGTATGATATTCTTTTATTGACTGAAACGTGGCATTCAAAAACCACTAATTTATATAGTAATGATTTTGAATATTTTGAGTGTAATCGTCCGAAATATGACCGCAAAGCAAAGCGCAATAGCGGTGGAATTATTATATATTTTAAAAGAAAACTCTCAAATTTTTGTCACTTGTTGAAAAAAACACGAATGGTATAATTTGGTTTAAAATTAAAAAAAGAGCTTTTAGACAATATGAATGATGCATATTTTTGTACGTGTTATATACCACCGGAGGATTCAAATGTTTACAAAAATCGTAATTCTCCATTATTTGAATATGACTTTTTTGAAAGGTTAAATAATGATGTAAGAAAGTATAGTACTCACGGCGATGTTTTCTTAACAGGTGACATGAACTCGAGGACAGGTGAAAGGTCAGAGATTATCGATAACATTAGTCTTCAACGGTATGTTAATATGCCGGATGATTCTCACAATTTACAAATTCCTACGCGCCGAAATGATGATAAAATATTGAACTGTTACGGTAATAAGCTGTTAGCTCTTGCTAAAGAAAATTCGAGGATTATTTGTAACGGTAGATTATAAGAGGGTAAATGCACTTTTCAATCGTTACATAGAAATCGAGTAATTTCTAGCACTGTAGATTATTTAATAACAAACTATAATAAGTTTTACGCAGTAAATTGTATGTATTTTTTTGATATAACGGAATTTTCCGACAATTGTCCTGTTTCATTTAAGTTGTCATGTAACCTTAACAGAATATTTAATTATGATTGTCAATTAACCGAAAAATTGTGTTGGGATTCATCTGATAAATCAAAGCTGTTAGAAATGTTGAACCTAAAAAAGGTGAATTTGATCAATTAACGGATAGACTTTAAAATGCAGAAAATAATATCGATGATTGCATAAATTCTTTTTCGAATATTATACATGATATATCTTTTACGTGTTTCGGTAAGAAATACAATAAAAATAAAAAACCTTTTAAACAAAAAGCTCCTTGGTTTGACAATGATTGTCGGGAGGCAAAACATACATTTTTATAGAGTAAGCGGTCGTTTAAAAGTAGTCCATCAAATGAAAATAAAATTAATTTCCTTTTAAGTAGAAAAAACTTTATCAATCTTAAACGTAAAAAAAGAAACAACCATAATGCCCGCGAAAAGGTTAAATTATCGGATATGAGCAGAAAATCACCCCGTAACTTTTGGAAATACATAAAAAAAATCGGAAATCAAAAAGATAAATCGAATAATACTATAAATATAAATGAATTTAAAGAATATTTCGAAACTGTTTCAAATACATCTCATAAACAATATGATACTGAGTCTTTTACGCACCAGCGCGATTATACTCTACGAATTGATATGTTAGATACACCTATTACGACAGAAGAAATAATTAAAACGATCTCTAAATTAAAAAGAAATAAAAGCAGTGATCTGGATGGAAACATAGCGGAATTTTTTATCGACACAAAGGAATTTATAGGCCCTTATTTATGCACAATATTTAACAATATATATGATTCAGGTATTTACCCAGAGGCATGGAGTAAAGGTTTTATTGTTCCAATTTTCAAAAAAGGTAACACCGATAATCCTGGAAACTATAGAGGTATAACAATAGTAAATATTATGTCAAAAATTTTCTCATTATTGTTAAGAAATAGAATTAATAAATGGTGTACAAGTAATAACGTGTTTAATGAAGCTCAGTATGGTTTTCGCGATGATCGTTCTACAACGGATGCCATATTTATATTACATAGTATTATTCAAAATGTTATATCGAAAAAGCTTAAACTATGGTGTACTTTTATCGACTTCGAGAGGTCTTTCGATACCGTGATAAGAGATGCATTATGGGAAAAATTGATTGAATCTGGCATAAGCTGTAAAATGATCAATATGATTAAATCAATTTATAAAAATGTTAAAGCATGTATTAAACTAGGATCTACTATGAAAATGTCGGAGTTTTTCGATGTAACCCTGGGAGTAAAACAAGGTGAGCCGTTATCTCCCCTTTTATTTATTTTATTCGTAAACGATATATCAAATTATATAATAATAATAATAATAATAATAATAATAATAAATTCTTTATTTTAAGATGGTAAACTCTTAAGTTTCATACATAGTCAAATAACAATTATACAAAACTTATTTTCAAGAGGCCATCTAACTAAACACACGCACACACAACAATAATACAATAATATCAATAATAATTAATAATAATTAAATTTAAAAATAAAACAACAAAAAAACAAAAACAAAATAACAACACAAAATCACACATGTTTACAGAGCAGTGGTCTAAGAAGTCAAAATACTTTTTATCAAGTATGTTTTATACGTCTTTTTAAAAATTTCAAGTTTCGATATAAATTTTATTGAAGCTGGTATTGTATTCCAGATCACCATTCCAGAGTAACTGAATGTCTTTTTAAGGTATTCTGTGTTTGGTTTTAGGACAACTAGATTCAAATTACTTTGGGATCGCAAATTGTAGTTTTCATTGTTACATGTATGAATTAATTCTCTCATGTATGAAGGAGCTAAATTGTTAATAGTTTTATAAACGAGAATAGCAATATAGTATTTAAAACGGTCTGTTATTGGTAACCAGTTTAAGTTCTTGAAAAGAATTAACCGTTGCACATTAGCTTGTTTAGGAAATATCAGTTTTGCAAATTTATGTTGAAATTTGAAGACCTTATCTAACAGTCTTTTTGAGCATCCTCCCCATGTAACTAACCCATAATCTATAATTGGAGTAACATAAGCATTATAAAACATTTCTTTCATTTCATGAGTGAGATATTTTGATATGCGATGAAACAGATATAATTTTGACTTGAGTTTTTTGCAAACATTGTCTATTTGTGGTGACCATTTCATGGTTTTGTCTACGGTAACACCTAAAATAATCTGAGTTTCAACATTATGAATTTGCAATTGATTTATTGAAACATTTAGAGGAGCAGAACGTTTTAATCTTAGATTTTGACCAATGAGCATGCAAGTTGTTTTTGCAGGATTTGATGCCATGCTGTTTACAGAACACCAGTTGTTTATATTAATAAGATCTTTTTGAAGTTTTTCTTGAATATCAGAAACATTCTTTGCAGAACAATGTAAGGTTGAATCATCGGCATACATGTCTAGATTAGATTCTGGTACCGATAAAGGTAGGTCATTGACATAAAGCAAAAATAACAGAGGACCTAGAATGGAGCCCTGGGGTACCCCGGACTTGATACGGAGTTTTTGTGACTCGAAATTATTAACCTTGACAAATTGGTGTCTATCTGTTAAATAAGATTTAAACCATTTTAACGCCTGGTTATCGAAGTGATAAAGTTTTAGTTTATGCAGAAGAATTTCATGATTAACCATGTCGAATGCTTTGCTAAGATCTAAGAATACACTCCCCACTAGTTTACCACTATCAATATCTGTCATCCAGTTATCAATTAGGTATGCAAGGGCTGTTTTGCATGAATGGGTTTTCCTAAACCCAGACTGAGTCTTGTGTAAAATGTTTGTAGATTGCAAAAACTCGTGCAATTGATTTGCCACGTGGCGTTCAATAACTTTTGAAATAGTGTTTAAAATTGATATCGGTCGGTAATTATTAGGGTCTTCTCTTTGCCCTTTTTTATGAAGAGGAAGAACTGCTGCCTCTTTAAGCTTGTTGGGAAAATCGCCTAACACTATGCAATCATTAATAATTTTCGCAATAGCAGACGAAACATAATCACAACTTATTTTTAAAATACGTGGTCCAATTCCATCAGGCCCAGTAGCCTTCTTTATATTTAATGAATCTATTATCTTTTTAACCTCATATGGCGTAATTAATTTAACAGTAAATGCTTTATATTTCAATTTTTCATCTAGATAAAGTTTTAAATCATTGAAATCTGTGATACACAAGTTGGAATTTATTAGTGAGTCAGCAATATTAATAAAATGACAATTCAGGGCATTTATTATGTCGTGTTCCTTAGTTAAAGTGCTACCGTGAAATATTAGTGTAGATGGCAATGAACATGGTTTGTGAATATCATCCGAGGACACAGTTTTAATATGTTTCCACAGTAATTTTGAATCAGATTTGTCTTTAATAGCATTATTGTAAAAATTTGTTTTAGCTTGTTCAATAAGTTTTATAGTATTATTACGCCAAACTTTGTAGTTATTCCAATCCTTTTTGGCATGAAATATATCCCTTGTTTTCCGAGCATGTTTAATTTCTTCCGAGTACCAGTCAGGTTGATGTTGTCTTTTTATGCGTTTAACTTTTATCGGTGCGTGTTTATTTAACACATCATAGAATATGTTGTAAAAAATATCAAGCGCATCAGAAGGGTACGGTATTGATTCAACAAAATCAATGCCATAGTTTAAAAGATCCGCATTAAATTCGTTTTCATTAAATTTGCTAAATGATCTGTATTTTATCGTGGTATGTCTACTTGGTGAGTTACAACGCATTTGCTTGATTTTTCTGGTAAAACATATAGGATGATGATCGCTCAAACTGATTTTGGGCACAGTTACCTCGATAATATTTTCAGGAAAGGTTGAGTATATGTGGTCAATAATCGAGCTGTTGGCTTCAGTTACCCTGGTTTGGGATTTTACCATTTGCGTCATGCCTAAACACATAATTGTTGCATTCCATTTGTTATTTTTAAAACCTTTTTCTGGCGAGAAATCAAAATTATAATCCCCAAGAGAATATATTTCATCAAACAATTCCTGTGCTCTAGTTACTTGTTGTTCGTAAGAATCTATCCAGCTTTGTAATGCGGAAGGCGGTCTATACACAAAGTTTAAAATGAAAGGCTTTCCTTTTGGTATAATTATTTCAATAAAAATTGATTCTAAGATATCATTTTCGAGGTCTAATCTTCGCCGATATGAAACATTATCTTTTATATAAACTACTATTCCACCACCTTGTTTTGAAAATCTGTCTCTTCTTTCCAAATTATAACCGTGAATATGAATTTCATCATTTACAGTATTCTCAGTCAAAAAAGTTTCGCATAATCCTAAAACATGAATGGGATCTTCCAAAAGTAATATCTTGATTTCATCCAATTTCGGTAAAATATGTTGAATATTAAGATTAACTACTCGAAATCCTTTGCTTACGAATTGAAACGGTGAGTATTGTTTAGTGGCATTAACACAATTTGAAGAGTATGCATTGCGTTCATCGCTGCATGAACTGTTATTAAACATTGAATTAGTCTGCATTAGTAATTTAGCATTAAGTGTTTTTTCACCCAAAGAAAAGTTACATGTACATATATTAAAAAGATTATTACATTCAGAACATAAATCATTAAAAACATTAAACATATTTTGATTAGAAATTTAACTATTAGATTCTTTGATACTGCTCAGAGTGTCCTAGTACTGTCCATAGTGTTTATTTTGATTTGACCTGGAGTTACCTCCATTTCGATAACCTGATGCCGGCGACCAAGTAGAACGTTGTTGACCATGGCTCCGGTAATGATGTCCTCAAACTTCGGTGGGATTCCCCCTGGGCGGAAATCTTCGGTAGTTTCCGTGATTGTCAGCTTTCCTCGGATGGTAGAAACTTTCTGTGGATCGTTCCTTTATTACTACTGTTGACATGTGTATGTTATGTAATAACGTGCTGGTTCCACGAGGAGATAGATGGATGCCGTCACGTTGAAACATCTGACGTGCAGTATTCCCATTGCCGTAAATGAAAGCGGAATAGTTTTCAATACAGGTGATTTTGCGTATTTGGCAGATTTCTTTTATCATTTTGTTTAGATGCGAAACATCTACATCTTTGCGTGGACAAACTGTGCATATAAATATTTTACAATCGTTTTCCTCAAGAAAGTTCATCATCTTTTGAAATTCGTGTTGTATCGTCTGGATAGATTTGCCGTTTGAAATGTCATTTCCACCAACATGAACGATTACATTTTTATAATTACACTGACTGAGCACCGTTTTGATATAAGTAGATATTTCTGTCGTATCTGCACCTCGTATTGTTCTTACATCAGTTTGTTTCTGAAGACCGCGGATTTTAATTCCCTTAAGGATGGAATCGCCAATAATCAGCGTGGTTGATTTATTCTTTAAATATATTGATTATTGTATTAAAATAAAGTATTGATATCAACTGCCTAAATGCAAATGATTTGAATGTGCTATCTATGTATTTGATCCTATTTGCAGATGGCATAGTTCTTTTTACTACAGACCATGCAAGTTTACAAAGTGAACTTGATAATTTATATTTGTATTCAGAAAAATGGGGATTAAAGATAAACGTCAATAAAACAAAAGTTTGCGTTTTCGAAAAGAGAAGAAATAGGAATACGATATATAATGACGTCTTTATTAATGGTGAAAAACTTGAGATGGTAGACTCCTTCATTTATCTGGGCATGAAATTTTATTATACAGGTAACTTATCATATGCAGTAAACACTTTATCAGAGCAAGCCTTAAAGGCATACCATAATCTTTTATTACTTTTTGATAGAATCGATTTTGACATTAAAACTAAACTCTATCTTTTTGACAGCATGGTAGTGCCAATTTTATTATATCGTTCTGAAGTGTCCGGTATTTATAATTTCCAAGAAATAGATAAACTACATATACGATTTTGTAAATATATTTTAGGTGTTAAACAACAAACACCAAATTTTGCTGTTTATGGTGAACTTGGAAGGTTCCCGATCTCAGTATTATGTAAAGAAAGGGCAGTAAAATTTTGGTTGAAAATAATAAAAAACGAAAATTCGCCCTTAAATAGCATATATAATGAACAAATATTAAGTGGAAACTCAAACAACTGGGCCAATGCTATGAAAAGTTATATTGACAGATTAGGATTTTCGCATTTGTTAGAAAATTTCAATCCAAATTTAAATTATTTTCCTATTATTAGACAAAGAATTAGAGATCAATTTATACAAAAATGGTCTGAAACTATTAATAGTATGCAAAAACTAGTATACTATAAACAGTTTAAGACAAGTTTTGTTTTTGAAGATTATCTCTCTTTTATCAAAAATTGTTCACTAAGAAAGCAACTTAGCTGTATGCGTTTAAGCTCTCATTCGCTTGAAATTGAAGTTGGCCGTTATAACAATACAAGTTTTAGCTTTCCAAAAAGCTAGTCGGTCATTAGCAAATAAATTAAAAGAATAAGTAGGTATGTATTCGTTCATGTATTTACTTTTGGACCAATGTAAGTCAATGATGTGGCCAGTTTTCTGTCGATCAAAGTCACACAGACTGTATCTGACAAACTATTTGTGAATTTAGTTGATGTTTCAAGTTTCAAGTTTATTTCCATTTACATTTCTCTGTATGTACAAACATAAACAAGAGAACATAAAAACATTGTACAATTCTGTTACTTTAAAGCATGCAAACAAAGTTGAACGGCTGATGTTTGATTTATTGAAACATGAAGAATACGTATACGGGCTAAAGGCATCAATATAAATAATCATGTCTCTAGTAGACGTAATTTTTTTTTCAGGACGTGTAGAAATAATTACGTTGTTTAAGCACCAGCGAATCTGATGAATATGTTACATTAAAGCGAATGCTCAAAGAGGTACCATAGAACTTTCCACAGTTGATACTTATTTGTACATTGAGAGAAAAGCCACGCTTATAATATTCAGTATTCATTACCAACATTCATAAAATGTAGTTTTAGTTGGTTCAGCAGATCTCGTCAAACTTGAAGTTGACGAGCGTTAAAAGACAGTAAACAATATATTAGGATGCTGATGCATTTATTACTTTCACTTAAGCTTTATGCTGCTATTATCTTTTGTTTTTGTTTGAACGATTTTCTGTAAAACTATTAAAGGAACTCAAGAAGCACTATTTGTATTTAAATTAAGCTATCATCATAAAAATTGTCGTTATGCCACTGTTCTGAAAACAACTTTTTCTTTACTTTAAAGGCTGGTTTTGCATTCCTTGCAGTATATTCTAGTAGATCGCCCTTACATAGAAATGATAGTGCTTGTGTTGTCTACCTTACTGTACTTGTCAAAATAATGTTATCGTTTAGTATCCCAAGACCGAAATCAGATCCGTTATATTGCATGTGTATGGGGAAGCAGTCATTGGGGTCACGGGCATCCCCGGAAATCTTTTACAAGTAAAACTCAATTTGGATTGCAACTGCGACGAGTCCAACCATTCACTATAGACCCCAAGAAGAGAACGCATAGATATATGCGGTTTTGAGAGGGAATATGGGAATCAAAATAAATCAATTCGTATTTCGTTAATAATGCATATATTCAAGGGCAAGTTTTGAACTTTATGGCGGCGAAAGTTTTGTAACATAAATTAGTTAAAGTTTAAATGATAAAAATACAGAAGCACGTATAGAATGGTTACCAAGTTTCTATTTCAAAACAATCGTTTAAGTTTTGTTTTCTTAAAATAGATTAAAAGGTCACTTTGAAAACCACCGAAGACGAAAAATGTGAAAATATTACAGGCTCGGTTTCATTGAGCCTGTTAAAGACTTTAAAGCATATCAAAAACATAAAATACCGCATCGTAATTAGAGCTCCAACTTGGATATCAAAAGGACAGGGAAATAGATAGATCTAAAAAAAACATGGCAGTTTTTGTGCAACAAGCTCAAAACGAGGCACTTTTATGCAAATCTTTGAGAAAGAGCATAATACATGTATATAAATGTCCCTCTAAATGAGTAATTGCGAATAAAAGAAAAAATGTAATGTTCATAACTAATGAAGACATGGGTAGTCATCAAACCAACTAGGTTTAAACTCTCGCATCTCAGGTTATTTCAATAGTGCGCTCGTGAAATGCAAAAGTGTGTAATTATGGATTGAAATTATATTTCAACAAACTTGACTAACTAAGTACTTGTAACTGAGGTAACGTGTCGCCATTTATCCTATAAATTGATATCAGACAAGTTCAATAAACAAAATCATTATTGATGCTTCCACGCTGAATGTGTAATCATAACCTCATGTGGCCATCCTAGTCGTTTATCTCTCTCGTCCGCAGCTTATTGGTCGTATTGATGACTGTCTCAAAGCGTAGCGCCGCCCAATTGACTACACTTATGATATTAGATAAAAATATTGCCCATGCTGATCTCCTATGTTTACTTTAAACAATGGCCATGTCACATTCGCTAAACCTCTGGTATCTTCTGATAACATTCACCAAATTTGCACTGGAAATCGCAAACAAATGGCAAAATCGCTGATCCCCCCTTTTTTTACTTTAAACAATGATCACCTCACTTCGCTAAACTTCCGTTAACTTCTGAGAACATTCGCAACATTTGCACTGGAAAGCGCAAAAAGCAAAATCTCTCTTTAAAAGACAATATTTTGACAATAAAGCAAGTTCTGAGCATTCGTTTCCTCCTAAATGCTTGTTTAAAACATCTCCTCGTTTACTATAAGCCTCTACTGTTTCACGACCGTATGTTTGGTGATTTATATCACAAGAAAGAAATTTTTAAAATTAACACATGGGTAGAAGTGTTCATCAATTTTCAAAGTCAATGCAGGGACATGAGTTTTTTTGAAACCCGCATAATGTCATCTAACATGGCATACACTGAAATTGACATCATTAAAACTAACAAACAAAAACAGGAAAATGTGCGAGAACCACCAATATTACATGTTTAAGTTCAGCATTCTAACGAAATTGTTGAAGATCAGAATAGTAAATTTAATAATTTGAGTCCCTGTCAGGCTGCTCATCCCCCATCCTAGGACAGTGACGAAATTTTGTTGTTGAACTCTAGATTTTGGAATACATTTTTGGTTGAAAGTGTATGCTAATGACCGACTAGCTTTTTGTAAACTTTTGTTTACAGACAGCCTTTCCCGCAAAAGTCGGAGCGTGCTCGATTGGAAATTCCGACATTTAGAACAGGGAGAACTCCAATCGAGTGCGTCGGAACTGTGTTCTGGCAGCGTTCTACCCATTCCATCGAAAAAGGTGGTGTGAATCGGTCAGTGTTTTATACTGCACCAAACTGAAATATTTTTAGATACTGGTTTTTTTGCCATAAAATAAGATAATGGTTACATTTCAGTACTATGCCAAGAATTTCACCAACATAAATACCAGAAATAGTGTTATTTTTCAGTAAATTATAAATATTGCTTTTTGTTGACTGATCTAAAAAGTAGGAAAACTTAGTTGAACTATGAAGTATGGCTTATTAAGACCATTAGTAGTTCTTTAGACATCAAAAGATATACTAAACATGCAATTATGTAACACTTTTTATAAAAACCTATCATGATTCTGTTCCGACATCCAATCTCACTCGTTTGGCAGATTCTTAGACTCTTTCTCCGTCGTTATCAGAAAATAAACGACTGTTGTAAACCAAAAAACTAGAGGCCTCTGATTGGCTTCTGGATTACGTCAAGCCTGTTCTCTGTATCTATTTAAAAGAAATTTCTCCAGCTTCTTATCAACTAAGCCTATTGCTCATTACAATAATTCAACATAACACTTGATTAAAGAGTAAATATAAACCATTTGTAAAAAAGAAAAGAAGAGGTACAGCTTATACTGTATTAAACCAGCATCTAGAAGGTGTAAACGTCGCCCTGAACGACAGGATATGGCAAACAGTGTGCAGTATTTGTGCAACTCGAATGGTTAACATTTAAACCCCCGACGCACTACGCCAGCAGTGGTTACAAGCGTCGTAACAATACAGATACAGATCTCATCATAATATGCATTCCAAACATATGAATGGCAATAAATCAGTGACCGACATTTAAGTGGCATCAAATTGCTATCAGCAACTCTGCTGTGATAACGGTAAACATACATCTTGTAATATGACTCCGAGTTCGTTGTATTTTTAAATGTAACACCAACTTGTGTTGTTAATCTCCAGCAGCAGTATGTACTTTACTTGCAAGCTTGGGGAATACCGCCTATTTTAAACCTCGAGGAAAGATAACTGAAGCTCGCTAAGGATTCTCTGGCGACTATAATCGCCAGACAAAATTGGTTTACTACTGTCGCTGTCTGCTGAAAGTACAGAAATGCGCAGTGAAACAGTCAAGCAGATTCTGTGGAAGAGTCGGAATTTGATTCTGGCACAGTTCCGACAGCCCAATCGAGCACGCCCGGATATTCATTAGTCTCTAAGAAAAACATAAACGATGTCTTGCTTTTGACCAACAAAATCAATATAACGGATTGAATCTATTTCATATATTGGATCATCCTGAACAGTTGTTTGAATCAAATAACGTAACAGTTCAATTTATACACAAATAATATTTTGCTATGAAGGTTTTAATCACGTGACTTTCTAAAAAAAGACGCATAACATTTTTTCTACACCCTGTAGAAAATACAACACACGTATGTTTATATAATTTAACATGTCGTTATATATCGGCTCAATTTCTGATTTGATGTTACTACAACGTCCAGATATTGTTTCATCAACATTTAGAAGACTTTTCTTGCAAATAGGGGGAACGGAATAGCATTCCCAAGCTCTAGACGGGCGGCTTTGTCTAAAGTGACCACGTCCGGTGCCGCTGTTAACCGGTGTTACCCTTCAAAGTTCAAGTTTGGTCCATTATAATATGTCGGTCATCAGGATGACCGACAATAAATAGGGAAAATCGTATTTGCAAAATGTGCAATCAAAATACTATAGAAACGGAATATCACTTTTTGTTATGTTGTACAAAATATACTGAGATTAGAAGAAAGTATTTTGGTGCCACTGCGTGGCCCACATTAGAGAAATATAAACATCTAATGTCATCAAAAAACAAGTGTACAATTCTTAAAATTTGCAAATTTATTAGAGATGCTAACACTCTTCGCACTGATACCCTTGCTATGTTGACTGTTTCCTAAAGAAGTATGTATGTATGTATGTATGTTTTATAAATGAATTGTGTATGTCTTTATTTGTTGAATGTAAATGTGTATGTGTCTTTGCCATATATTCTATTGTAAATGGCCAAAGGCATGATTTTTGCCGATATGCCAATAAACTTGAAACTTGAAACTATAATTTTCAGCACCGGTCAGGTCGTTAAGCAGAAATGAAACATTATTTGGTCTCACTATCTAAGGTTTCCCTCTATTTAGGAGACTAGCTAATGTAACTGTTAGTTATTGGTAGGTGGTTATGTCTTGTATGCCATTTACCTTTTTACTGCTTACAGATTATAATGAGCAGTGCTGCAGTACGAGCAATACACTGTAAAAAGATCCACTTGCTTATTTGACAACGTTGGCAACATCTAAATGTACGTCATAAACATGATTTATTCAAAACGGATATAGTAAGAAGGCTCGTAGTTATAATTCAAGGTAGTTTGTATCTCAGAGGTCGTCAATACGCCTGTTATTATTGTATTTTTACACTAATATAAATGGTATACACTTCAGTGTTTTCACTTTCACTGAAATCAGGTTGTTCTGATTATGTACAGTAACCAGAAAACTGGAAATTCGCTGTACAAATTAAATATCCAAAATGCATTTTATTTGTTTTATTATTGATATGTGATTTGATGAAATTAAATACAGATTAATTTGATTACTTAATGGAAATTCGTTTAAAAGTTCTTCATTTATATAAATAGACCATTTTCACATGTTTCGTCTCGAAACGATTTTGCTGGTCTTTATTTAAGCCTAAAACCGTTTCAAAAACGAGGCTGTCTGCAGGTGTGTATGAACAAGGCTTTAATTATGCTACCAAATTGTATTTTTGATTATATTCTTTTGAATAACTGGAAGAAAAAGATTTATATATCTCAAAAAAGACAAATTTGAAACAGAAGCGATATAATACAAATGGAACCGAGAAGTTACCCACTTTGGTTCGAAAACATATCGAAGTCGAGGACGTTTTTTAACAGTGTAGCGTGAAATCCGTCAGCCCTTCAAATCTGTATGACATCCGGTTCCGGCTGATGAATTTCACGCCGCGAATCGAGATAAATGTCAACCTGTAGCGTGAAATTCGTCAAGCCCGTGAGAACCCTCTGTGCGCATGCGCAAACTAATGTCGATATCCGGCGCTGGAAATGTCAGACAAGCAACCGAGTTTGTCGATAATTTTCTGCATATTTGTTGAATACGACTGAAAGATTTTTAATTGCCAAAATGGAAAAAATTAATTAGGTATAACATGATTTTGTAATGATATTACACTTTGGTTTTTTGGTTTTAGATAATATTTTAGGCACACATCATCAGAGACAGATGATGCCATCAGTCCAACATGCCATGATAATTTCATGAATCCAGGTTCTTTCTATGTACTAGGTCCTTTGGTCTTTAAATAGTGCTGTTGGGTTTAACCAAGATACTATAAGGAAACATATATTATTTATAACATTATAAATGACCCAAATGTCACAGTTTCTATGGAAACATCAAAAAGAGAATATTATTATTTTCATTTAATTGTTGTATGACCTTTCTGTTTCAAATGAAATCTACAAAACTGATAGAAATCCTACCTAGCACGCCATTGTGGTGACGTGTTTTGACCATTTTTACAATGCTAACTGACATAAAAATAGTTTAAAATAAAACTGCCAAACGCTTCATTTGAATGTCCCGATCCGTCGTGGAACTCCATTGCTTACAGCGCGATACAGCAGCGACAGCCTCGTTTTAAAAACGATTTCTCTTTGTGACAAAACACGTACTATTCTGGCTTTTGTGAAACTGGACTTTTTTATCTGAAAATGTCCGCAGTGGATTACCTAAAATATTTAAAATGCGTGTATAGTGATATTTTCACAATGCTAGCAATTACCCAGTCATTTCTCATCGTAGGGAACACATTGCTGTGCATGGTAAATGCATGAATTTGCATAAAGATGTTTATCATATCGTCAAATTAATCATTAAGTTGGTTATCACAAAAGGTACTGTAATGTCGAACTCGATCTTTCGCATTGAGAGGACGCTCTCTGAGCTTTTCTGGATCCTGAAACGTAAAGAATTACAATGATATGTTTTGTATTTAATGACCCTAAGTAATCTAATCGCAGCTGTCATAAACTGGCTTCTGACCTAATATCGATACATTCAATCGCCATTAAAATATTTGACATTTATGTTTATGGAATGTGTTCTTGTTTCTTGTTTTTTTTCAATATTGCAATTTACATTATAGTCCATGGGTAAGTATATAAATGTAATGCTGTCTTACATTTTCCTTTAAGTCAAGTGAGATTAAATACATTTTCTAAGAACTAGAAAATCTGCATTTTATTCTGTGATAAAACTCTTATTATTTAGCTGGCCAAAATATTGAAATGTTTCATGAGAATATTCCTGGAAATCTGCAGACAACCAGAAATAGGTTAAAGGGATAAGAGTTACAACACCGTTAGTGTGCTCTTTTTTGATGTTTGAGCCTTTGTCAACCTTCATAATAATTAAAAAGTTAAATTCAAATAAAACCATTCATACTCTACTTGACGCTGGAAGTAATTAACCAAGTTTTATGACACTTTCGTATTACACTACCTTGTTACAATGGGACGCGATTTTTTCGTTGAATATTAGTTGTGAGACGGTGATGATAACGGCCAGCCCTAGGCCTCCAATGAGAATATGGAACGTTCCCGATACGTTGCTTAGATTCAACCCATTTTTGCCTTTATCCTGCAATAGAATGATATTTCAATCGAAGTTACCACATACATGTATCTGTTTTTAGCTTTAATTTCTTTAAAATATCCACGTATTTCTAAACGAAATAACTGTTTTAACTTTAAGTTTTCGATTATCTACGATAAAAATTTGCTTAAACAAATGTTACGTTTTATAAGTTAAATTGACCATTTTATCGTGATCCTGAAATATATCCAGACACAAAATTTTCGCAATATAACTTTTTAAATACTTTAAACAATAGTTCTTTGCCACATAGGCCTTTGAATACAAACTAGTCGGTATGTCTGTGTGCTTGAAGGTCGGTATGTGCATCCCTATTACTATACCATCTGAAGCCCTATTTCATCACATACCGTCCCTGTCCATATCCCCGTTTTATCTATTGCACATGAATCCAATTTATGTCCCATTCCAATTTCATCTCTTCCCATCTCAATATACGCCATCACATCCCCATTCCACTTATCTCATTAAAATCCAATCCCCGTCATCTCGCCCGTCAACATTCCCGTTCCATCCTATCCCATCCATACCCCATCACCATTACCGTTATATCCTATCTTTAGCTTTTAGTTAAATATTAGAAGCAATAGTCATTAGTTAAGAAAATAAAGATATTTTATTATTTTTCTTTGACGGAATGCTTTTGATCTTTAGTTTTATAAAAGATTTCATATGCAAGAATCCATACGACTATTGTTTATGGTTATAAAATTGTTGAAAAGAATTATCAGTATAGTAAAGATAGCGTTTGGAACCAGCGAACCCTGGTATAATATTTACCAGATTTGGTTTGAAAAGACATAGTTGCAAGTAATTATTATTTTTCATGTTAAATAATCTTAACCATCTTGAGTGTCGTTCTCATTAAGTTCTGGACATCGTTTTCAGATTTAGAAGTTGTAAATAAATAGGTATGGATGTTAAAAGAAAGTAATCTTCAAACACGTTCAAACAATTTTATCACTGAAAATATTTTGAAAGCATTTTACCACAAATAATATCATTGATGTTTTTAACTTTTACTATGATAATTTTATTTATAACTATATGTATACGTCTTCACACAAAACATATTCGAATTCTGTAAGAAACTTACCCCAGACTCAACACCTCCACACTGCCCCTTGCTGTACCACCATTTCTGTTCTAACTTCATCAAGTCGCCTTTCTCCCGTAATTCTAATACAGCTATGTTTAAATCATAACTACAAAGTAGAAAGTAAAACAAAAATAGTCGTCACGTCAATTATTATGTCACATTTTAAAAAAAATGATAACCTCAAGGTTAAATATTTTATGAACTATTGTTTTGTCTGGAATTATACATGAACAAATATTTTCAGGGCAAGTGTCACAATGTAGTGAATTTTGACTGCTCTGTCGTAGTTTTATAGATGGCGATACAAACACTAACAAACATGTATGGCTTTGATTTTATTCCATTTTCCATCTGTACGTCTGTTAAGGCGGTATCGTACTTTGTCCGGTTATCGGAGGATAGTTGGTTCAGTGAACGAGGCCAGTATGTGCATTTTACCAGCTAATCATTTCAAATATCCCATTGTCTTGATTGTGTCAAAATCGAAGACAGGGAGGAATTGCGCGTATTACTGTCGAGTTGATTGGTGTGTTGGAGCTTTTACTTGTTTATTGATATGAGAACCTGTTGGGGAGGTTGGTGCACCCTAGAACCTGGTTTAAAATCCCAGTTGCAAATTGTTTAGCCACTGACCATTCAAAGTCGATATCCTTAGGTATTCTTTTCCGTGAACTGTTTATGGTGTGTTATTTGAAATTGATCATTAACCCGTTCTCTTTTCCTCTCTTATTTCTGACTGCGTGTGGGCTGTGTTTTCTGGGTATAGCAATTCCTGATATGCTGTTCCAAGGTGGTTACCCCTCGGGTTCTCACGTTCCTTAATTGTTTGTGGCGTTTTGAAACTGATCATTTTATAACCATGCCATCTTCACTCTACTATTTGGATGTGTGGGAAGTCTGTGTCCGCTGGATGAGGCCATTTCTGATAGGCATATTTCGCTGTTTTGTTTATTTCCACGATCATTTTATTCGTGAAATAATCTGTATTTAAAATATATTTTGCTGCAACCGTTTTAAAGCGGGTACCGTTTGTTTTCTCTTTATCGTGAATTATTTGAGGTGTTATTTTGGCAGGGTGAAAGGATGTGTTTTCTGCTTTTGTGTGTTAATCAATTACAGTACCTTAAGAACATAGGGTGAATGTCATGATTAATTAACAGTGGATTGACTTATTACTATCCAATATAGGAAGAACTGAGTTCTATTGACTATTCGTTTTCATTCAATCATAAGAAGCAAATAAAATTGTCTTAAAAGTATGTGGAACAAATATACAAAATCAAATTTACACCGTTTAGTAGCTGTTTGTGTGCTAATAAGTAATAATCTTTATGTATATATGTTGTATTTATTTAAACATATACGATAATCGTATAAGGAGATTATGCTTTATTATTTCATCATAATTTCCTTTTCACGACAAATGTAAGGCCATAATAAAAATGTAAAAGAGTTTGGCACTGAAATAGTAGCCCCTTAATGTCACTAACTAACCTAATAAAACTCTTATTAACGAATAAATTAACGAAATGGTGCGCAAAAGATCTCGCTTTTTGTTTTAAAACAATGCAATAAATTGTGTGAATATGTGCATGATACCTCTTTGGCCATCCTTTCCTTGTGGCAAGACCATATCCCTTCTGGTCTAAATTTTGACCAACTTTCATTGTTTTACATGGTTTTCGTTGATTATAGTAATTGTTGCTAGATGATTCCAGCATAAAGGCATACGTAGAACGTTCATTAATAACACGTTTCCAGCCATCCTCAACGTCATGTACGTAGACGCCTGGATTGCTCTGCATCACTTTATGCATCTGTTGAAATGTATAAACCTTCGATTCCTGCAAACAATTATATATTGATTTCTAAATGGTGATAATTCGCAAAAATCTGGTAATCATCGAAACTAGTTTACAGTGAGTTTGCAATGAATTCACCGCGGCAACTTGTACCTATTTGACAAGTCAGTGATAAAGCAGCACCTAATGGCTTATATTTCTTCTTTGTAGTTATCCTGTGTGATCCCATATTTAATTAGTTTATTAATTTTTTCTATTGTGATGCCAAACTTAAGCTTGCGATATTCTGTTTGATGGGATATTGTTTCTTCCTGGTGTGACTCTTGATAGGTGTCCTTCGCATTATTACACATATTTAAACTAAATTAGATATTATATATTACGTGTATGCTTTTTGTAAAAGTTGTTTAAACATGTATTACGTAAGGTTTTCCTACTTGATTTTAGGTGCATCATATTAGCAATAAATGTTTTGCTAAGTAAAAGTGCATTTGTTAGATGTTTGTATGTTTCTTACCTTAAAAAAGTCAAACGTTGAGCCAGACTTTTGCACACCGTATTTTATTTTGCTTTGTTTGAGCAAATCATCCACAGAGTTTATGGGCGTGATCAATCTCTCAAAGGTTAGACAAGCTGCTAGATTTGCAGTGTATGTCGATATTATTATCAGTGTAAAAAACCACCAACCACTAGCAAGAATACGCCCGGAAAGAGATCTAAAAAAGAAAACACATTAATTTTATTCAGCAAGATTTCAGAACAAAAAGTAGAATATGCATTTCAGGGATAGTCACAGTCTGAAACACAGCTTCTAAAGAAGCTCGCATGATGGCTGACCTTTTAACAAGACCCGTCAACTCTTGTATAAAATAATCGTTAAAACCAGCATACCGGGCTTAAGGTTCAGCAACCGTTCAAGAAGTTAAAAACCCGACAGGTTCTCGTCTTATAGCGTCTTTTGTCTATTGTGAAAAAATAAGCATATGGGTAATCATTTTAATTATAAGAAAAGCATCGGGAGCTTGCAGAGAGCTGGAGGTTCATGTTAAGGAGATATTATTTACCTAGGAAATGTATCGGGTCTTGCTGTAGGAAAGTAGCTTCAGCTGAGGATGATATACTTTATCTAAGAAAATCATCTTTTTCAAGCTATAGGAGAACATCTAAGGCACACCATAGAATGAAAGACTTAATCTTGGAAATGTGTCAGACCATTGCTGTAGAAAAACACCTCAAGCACATAATATAGATATATACGTTGCCTAACACAAGCACGTCATGGTTGTTTATATTACCTATCTCAAGCACACTATATGGTTATCAACTTTACCTAACTTAAGCATTTCATATGGATCTATACTTTACCTAGAAAAAAAAAACATCAGACCCTTGCTGTTGGAAAACTAATTAAGTACACCATTTGGTAAAATACTGTACTTACAAAACCTATGGCACACCATAGTGATATACTTTAAACAGGAAAGGCTTGAGGTCCTTAATGTAGGAGAGTACCTTACATTCTCAATAGGTTGATATACTTTACCTAGGAAAGGCATCGGGTCCTTGTTGAAGGAGAGCACCTAAGGCACACCATAGGTTGTTCATAAAAGAGAATTCCTCTGATGGCCCAGGAATCCCCGTTGCTTCATCTTCCTGCCACTCATAGGGACTGAATCGCCCTACCATGTACAGAAGAAAGCTAACAGCAAAAAAGCCTACTGTTATACATCCCCAGACTTCAAGAGAGAAAGGCTCCATGAAGGAGAAGAATCCTGGTTTTTCCTTCTCGGGCTTCTTGATCATTATACTGATGCCGGTGCTCATAAAAGGT
This sequence comes from Corbicula japonica, assembly GCA_038501625.1. Taxonomy (NCBI): domain Eukaryota; kingdom Metazoa; phylum Mollusca; class Bivalvia; order Venerida; family Cyrenidae; genus Corbicula; species Corbicula japonica. The sequence goes on from JAZAYU010000001.1 coordinate 13,554,022, forward strand.
TTGGTGAAAAATACTGCCTCCTGTCTTTTACGAGTTATGGTCAGACTTGCTAAAGCTATGTCTGCTTCCTGAAATATTGTGATGAACTGCCTTTTATCATATGTTGTTTGGTCAGATATTGAACTGTAAGACTGTTTTATTTTCTCATTTGTTATGATTTTAAAGAGAAATACTTGCACACTGTTATTAAATAAACACAAATTTCGGGGCTGAAGGTTATAAAGCTGAGATTGGAAACCAGTCTCAAATCTCAAGCATCTGATTGGCTGAAATGGCGACTGGTCGCCATTTCAGCCAATCAGATGCTTGAGATTTGAGACTGGTTTCCATGCTCAGTTTTATAACCTTGGGCACGGAAATTGTGTCTTCAACGATATTTTTTTACAAATTTTAGTTTCACTATTAAAAAATAATATATTTCAGTTTTACTAAACATAGAATTAGTGTTACCAATGTTGTTCAATATACTTAAAGAAATTAGAAACCCAACTTCTTTAAAAACAAAATATGTTTCGTGATTAAAGAAGTTGCGTTTTTTATTTCTTTAACTATATTTTATGTGCTTGAAGAAATTTAAAACGCAACTTCTTTAAACATGAAATGTATTTCTTGTTTAAAGAAGTTGCGTTTCTGATTTCTTTAAGTATACATGACCAAAATCTGCTAAATATGTTGACGATATTGAAGGAATGTCGTCAGCTTTCAAAAAATACATTTTCTCATAGTGCGGCCCAATGAATAATGCGTACATCTCTCAGCAGCTCTCCGATTAGACCATTCCAGGTGCCATTCTCATCCTTAGAACCGAACTGATCATCCTTCACCAGCTTTAGAACGTATGTTATGTTCAATCTTCTGGCTAATAAGCTCATCATCTCTACACAAAAACCTTCAAAGCGATCGTTGCCCAACAGTGGCTTCCCGTTTTCAGAGGCTTTCATTTGAACAAAGGGATCGCTCTGAAATGGATGTTTCATTTGGTCGGTGGTGCGTAAGAAAAAAAATAATAACGTGCGCAGTTTGGTGGTCTCTTATAGTTAAGATGAAAAAATACAAACAATTCAAGTTAAAAGGCATGGTGCGTTTTGCAAACTATTTTGTAGACATATTGTTATTTGTTTTGAAGAATCGACTCTTACTGTACATTGTGAAAGAGCGACATTTAACAGGACAATACATGTTTTAATGGCGATATGCGTATGATTGTTTTAAAAAGACTGAATGATTTATCGATATGCAATACAGGAAATTGCTCGTTAATATAGTAATATGCTGTGCGACTTAATTGCTTAAGAGCGGCTCTCATTATTAATGTAACATTTATAATAATAAATTCTACACAATTGTTTTACATCTGCACAACACAATCTAACATTACAAAATATGAGTTTAAATGTACATGAGTACATGTAATGTGAGACTGACAAAAATATCTGGTACTATTTAAAACAAAAGTGAATAGAAAAATTAACAGTTTTATTCCTCTGTTATAATTGACGACCAGGAAACTCAATGTCAACGACAAATCTTCAAATATTTCATATCCTATATGTATACAATCAGCAAGATAGTATTGACAGTATCATAATAATCGTGTCTGCATTTAAAACACTGTTCTGTGTTGTTTATGTTTTGCATTTGCATGTTACGAGTTTTAGGTTTAGCTGTTTTTCTTAACTATTTTCGTAGGTAAAAGAAAGATAAATTGATAACACTTTTTTGTACAAATGATATTGCCTCTAATGGGGAGCTAACCCTACCGTACGGCGACAGCGCCTAGCCATGCAATTCTGACTACAAAACCGACTGAGCTAACCGGGACAATCCCAAAATGGTAACCGGATAACCCTGATAAACGTAAACATCCCTGCATGACATTGTTTATTTATTAAAAACAGTGCTGACTTTATGTACGCGGACCACACTGAACACAAAGCGCTACTGTGAATTTCAAATGATATTGCCAAAGTTTGATATGATCAAAGTTTTATTGAAATGAAGTTTGTCATTAGATAAGTCTGGATATGTTTCCTTTTAATTTTTTTTTCTTTTAATGAATAATGACAGCTGTGGAAGGACTTTAATTTAAAACCATCAAAATAAGGTCATTCTTGATTTTAATCTATATGTGAAATTCGATATTAGAAATGTAATTTACACATTTGTGTTTGTTATGTGGCGTGTATGTCTGTTCAAAAATAAAAGATTGCTTACAACGATGGTTGTGACTATCAAAGTCCTGTTCAGGGGTATCACCTCGATCGGTTCTCTACCACTTGGCAGCGACATATCCTTCAAGCCGACGCCATCTAGCCAATAACCTACCTAACAGAAATCAAAATGATGAACGCTTAAAATTTAAAATATTCTTCCCATAGTATTTTAAGTTTCTCGTTCGCTTCTACAAATGACACGACTATTCGAAACAAATAAGACATTAGTAAAACTGAAACAAATACGACAATGTATCATAAACAGAAACTGACGTATGTTGAAGCAAATTGTGCTTGGTAGATATTTCTTATAATACATATTGAAGAAATTTAACACGGGGTAACGAAAAAAAAGAGCAAATTCTTTTTTTACATTTCCTGCAGAAATGCTAAATTTATTGTCAAACATTTTGAAAAATAACAAATAGATTTGGGCGTGGGCAGTAATATGCATTTCCATTTCTGCCTATGAACAGGCTCAATCAAACCGAGTCTGCAATATTTTCATATTTGTCTTGTTCGATAGCTTTCGCAGTTCCCTTTTCATCTGTTGTACTTACCTGATGAAGAGGTGACATATAACTAGAATGGATTATATTGAGTCGGTATCCCTTTCTGTAACCGAATGCATCAAATGCAACCTTCCCTGACAGCCCCTCGTTACTGCCTTCCAGGCTGACCTTGGATAGATTAAAATATCACGGTAAGGGCCCAAGATCATAAAAATAAGATTATCTATGCTTGAGATTTAAGTCTCCATATTAATTTTTCTAATCTTTGGCAAACAGGGTTGCTATACCACGTGACTTTTTGGATGTCATGCAAACACAAAATCACTCGCTTCAGCTTTCTCAGTAATTTCTGGACCGATTTCGATCAAATAAAGAGCACCGTACTCGACATCCAAAAAGTAACGTGATATAGCCACAGACAAGCATGCATATAATTATGATAGATCATAATCGCATTTTATTTGTCGAAAATCTTTCAAACTTGTCGTCAACAAAATGAAATGTTTCCGAGACATATAATTTAGTGTTTTAAAAGTATGTTACTTCTTCATATAGCGTTTTACACTAAATTAAATCCATTGCAAAAACGTCGCCACAATGCAACATCTTATTTAAAATTAAATATCTTTCGACATGCATACCCAAGCTTATCAACGGCATAAAAGCAAAGATCGATAAATAAATTATTAAATGCGGGTACATTGCCTATTTAATAACACCATCAGATGGAAGGGACTTATAAAAAGTTGAGCTGTTATCAAGAAAATTTCGATTTGCATATAACTCGCCTTAACTTGTTAGCTGTTTTCTTGAACTCAAAAGAAAAAATGCCTCATTACTCATAAGTTGATTGCAAAAAGAAAATTTCAAAACACATTGATTTTTGACAAATTTAAAACTGCAATTTGGATAGGTAAAAAATCACCCCAATGATATACAAAACTATATAAATCACCCCAATGATATACAAAACTATACAAATCCCCCAATGATATACAAAACTATATAAATGCGTTTTTTCATATTTCAGCTCTATCTACATTAGCCAAAGTATTGTGCTTACATTGAAGTTACGTGCTATAAATAATATAGTATTATGAGAGAGTTTTATTCGTTACCATTTATAATTGCTTAGATCTCATACAGAATATATAACTCAGATATTTAAAATCTTGGATATCAGATAAGTATATGGGTGTCGCGAGTTGTTGGACACATGAACCTATCTAAATTTTAAGCAATAATTACATTTGCACAAATTTCAATAAATGCCACTTACATTTAGAATGCTTTCTAAGAGTTGCTGACCAATATTCATATACGTTACAGGATCTGTGCTGCAGTTCATGTGAAGGTAAAGCATACCCCTTCTGAAGCCTAGCAAATTCACAATTGGAGCAAGAGCAGTAGTCAACACCGCGACTGCATCAACAGTAAGGGCAACTTCAACCTGTAAAGTTCAGAGTAATCTTAAGGTTGGATGATATCATTTCAAGAAGTTAATGGCACTGCCAAGCAATTCAACAGGCAGGTAAAATTGTACTGTTTCCTGGTATAACTATTGAGTTGCACTCAACCCGGAGATAGACGACGTAGGCAGTAATGTACATTTACACATGTACTTACATTACTGCCAATGAACAGGCCCGATCAAACCGAGCCTGCAGTATTTTCATATTCGTCGTGTTCCGTTGCTTTCAAAGTTCCCTTTTCATATATTTGAACATCAGTATAAAAAATTAGATAACAAACAAAAGAAAAAAATATTACCTCAAATATATGAGTCAATTATCAGAAAAGCTAATGAAGGGAAGCAATATAAGTTTATGGTCTAAGAACACAATTCTTAAAATGCAGTCAACGTGTTTTCAGTCGGTGCCATTCATTTCCTGTTCAAATCAAAGACAGTTTATATTTGATCCGTATACTTGTACATGTGCTACGAAATAGCACTGTCAGACATTGAAGAAAACCTGTAACAAATAACAAAAGATACCCGGTACTTGAATATGATATAACAGTTCATCCAGACCAATCAGTTCCATCTTGAGTGAACATCAAAGACACAACTGTTTTAAACATTTGTTAAGTTAAGCTAGTACAATAGTAACCCGCAAAGGATGGAGTTAACAAGGAGATAATATATAAAGATGTTGTAGTAATCTGACTTACTGGCGGTTGCCTGTCTTCGTCTGCAACGCCTTTTTGATAAAGTACACCATGTCGGTGACTCGCTTTCACGAGCTGAAATCCCGTCACGTTAACGCCTCCATAGGTGAATGATTTCCACAAATCACTATCCATACCATATATTTCCTATAACATAGACAGATGTAACATAATCTAAATGGACACACGCAATATCACGTTTTCGATCAAGAAAATCCCAAATGGGTTTGCATGTCTATCTTTACATTAAGCTGACGCGGTTGGCTGATATGATTGGCTGTTTCGATCAGCGTCTAATTCGAGCAATGCTATAGTAAACTTAGGTGACCGATTGAACATATTGTATAATGTTTGATAAAATAACAACTGTGTACAGATAAGACACAAGTCTCGAAAATGTTATATCTGATCTATCACTTTCAAGTTTTTGTCGTTCGAAAAAAGAAGATATATCTAAACCACGTTATAGGACTTCAAGACAGGAATGTTAGTTTGGGAATGAAAAAGACAATTAAAACAAATTTTAAACGTAAGTTAGGGAAGACATTATTATATCGTTATTATTATTGTCAGTGATTCATCTTGGTTATTTCTGATTATTTATTAACTTTACAAATCTGAAAAGCCTCGCGTCAGCTGGTCAACCAAGGGGTAAAGCTAACATAACAAAAAAAAACTCACATGAAGAGTATAACGCTACGGTATAAAGTCTGAACATATTGAGGTTGGCTCAGTTCAACAATACAGCCTGGTTTCCATACTTGATTTTGTGATCTTATGCTTTCTGGTAATGACGTTTGTTCGTTTCAAGAAGTTCGAGTTAATGAAACTTGTGGCATATAATTATCGCCAATAGTCAATTATAATTTTGATTTTTAAATAAAAAAAATTTTGGTTTCCATAAGAAGATCTTCCATGTCTTGCATATATTTTAGAAATAAACTTCTTCATCTAATTCCTCTACAACTGTCATTTGATTTGCAAATTTAATAAAGTTATACGACTATTGTGTAAAAACCATAATCTTGTTAAATGATCAATACGTATTAATGAAACAATATAAAACTGTTGTTTATGGATTAATAAAAGATGATATTTGGAGATTTGAATCGATTCATAATGTACTTACAAGTGTCCCGAGGAGGAAGTGGTAGCCATCTTTATTCATGCCAACGTCTATAACCTTTAATATAATTAAACAAGACATTTCTTTTTAAAAAGATAAAAGGTGTTTGAATTGAGATTTTCAGGTCACAGGAAGCAGATGCAGTTGATTTGATTCGTTAGTAAATTGGCACGTTGCATGGCAACATTTATCTTATTGCAGTATTTTTTCTACATAAATGTTTCCCTCATATTGAGAATTGAATCCGGAGCATTTTCATGTCAAGCTAGCATCATAACCTCAAAGCCAGGAAAGCAGATTATGGCGTATTCATATATGACTATTCATACTAAAAATAAAGAAGAACTAAAATAAACGTACTGGTATATATGTCTTTTAAAGGAAGTTATCACAGAAAAAAATGTTTAAAACAGAAACATTTCGGTACACATTTTCGACTGGGATGAATCATACTTTACTATTTACTGGTTTAAATATTGAGTATATAAGATATTGTTGTCAGTGTCATATTACTCATGTGTGCATTAAAAATGATGTTTTGTGTTGTTTAGTTTCTGTGAATGTATGTAAATAGAATGTAAGGTTATTTTTTTTTATCTAGTTATTTTTCTTTACTCTTCTAACGTGTCTTATGATATGCAAAATAAAGAAACATTAATGGCAGTAATTTGAACAAAGTTTCATTCAATGCAGTTTGTCGTAAGAGATAGATGAAAAGGGAACTTTGAAAGGCACCAAACACGACAAATATAAAAATACTGCAGGTTCGGTTTGATTGAGCCTGTTCATGGGCAGTAATGCGATTGCATATTACTGCCTACGCCGCCTAGCCCTGGGTTGAACGCAACTGAATATTTTCACCAATAAACAGTACAATTTTGATCCTTCCCAAACGATGGTATACATATGGCGGTGAACATGGAACCTTCAATGAGGTATTTTCAGATTAATACCATTCCATGTTCAGCGGCGTATGATCCCCAGATAAAAGAATGGGTTTGCCCTAAACGATAAAACAATGGGCGGAACTAAACAGAATAGAATTTGATAGGGGATCTTAGAATACAAATCCTGCGTATCAAAGATAATGCCAAAAGGAAAATTTAAAAAGCAGGAATTATATAAGAGAGATTTTGATAATTTTCTTTTTATCGAAGAAAGTGCAATGATACATGTAGCTGTGGATGTCCCTAAACCGAGATATAACATGGCGTTAAGTTGGCCTTTAATGTGATCATTATGTCAATGACTAAACTGGTTGAATGAGCGCGGCATTGGTTGATCATACACTGTATCTTTACACAAACAAAAAATTATTATCATAGTAAAAACAAACCTGTTTCATAAATCTGTTGTAGTCTTCCAACGAGTTTAAATCTACTAGAAAGATTTTTTCAGGCATACTTTTATTTCTGTCTATCTTCCAAAGAAGTTCGCGGCAATCCTCAATACTTGGGATATGGATAGCTTCAATCTGCACTACCTGCTTCCGGTGCCATTCAGACTTCCGGTCCTCAAACGCCTGGTATAACTTCTGAAGTCGCCATAACGCTAGACAAGTAATGCATGGTAAAGCATTGTTTAACTGGACTGCTACTTTGTGATATTTTATGTTACCTTTGTTTGAACTTTTTCAGCCAAAAGTTAACATTCGATGATGTTCTTAAGGCGTTTTAAGTCTTTTAGTCAGCATTAAAGGCAGTTTACACAAACTGTATACAACTGTTAAACATTCGCCAAAATGTCAGTCTAAATTATTAGAAACATTGTATTAATATCATATTAATAGTTGAATTCAATTGGGAATATATTCTTATGGTTTCAGACGGAACTAACATTTAGTTGTAGCGTATTTTGCTTAGAATAAATATAATAAGAATGACCTTGAATAATAACTGCCTTGCCATGCTTACCATTTCCAGAAACCTCACGTTCTCTTTTCATCTAACTTTACATCTACCTTTCGGTTGCGTGGGCTGTGTTTTCTGGGTGTGACACTTCCTTATAGCATATTGCATCTTTTTAAAATAAATTTTAAGTGTATCATGGTTTATTTGGACTTGAGTAATGTTGCTTTGTGTTTTGTTTATGTGTTAAATATACAATACTCGTACATCGTAACAATCGTAGTATAGCTTTCATTATATGGTAAAACAATAATATTAATGACTTACCATCGTCCGTATTATATATGTAAAATATCCTATTCCAATTACAATATCTTATTAAGTCAATAAAGGCATCTGTAAATGAAGGGTGCATCCTAATGACGTAATTGTTCTCTTCACGCGGATAATATTCTCGGGCAAGGCTTGGAAGGAAGAAAGGCACCCGTAAGGCGCGGCTTACTGATTCTATTACATTGAATGTGTCACTTTTGCTTGTTCCTATTAACGCCACTGGTTGTTCTTCTATAAGTCTACAAACTGAAACACAAAATAACTAACTTAATATAATATGATGCACCCTAGTACCTGGTTTAAACGCTCAGTGGCAAAAAAGGTTTTGCCCATAACCGTTCCAAGGCAGTACCTCTTATGTTCTCTTCTTCGTAAATTGTTTGTGGTGTTACATTTCAAATTGATTACTTGATAAGCAAGTGCTCTCTTTTACTCCCTACCTTTTGGCTTCGTACTTTGTGTTTTCTGGCTGAGGCAAATCCTGATATAGAATAATTCACTTTGTTACCTAGTTAAGCATGAGTAACACATATATTTTTCCACATTAATTTCAAACATATTTAAAGTTTATTGCCCTCAAGGTAGAGCAAAATCTCAGACCTGTCCAAACTGTATGTTGAAAGCTAACTCAGCTCTCTAATACCATTTCTATAACACTGGCATTGCAGGTTCGCCGGAAAATTAAATATAATGCTTAAAATGTTTAATCATGGAGCATAATGAGTTTTCATTACTGCCCATGAACAGGCTCAATAAAACCGAGTCTGCAATATTTTCAAATTTGTCGTGTTCGGTTGCTTTCAAAGTTACCTTTTCATTTATTTAAATTATGAGATAAGGATAAGTAAAAAGCTTATCGCGGTTCTTTGAACTTAGATTATTAATATCGGAGCAAAGTATAAAGACAATTGCTAAATAAATTTATGAAAACTAGTCGATCAATTCATTACTAATAAGTTGTTTAAATTTTTATACATGATCAGTGAGAAAAAAAAACACACACACAAGTTTAATTAGTGTTATCACTAAACTTGATAAATGCTTTACAATAACGTCTTGTCATAGAAACATGACAACCACAATAAACGGAAACGTGATATGAATGTGTCTTAAGTTCTTTGTAATCGAAGCAATTTAATTTCGCCCATGAGTCAGTGATAAGATTTAGTGGTTCAATCAAAATGATAGATGCAAGTTTTATGTTAGTATGACAACAATAGTTTTTCACGAATTTCAGATGTCGAAAAAATAACAATTTTCACCAGACACTGATGTGAAGTTAACATTTAGCCTAACTAGTGGTATTTAATGACCTTGATGCCAACGTTAAACCCACTGTAAACCTGACAGTCATTGCAGTCGAACCAAAACATTATATAGTTGCAATATAAGTCTGTCAAAAACTTGGTAGATTTAGACCGAATTTAAACTTAACCTGCACTTGTTATGTTACAACAATATACCAAAACTATGTCATAACAAATGTACTTAATTTAATTTCAAGTCTACTTAACCATAATTAACTTACCAACTTATTATCTACACATGTTTAGTAGCAAACACCTGTTTCGAAAATAAAAGGTGTATGACTGAATTCAAACTTTGGCCACATTATGTTATTCATCAATAACCTTAAAAAATATTAAAAATCTTATGCAAAACAAGAGTGTAAGTCGTCTATCAAATGATAGATGTTGAATTATTACCACATTCACACTTGACCTGAAATTTGCTATGTTACAGCAATTTACCAAATATATTTCAAGCCTGACAACGCGTTCATGAATTGCCATTTGAACAAGGTATAAAAGGCATATTTTAAGTGGAAATGAGGCGTTTCTCTGTCAAAGGACGGACTGACCGATCAGTACAACAGGGAAGCTTGCGACAATATAACTCCCAAACGTCGTTTGTTTCAAGAGTATTACAAACTTACGTGTTTGCCTGAGATTTAAGCTATCGTCCATGTTAGTATTCTCTCGAATCGGGAACATTTTTGCATATTTTGTTTTGTTTGATGCCGCCATTGCTATATCTATAGACCTGTTGATGGAAGCCGAACGGTCATTAGCCGAGTCCACGATCACACCTGAAAGTAAGACCTAGAAATAAACCTAAGGTAAATGTATTGATGTATTTCATATTCGGAAAATGAACAATTATAAATAGAAAACAACATATTCAACAAACACTGAAAACTAAGGAAGTCATTATTATTATTTGTCCAATTGTTGATTAGCATTAAATGTGACGAATATAATTTACTAGACCTTGAGCTGCCAATAGACCCCCCCTCCCCCCCTGAGGGAATTTTGAAGGGTATGTTTTTCTGAAAGCCTATACCATTCTACGCATTTTGCAATTTGTTTGCACCCTGGCGAGTGGGGCGTTTTTCCGTAACGCCTGTTTGAATATGTTACCTTTGAAAAAAGTTTGTGTAAGAATGAAATATTTGACAGTTATAAAAGTTCTAAAATCAACCTATTTTTCTACACCAGGAAGCTCTTATCTACATGACTAATGCAATAAAACATCTGTAACCTAAGGTATTGGTCTAAAATAGTGATTAAGTTATGTTACTTAACATAAAAACCTAATAAAATAAGATGTATGAAACATTTCTTACGTGCAGTAGCAAGTAATTTGTGCTTATAAGTAAAATATAGTAAGGTAATGAGAATTCAGGACAAATGTAATACAGTGACATATATTGGGACATAAGCCCGTAACGCTATATTGAATGTTATTATTATATGTTACCGAAAGAAAAGAAAATGGGAAACAGGCCATAATGTATAGGACCTTGAGCTGCCAATAGACCCCCTCCCCCCCCCCCCCCCCTGGGGGAATTTTGAAGGATATGTTTTTCTGAAAGCCTATGCCATTCTTCGCATTTTGCAATTTGTTTGCTTTCTGGGAAGTGGAGAGTTTTACCGTAACGCCTGTTTAAATATGTGACCTTTGAGAAAATTTTATGCTATGAAGAAATAATTGCCAATTATAAACGTTCTGAAATAAACCTATTTTTTCTACACCAGGAAGATGTTTTTCTTTTAAATTTTTAATGCAAAAAAACATCTGCAACCTAAGGTATAGGTCTATAAATAGTCATTAAGATATGTTACTTCACTTCAAAACCTAGTTTAAAAAGTTGTATGAAACATTTCTTACTTGCATTAGCAAGTAATTTCTGTTTTATTTGTTTAATTTATTTAATATATATAAGAATGCAGTATTTCAATGTAATAAAGTCACATTGAGACACACTTCTTAAAAAATTAATAAAAAAATATTTAAAAAATAAAAATAAATAACATATCATAAATCACCATTTTTAAATATGTTACCCAAAAGAACGTATAAAACAAGTTTAGTTACTGCACAATAGCGATATAAATTACATACCTTCTTTCATGATAAATTGCGACAATAATGTATTTTAAGAACCAACACACATCAGCCTGCACTTGTTTGTAGACATTTTAAGATGAATTTCTGTATTAAGTTACAATTATATCCTTAAGAAATAGTGATTCTGGTGATAAATTTAATCAATTGTTCTCAAAGAAAGGTGACTCAGAAATTATGAAATTCTAGTTAGTAATAAAAAGCTATTAAATTATTTGCGTTTGATAAGCTATTAGTGTATTGTCAAGAATATTATGAGTAAATAAATGTGTTTCATTCATGATATCATATTGATTTTTTTATTATTTATTTATTCAAGGACAAGCAATATACGTCTCCATTAAAATTACCTGTAATTGATGCGTAGCGACTGTTATAACCATAAGTAAGATGAGGTAATATGACTGTTGCTTTGATAAAACAGTAAACAAATCAATGCCAGTTTTGTTTTAATAAACCAGTATCTTAATCCAGTATATTGGTTAACAACCTTCCTGCACTTTATGTATCTTGTATTAAAATAGGTAATATATAAGAATTATGTTACGAAAGGAAATTAAGGTATTGATGCTGGTGTATTTTGAATTTAAATTAATGTTAAACCGTAGAGGTTAATGATCTGTGTACTGCTCAATATGTCTTGAAATAAATGTGTATGTTGTAGATGGTCGTCCTTTTTCAAATCTTTTTAAATTAACAATAAACCTATCAATATGGCTCAGTGACAACATTGTAGTACAGCTTACGTTTGCACTAATTATGGGCTGTTGCATCCAGTCTAAAGCTAAGTCAAGATACTCTCGATTGAGACAAATAACATTAATTTGTTCTTAAAAAAATGTAGAAAAGAAAAAATAAACAAAATTAACAATATTTTATCATTTTATTAATCTATTTATGTATTTATCATCTTTTAATATGTTACCAATTTTTACTTTAATAATCAGCAAAATAAGAAAAGCAAGAAACTGCAAACAATTAGTTAACATTTTGATAAATATTTTTATATAATATTTTATTATGTTAAAGTTGATCTATAACAAATTTAAAAGCTACTTAATTAAAACTTTGCAAAAATTAGCCGATTTAATTATCTGATGTTAGAAATGTTTTTAAAAGTAGTTTTATTCATCTAAAATACTAAGGTTCAGTGTAGAATTTGTAAAACATTCAAAACAGCATGAGCATTATAAAGCAATTTTTTAACTCGAGTAAAAGAATTTTTACCTAAAAAAATTATTATACATAAGTCAATGTTAACTTGTCTATTAGCTTACCAACACCTGCATTACACAGATTGTCTTTCAAATTAAGATGTTTCTCTTTAAAAGTTATTTGTCTTTAAAAAATAACATTCTACAAAGATCTTAAGGAATTCTTACCAAATTCTTAAGCTTTCTTTGAACAATGGAAAAAAAAAGTTTTATTTAGGACAATTTATTTTTCATATACATTTCATTTACACATGTTTTATTTACCAGTAACATCAGTTATTATTGCTCTAAAACACCTGAACTGGTGCTTTCAACTTTGTTTTAAGTAAACATAGTTTATAGAAAGTTTATATTCACATTATGAATGACTCTACGGTAATCTAGATACAAACTTTAACACGGTTTAGATTTTTTTTCTTTATTCTAAGTCATTTTTCTAAAAACATTAATTAAATAATTAGGTAACATATAATTAATTTTAATTAGTTTTATTTGTAACACTTTTCAAAGCAATACTTTTATCTCTTGTATTTTCACTTTTTTGGAAACAATTCTAAAAATTATTTTTTTTTTGAATTTCAGTCTAATCATTTAATTAATAAATTAATTGTACTTTGTAAATATTGTAACTTCAGAATTGTATGTTACGGAGATTTGAGGGTTAAAAATGGACAAGCTTAAACACTTTAACATTTTAACCACATAACATAACATAGTATACACCATAAACTACTTACCATTATTATTTCATAGTTTTATCCAAAATGATTGCATAGTTGTGATACAGTTTTGTAAATGTGTTCAGTTCTTTGTACAACAATATCAGTTTTAGAGAAAATACTTCATTCAATCAGTAATATTAGTTAAAAAAACGACTGTCAATGTAATTAGAACTCTACACAGGGCTAACAAACATCAGGACATTGCACAGAGCACAGATGATTAATTTCTTCAAATAGATGTCAACTAACGCCATTAAAAACAAATAAAAACAAGAAATAAGCCTTATTTTAATGAGTAACATATGCTATGTATGTGACAAATTTGAAGTCATGCAAGTTTCAAGAACACTTACAGTTATCAAGCACAATTATTTAATTAAACACTATATTTTTTACTTGTTCATCTCAAAACATGAATATTATGACTGAATTAGCAAAAGGGTAACATATTAGATTATGGTAAAATTTTTACCTTTGCCAGTGTGATTTTCACGAAAAACACACTGCTTCATATTGCCTGATCACGCAGCTTTCAAAACATGTATTATTGCCTAAATCTGCTTACGAACAAAAATCTTACAGGTAAGTTTCTGACTTAAATTTCATCTTTTTAGGGTTATGTGTGTGACGTACTTAATATGTTAGGTTAGAGTAAAAATTTTGAAATGAAAACTACATCAATCAAAAGAGAATACAGCATCCTTATACAAAAATATAAGTTTTAAGAAGTCATAGCTGGAATAGAGCAGAATTAAAGGTTCAAAATCCATATATTTTTTCTACAAATTTTAGGGGTAACATATTAAAACCTCCGTAACACCCTTATGCCCCACTCGCCAGAATGCAAACAAGCTGCAAAATATCCCGGACATAACAGGCTTTCAGAAAAATCATGTCTACAAAATTCCCTAAGGGGGGGGGGGAGCAAACATGTTCCTGGCCACCCTATTTGTTAGTAAATTCTTTTGGGAATCCAGAGATTCATTTAGAAGAATATCTTATACTTTGATCATATTGATTTTCAATAATTAATTTTTGAAAGATGACTTATTCTTTTTGTATAAGTTGAATCGAGAGGTGGTTATAATTAGTGATTGAATTAACTTTTTAGGTAGACCTCTGCAGCGAGAGATGTCATATGTAAAGCTTCGTACATTTGTATTTCTACTGTATTCACACAATGCTTACTGGTTCTGAGAAGAAGAGCAGCTCGCTTGTAATATGTAGTTGTTTATTTAATTTTGTTTTTAGTTAAAGCCACAGTCTGCACACTATTTCGAGTTCTTTCATGCTGCGGAAAAAGACACCGACTATACACTCAACCAAAGTTTTGATTGGTCTACAGTTGCAAACGTTTTTACAATGGAAGCTAGTTTTTTTTCACTCCAGATGTAAAGAAAGGGTTAACAAGGAACTGCTTCGCGCTGGTATAAGTGATTCGATGTCTTGTTCTTGTAAATACATTCATTGTTTTATTGAATTATATCAATACGATAACCTTTACCGCAGGCACACAATTACCAGTGTACATACAAATGCATCAGTAGAAACATCTTTAAATTATTGCTTGATAAAATATAGAAAATTACGGAGGCTGCATAAATATCAATCATTAAATTAAAGCGAATACAAAAACATTATAATAACTACAATTACAGGATGGATGAAAAGTTTAACGTTAGACATTCAAGCAAATAAGATAAGCATGCCTCTCACCTATGTTAACTATTTTATATACAGCGGACGTCTCCAGCTGCGCCAGAATTAATACAAAAACGAAAGTCCACCAAGCAAGAAAACATATGAATTTTGTGTTAAATTCTAAAGACAACATAATCATGGCTTAAAAACTAATTTTTTAGACTGACATGTATGTAAAACTCACAACCTTTTGTTTTTATAATGAATTTTATTATAATAAGTTCCACTTTAACATTATATTAATTTGTATATTTCTTCTAAATCACATTATTGTATAATTCTTAAATCCTTAGCGATCGTTTATTATAATTATAGTATCCATTTTGTGTTTGGCAACATTTCTATAATTAAGATCCACCAGTGAATGTAATTTTCTCAAGTTTACAAGTTTACAAGTTTCTCAGCACTGCCTATTTCTGAGTGCAATAGCATTAATCCATCATAAATAGTACATGTAATGCCCGATGTCAAACCACTAGATACGATATCGGGTTTTTTTCGACCAATACTTAAGTAGTGACTGCGCGTCAGTTGATTTTGTGGGCACAAGACCTAAATAATTTAAATACGACAAATGTTCAAACTTTGTATTGTTTAAAAATGAAAATGAGTAGCGAATAGCTTGATATAAGGACAATTCTTATCTATAAAGCATCTTGATTGCGACCGTTATTTTAACAAGCAGTTAAAGTTGATCCCAAATTTTTGTAACCCAAATTTTTGACTAATTTAATTATTAGATTAAGTTCTGCCAAATAGCTTAAGAGTTGTTTTTTTTTCGTGGATATGTAATGTCTGGTTAACAATTACGATAATTGAGAGTTATACAAATAGACACACTGAAGTGTTAACCGCTCTGAAAAGGTCTCCAATTTTCTTGTTGAGTTTACTTCAGATAATTGCAAATTCCGACGATGTTGCTTGCAAAATATGCGAACTCAAAAAGGACTTTTAGAGAAATGTATCAACACAGAACGCGATAACTTAATATTGTTAGCACTTATTTTGTTATTTTAAAGATAGTTTTTTAATAGATCTACGAGTATATTGGAAAAATCGAATTAATTTTTTAATTTTCTTGACTGGTTAATTAATTTTCTATTTTACTTTGTAAGTATTTTGAACAACAAATCTTTGAATATAATATAACTTACAGAAGACAAATACAAGAATAAAAGCACTTTCCATAGAACAAAAACGCGTTCTCATAGAGTACATCAGACGTTTGGGATAATGGCAACTTTACGCAAATGTCAACGATAATTATGTTACTTCTTCCATTATTTCTCACCTTCAAAAGTCAGTGCTGAAAGAATGATAGAAGTAATGGCGCGTATCTGTATTATTCATGAAATCAAATAGAACTGATAGAATAAAATAGCGCATATTGTCTGGTGGGACAGGATCAACTGACACTACAATTAGGAAAATTGTGTTTATAGGAAGACATTAAAATAGCAAGTTGTAGTGCTTTGATGAGAACCGAGTGACTCCTGAGACAGTTTTTACAAACTACTGCACAATTACTACAAGCGCGGCAGTTACAGGAATTTTAGAATAGCACTATTGATATAAGGATCATCTCGAAATTCAATAGTGTAACAAAACGTTTCAAACTGTGTATTTATGATTGGCGTTTGTGTTTACAAACGTAAGTTGTGACAAAACTAATGATGTTAATATAAATATTATACATAGAACAAACACAGCTAGTGCTACATTATTCAATGTTGTGTTTTGTTTTCCATTCAAATTTATTCTCCAGATAATAATTATCTATTTTTGAGAGATTCCCCATTATACTCACAATTTTAGGCAATACCAGTTTTTAACATCACAATTCAGGAAAAAATTAATTATTATATAAATGAATAAACGATTACATTTATGATTAATGACAATCATAATATTATTATTTCTCTTAAAACAATGTTGAACAGTTTGGGAAATCATATACCGGTAATATAATACTCGAGGGACTGCCTCTGGGTGATTGGTTTTGCACTAAATGCGGAAATTTGCATTTGAAGACAATAGACGATATCGAATTATTATTATTCCTTGTCCAAATAACATAGAATTATCGTCGTTTTCACAATTTATAATTAACTTCATTTAACAAACCGACCAATGGACTCGCTAACTTGGAAGGTTATTCAGACATTTTAGGGATACAATATTATAACTCGTAATTATGATTCTCTCCGAAACAAAAAGGGAATTTAATATGCATCAGAAGAGAGATAAAAAATATATTTCTAACTTTCATAATCTTGTTTGTGAATGTTTATATTTTATTGTATATATACTATTGTCGAAGAATTTAAGGTATCGCAAACATTGCAAATGGCGAAAACAGGCTAACATTTCAAAAAAATGAATTTTGGGGGAAATACTTATTGCCACCTAGATTTTAGTAAATAAATAGATTTAGCTATGGATGAAGTAAATGTTTGCAAGCTTAGTTTAGTCTAATTCATGTTCTAATTACCAAGCACATACTAAAACAAAAGAAAAACCATTTGCATGAGATCTCTGAAATTCATGAAAAATATACCAAAGCAACTCATACCTGAAATAAGTATATGCTGGTCTACAATGTTTAGTGCCAATTCGTCAAAATTATGTTAGGGTTTTCAATAAATTCAAGGAAAACGTACTTCCTACTTTCACTTTCTACTTTCACTTTGAACCAGGAAGTAAGATTTCCTTGAATTTCCCCCAATATTCATTTTTGAAATTTTAGCTAGTTTTCGCCATTTGCAATGTTTGCGACCTCTTAATATTGTTTAATAAAAAAATAAAGATATATTAATAAGATTTATTTTTGCAAAGTTTTATTGAACGGCATTTTGCCGTTCGAAAGTTGTGATAAAATTCATTATATATCGATGAACATGCAAAGGTAAACGGCCTTTCAATCAATATTTTCATTTTCATTTTATACAAGCTTTGGACATAGTGTCTCTTTACACAGCTCACACATGGAGACTTTTTGATTTTACGCCAATCAAAATATTAGATCATATGATTAATCTTGAAGCTTTCTCTGGGGGATAAATGTCGTCCGTAAATATTGAATGTTCTTTTGAAAGACTACTTGGAAAATAAATCAGTTTTCTCAAACTTTTGTCGAAATTCCAATATTATATTTTCGTATATTTTTATTTCCTTTATTTCCATGAAGAATGAATTCATAAAAGAAACCGCCCAAATGAATTGTAAATGCTGCACACTCGCGAGAGACCGTGTGACACTGAATACGAAACATTATAGGTACGATGTAAATGTTCTTATTCTTGAGATAATGGGGGAAACTATTTTAAATTGGGTTAATTTGGTGTAAATGTTCCGGAAAGCTGTCTCGATTTTCGTAAGTTATTAAATTATTTCATTTGTACAATGTAAAAACACTCAACACAACAAGATATAGATTATTTAAGTATATTAAGTTTCTCCATTTTAGAATAAAACGTTTCTCCAATCGCCAATTAGTTTCCCCATATGTCGCTGTGTTTTTGGATAATGTCGTACAATGGATTTAAGGCCTACGAGAGATATTTCTATAGGGATTAGGTATTGTGACATAATTTCGTCATGTAACACATTCTTTTGAGGTTATAAAACAAAAGAATGTTTAAACTATAGGAAAAGGTGAAATATGCATATCAGGAGGGAGAGAGCATGGTTAATAAATTGATCAGTTTTAAAAACAACACCACAAACAATTAACAAAAATGAGAACCCGAGGGGTTACCGCCTTGGAACGGTCAGTGGCAAATCAAATTGCCACTGGGGATTTAAACCAGGTTCTAGGTTGCACCAAGTTCACACTTGTCCCAACAGGTTCTCATATCACAAAACAAGTACAAGTTGTCTTGGTGAAAAAACTCCAACCCACCCATCGGCTCAACAATGTTGCATGCAAAAGCATACAAACATATAAAACATAAGAAGCTAATAGCATTGCAAAGCAAAAGGGCGGGTACTCAATGACCTCACCGAGACCAGAACTCCTGGAGTAAAATCAGAAAGAACACGCTGACAGAATAAAAGAAAAAAATCGAGCTTCTATGTTCTAGGTTCTCTTGTTTATTAATTGTTTGTGGCGTCCAATTTGAATTGACATACATATATAAAACATGCGCTCTCTCTATCTTCCTCTCTTCTTTTTCGCTGCGTGGGGAGGCTGTGTTTTTTGAGTGTGGCGATTCCTGATATGCATATGTTGCTTTTTTTATTTTTTTTAAGAAAAGATTTCCTCATAAACCTTAATAAACTCCTAAACCCCTGCCACCTTCGTGCAACCAAAGAGGTAAGCACAATGATCAACTGCAGATGGGTTAATCACCAGGCCTGCAGAGCGCTGTAATATATCATGTTGGTAACCTTTCTTTTTAAATTTACAGATGGATTTTACGAATAACCTGGAGAAATTAACATTGCCTTTTATCTTCTTAAGTTTATAAATTAAATCTCCATATTAAAAAACTGGGTGTGAAATACCTTGCTGCAATAGTGATTTTAAACTGCACCTGTATGAATAAATTATTTCTGGGTATCGACGATAAAACTTGCAAAAGTGTTTCCTTAATTTGTGATACCGATAACATTGTTGTAAAAGTTTTTCTGTTATGCAAAGATTACGTTCATTGAAATTGTTAACATTATTGCAAGCTCTAGAAAAGCGAACAAGCTGTGAGATATAAACCCCACAAGATGTTTCACGAGGAACATCGCCGTCTAAAAACGGAATATTTACTATATTAAAATTAAATCATCTCTTTTATCATATTTAGTAGTGACGTACCCATTTTGAATAGAAAGATTAAGATCAAGAAAGTTTGCTTGCTTATCTGAAGTATCTGCTTTATTAAGTTGTAGTTCATTAGGATAAATTTTATTAACCAGAGATGGAAAATGGTTATTATCTACATTCAACAAATCATCAAGGTACCTCGAGGTGTTGTTAAATGTTGTAATAATGTCATCCTGATGTTCGGTAGAAAGAGACAACATAAAATCTCTTTCATAACTGTATAAAAACAGATCAGCAACAAGGGGTGCACAATTAGTACACAATGGATTGCCTATTACTTGTTTATAAATTGGAGGTACCAAATCTCAAATAAATGTTATCCCATAAAAATGCGAATGAATGAGGTCTTGACAGTTCCATGAAGTATTCTTATCATAAGAACCATCCGTAGAGAATACCCTATATTCACTACAAGCGATGCATGTTTTATTTTCTCTAGCAAAGGTTTTTTGAATGAGACTTGTTAGCTTGTCTCTTATCAAATTATGAGGGAGAGAAGTATACAAAGTTGAGAAATTATAAGTAGACATTGTATACTTCAGAAATTATAAGTAGACAAACAGAACGCCTGAAAATTATTTGATATAAGCTCAATATAGCCTGTGCATATATTCATTATAAGCATATCCACTTCCTCCATAACACGTCAGAATGCCCCTCAAATCGCTCATTACTTTCCCCATATGTCGCTATTGTTTTGGATAAACGACGTACAAAAATTTTAAGCCTCTAAGAAATGTTTCTTTAGGGACATTATTGTGTTCTGTAATAGATTATTTGAGGTCAAACCGAAACGAAAACGTTTTTACTTAAAGGGAATCATGCGTCGTTCTTGTTCAGTAAGAGCTCCTGGTAAAAGATTTTCGCACTGCAGTAAAACCTCGAACATCTTCATTATCTTAAAGATCATCCCGGTTTGTGCTCTTTAAATGACCCTTTTGTCTTTGGTAAAAAATCATAATCGATTACAGTCTAACGGTTTGCTATCTAATTTTAATTTTTCAAATATGTAGGTGACTAGAGAATGTGAAAGAAAACCCCACAAAAAACAACAAAACAATCGCATATCGTTTGACAGATTTGAAACATGCAACTGTTTAAAGCTTGACTGTTCTATTTGAAGAGATTTGTGATTCTATCCCTGAACACCTAACCTGCTTTTAATGATCCCTGTGTTTGCAACGGTTAGTCGAACTGCACATGTCTGAATCCCAAGTGCCATTTGCTTAAGAAAGGTTCCTACTAAAAAACAATAAATTCGGCAAAAAAATAAAAAAGGCATAAACATAATCATTTATTGAAGATTACAGTTCAATAATTATAGAACATTCGCTAAAATGTCATCAATTATTATGATAAAGCTACCATTGTTTTACACATAAAAAGCTGAGAGCAGGCTAGAATTAATGTCAAAACTTTGTATAATGTATAAAATCAACTGGAGTAGAACCTTTTTGTTAGCGTTAAGTTAAGCACAATATCCGATTGACGGCTTAAGATAGCACATCGATAATTAAATATGATACTATAAGAAGACAATAAAGACTCGCTTTCGAACGATGAAAGCATTCGAGTGTCACCATTGACAGATATGAAACATATTACGCTATTTCGATACAGCTTAAACACATAATATTAAAAAAATTATACTTTCTGAAATTAGACTTTTGTAGGAGGTATAATATCGGTTTTAACATTTATATGATCAAAGTTTTCTCAAAATGGTATTATGTAATATCAACAATTATATTAAGAGACGTTAAAAGTTTACTCGATAAACTTCATTGTACTTCTACCGATAAAAAATATCAAATTATCTCTAAAGGTAAAAAGCAGTTAAAAAGAACATTTAAATTGGAGAATAAATTTTTTTAAATGTAATTCTTATACATTTTTGTAACACAGAAATTGCAGTAATCAAATGTGCCATACTATCTATGTGCTAATGGACAAAAGATCATTTTGCATGCCAATTTTTAAACCCAATACTTGACCGGCAGCACTGGCTTAAATTCCGAAATTCTTTTTTCATTGAACGCATATAAATATCATCTTTCCATTGATACCAAATTTATGCCGGTGAAGTAATGGCATTTTTGAATTTCACGTGTGGAAAATTATACCGGACAAGACTTTTGCCCATAAGTATATTTTGTTTGAAGATGAGGCTAGGCGGCGCAGACAATAATATGCAACTCCATTAGTGTCCTTGAACAGGCTCAATCAAACTGAACCCGCACTATTTTTTCGTGAACGTTGGCTTTCAAAGTTCCTTTCCATCTAGTTTGCTATATTGCCATCTTCTACAAGACGAATAATCTGATTTCGGCTTTTAAAAACTCTCATTGAAGGGATTAACCATAATGACCGCATTTTGATGTTTAAATTCACTTTTGCATAATAAAATAATATTATTATTATTTTGGTGTGTGAAAGTGTAACTGTCACAGCTAATGCTCAAGTCTTAAATACTCAGCCAGTGTTGGATCAAGTCTAATCACAATGCTCAAACATCGCAGATACTATCCAACCAGGGTCGTCTATATACCGACTGAAGTGGCATATTAGTTTTGCCGCTTACCATTCTAAAGAGATTGCTGTAAATCTGAAAATACCGCATTAAAGTTTCCATGGTCACGCCATATGCAAACCATCGTTTTGGATAGATCAAAATAGAACAGAGCTTTTCTTTTATCAGCAAACAAGTCCACATGGAAACATGATATTAGCTATAGTATATGCAAATAAAAAATATTTAAATCATGCTTCATGCTTATCGCATAAAATGCACAAACCCAATTATAAAAAACAAAGAAGTGATTGATTTATATTCAAAGCTTTTATAACTCATGCTCTCGTTTTCTCTCTACTTTTTCTCTCTACTTTTCTCTCTACTTTTCTCTCTACTTTTCTGCTGTGTAATGAGGCAGTGTTTTCTGGATGATGTGGCAATTCTTTATAGGCACATTTCACTTTTTGTGATGTTAATACCAACTATAAAACTCGATTTACTATTTGAACAAAATATGATTTGCTATATAACTTGAAACAAACATAAAACTCGCGCTCGTCTTTGCGATAAAACGCGATCATAACAACTTTAAATTGATAAAATATGTGAACCGAGATGATATGCTGAAGTGCTGCGCTCTTTCACTGCTGGAAAATACACACTTGTTGTGCAGATTTAAACATGTGTTTATGTTTCAATATCAAATAACGATCGACATGAATTTATAAAAAACAACATAACAAATATTAAAATAAACCTTATCAAAATTTCGACCTGTGTCTTTCATTCTTATACGTAATATTACAGGAACCTGAATAACGAATTAGTGAATGGTGTACGTTGCATTCTATGAGTCTTCTTGACTGTGTGGGGAGGCTGTTTTTTCTGAATGTGGCGATCCCTGATATGCAGATTTCACCTTTTTATACGGGGAAAGCCGCCGAAGGCGACTGTGTGGGGAGGCTGTTTTTTCTGAATGTGGCGATCCCTGATATGCATATTTCACCTTTTTTCCCGCATATAGACAATGTGTACATGTATAAAATAACAAAATCAAACAAAAACTGTCACAATTTCAATATATTTCTGATGTCTTACTCTATAGTCCATCAAGATTTGTGAGATCTGACTCGTGTGGGCCGCCATTGTTGTTGTTGTTTTTCCAGACTGGTTTCTCATTTTCACAAATTCACCGTCTGATTTAAAACAGAAAACCAATAACCCTTCACAATTTAAGGGGAGATCACTGATTAGTCTGACACGCGGTATCCGCAATATCGCAGTAGTCTGTTGGAAGATAGAACCAAGCGCTGTGTTAGCAATACAAAAATAATTTGTACTTAATTGATAATTCTCAAAAGCGTTACTCAAGTCATTTTCATGTGTTATTAGATATTTTTTAATAAAATGAAATGTAAATATCCAGTTTTCCAACAAAATATAACAATAAAATGTTGATATGCCCCAGACAACAGCCCAGATTGGCAGACTTTAGACTCGCATTGGCAAAAGTTTCCGTTCAGAATGGCGGACAATACTGCCTAGTGTTAAGACAATACAACACGCATTATAAAAAAAACTAGACTGTACATCTTTCAGCAAAATGAACTTATGTTCACCAAAAAAAACCATCGTAAACTAATGTACAGGGTAAATCTATTCTATTGACCAAACACAATTGACCAGTTGACTATTGACTACATTTTTGTAATTAACCAATTGACCAACATGTCTATTCTGTTGACCACTGTCCAATTGACCATGACTGAGATAATAGGTGTGATTTATATAATGTGTATTCAGTTAGACATTTTGAAACTTGTGAATGAACATTCTGGGGAAAAACTTTAGCACAAATATTATTACGTAGATAGCTAACAATAATTGTTAATAAAATATGCATAAAATAACAGTGGTACATTATAACTATGCAAATTTAATTCTTTATGTTACCTGTGTGCTTATTATTGTTTTTCTCAAATCTAATGCTTTTTCGATAAATTTTGTAATTTTGAGAAGCTTCCTTTTATTTTCTGATTTCATTAATCTATTAAATTTATCAATTGTTAACCAATTAATTATTGAGTAACAACAAACAATAGGCTAATTACCAACCCTGAGAAGGGCGGCATTTAACAAAGCTGCTGCGACATATTTAACAGCAAACTGAGTAGATCAAATGGTATTTATAGTTTTAACAAGTTTTAATTGCTGAAAGATCAGAGGGCAAGCAATTGGTGCTACTATTACTTCTATTATTATTTCACATGTGAAAGCACCTTTACATAAAAGAAACAAACAAACATGTGAAAGCACCTTTACATAAAAGAAACAAACAAACATTTTTAGTAAATTTTACCAAACTTTTAATTAATTTTCCCGATTGTTGCGTCCGATGTTAATGTTTTAACACATTTTATTATCAATTATTTATTCTGGAAGAAATACAAATAAAAATACAAATACAAGTACATTTATATAGCGCAAAAATTATTGTAAAATATTCGATTGCGCTTTACAGTCCTATTTACACTGCTCTCGTGCTTAGTATGTTTTAGTCAAAGAAAACATTAAACAAATGAGTCAAATGTTTGCATCGGAACTGATCTTCTTTCTCAATGCACTTTAAATGGTTCGGAAGAGCGTTCCACCACTTTGGGCCTGTAACGGCTATAGATCTATCAGCCATTCTTGTTCGTGTTCTGGGGATGTTAAGATTTATTTCATCTCTTGACCGTAGTTTGTAGCGACTTTTGCTGCGAGTGAACAGTTGTTGGAGATACACTGGAGCTGTTTTATGTATTACACGAAACACCATTACTAGAATTTTAAACATAATCCGCGCACGCACTGGGAGCCAATGAAGTGATTTTAAAATATCATTGCTGTTTTGATCAAAGGATGCATTTGTTACAATTCTAGCTGCACGGTTCTGAACTCTTTGTAGTCTGTCTATCTGATAGTTTGGAATGTCGACAAAAAGCCCATTACAAAAATCTAGATGGGAGTGAACAAGTCCATGTACAAGAATCTCTGCTGATCTCTGTAATATGTATTTACGAATATCTTTCAGATTTCGTAACTGTACGTGAGCAGTTTGACATTTCTTTCGTATATGATCTTCAAAGTTTAGGGTACTGGTCATGTGTACACCGAGGTCTCTCACATGATCTACACACCTTATTTGGCAACCACCTATATCTACACTTGATATGTTAATTTTTGACAGTTGTTGTTTAGTGCCATATATGATAACTTCTGTTTTGGAATTATTCATTTTCAATTTAAAACGATTCATCCACTCAATGGCATCCTTTACACAGTCTCCTAGTTGTTGTAGTACAGATGTTTCATGTTGAATGTTTCCAGCTTGGATCTTAAAGGCGAGCTTGTGATCATCTGCATATCCATAAAGATCAGCAGGGTATTTTCGTACAACCCTATTTAAAGCTGCAATGTACATGGTAAAAATTACTGGGCCTGCACAGGAACCCTGTGGGACACCATATCTTAGGAGCTCAGTTTCTGAACAACAATTATTTATGATAACTTTCATAGATCTATCGGTTAAATATGATTTGATCCAATTCAGGGGCGTTCCTTTTATTCCGAATTCATTCTCTAGAATTGTGATAGTCATTGGTATATCAATTGTATCGAAGGCTGCACTAAGGTCAACCATCACAACTACTGTAACTTGGTTGTTGTAAGCTGCATGCAGGAGATCATGATACATTTTTATCATAGCAGTTTCCACACCATGGTATTTTCTGTAAGCACTTTGGTACGATGGAAGTAAATTATTGTCTTCAATATGATCTACAATTTGCTTTAAGGCAACTTTCTCTAGAATTTTTGACAAAAATGATAGGTTAGACACTGGTCGATAGTTCTGAAGTTCCAATGGCAGACCCCGTTTCTTCAGTAATGGTTTTATCACCGCACTTTGCCACTCATTTGGGAACACACCTAATGAGAGTGATAGATTCACAAAAGTTGTGATAACTGTGACAATATATTGTAAATTGTCTTTTAGTCGCATTGTAGGTATAATGTCCAGTTCACATGTTGTTGACTTAGAACATTGGACCAATTTTGTTATATCATTCTCAGAGATTTGTTTGAACTCTGTGAATAAAGCACCACAATATGACATATCTATAGTTTCATCAAGGTCATCACTGTCGATGTTGTCTAACTGGTCTCTCAATTTTGAAATTTTGTCGGAGAAGAATCATAGGAAGTCATTTGCAAGACGTGTATCATCAGAGTATGGCGGAAGTGGATTGTCTTTCACTCGACCTAGTAACCGCGATGTTACCCCATATAGCTTTTTCATACTACCCTCTGCTTCGTTAATTTTGTTTTGATAATAGTCACTTTTAGCCAAAGCAACAGCACTGCTGTAGAAGTTTCTTACACGTTTATAGGTGTACTCTGTAATGCCAGTTCTGTCATTCAAATATATTTCTTCAATTGATTGACGGTATTGTTTGAGCATTTTCAAGTATTTATTGTGCCATGGTACTTGAGGTCTACATATAATGGTTTTTTCTTTTAAAGGAGCATTCTTGTTGACAATAGCTAACAAATCTGCATTAAAGTCCACCACAAGATCATCAACAGTGCTTGATTTTTCTATAAGGCTATTCATTTTTGATAGCTCTGTTTGAAATGTTTCTCTGGAAACAGATTTCCAATTTCTGTTTTTGATAGAGATCATAGTCAGTGGAGGTTTGTTTTGCTCTATTAAACAGGTAACAAAGCAGTGATCTGACAAAAATAACTACAAGTAGGGTCTGTGATATTAGACAGTTTATCATCTTTTCTTGTAATAATTAAGTCCAGTGTATGGCCACTTGAGTGTGTTGGGGCCTTCACATTTTGCACAAGCCCAAATGAATCTAAACATTGTAAGAAATGATTCGAGTAATGGTCAGATTTGTTATCCACATGAATGTTGAAATCGCCCATGATGACAAAAGGCTCAGATTTCTGCACAAGTTTTTCTAAGTACTCGGAGAATTCCTCCATGAACATTGCCTGAGTCACCCTGTGGTTTTCTGAGTATGGTGGTCTATAAATGCCAATAATCAGGAAAACAAAGTTTTTATTATACACTTTCCATTCAGCACATTCAAATGATTGTTGTATTTGTACTCAGGGGAGTTTAGAAACTCTAAGGTTGTCTCTATATAAAAGAGCAATGCCACCTCCTTTTCTGTCCGGCCTTGTTACATCATCAAAACCATAACCGTCCTGGGAAAGTTCTCCCCTTACGACATCATCACCATCAGCCTGTAGCAAACTTTCTGTTATCAAACATATGTCAATATTATCCTGCAGTACATGTTGCAGCTGTTCTGCTGATTTCCCTCTAACTGATCTAGTGTTAATAGTTGAAACTTTTATTTGACATTTTCTGTGTAGATTTTTGCTGTATGTAGGATCAAACTTTAGCTGCTTAAGATTTTTCAAATTAGCCCCCTTAATATGTGTCCTTGGGCGACCAGCTCTTTTCCCTCTGTATTTCAACAAATTTAGACTTTTTAATCTGCTAAGCACTTCTTTGTCCAGTTTAATCTTTCTATTTGGAGATGCCCGAAAGCTCCATAATTGATTAGCAGTGTATTGAGAAGAGAAGACAGTCCTACGTGTATATTCTCCTCAGCCGGTCGAGGAGACACGTCCTAATTATAAACCTATCAAACACCTGGGGCAATATATTGGATAATGGTCGATTAGACAGCTGTACCTGGATATTTTCTGATGGAAATTCAGGTTCCTGTGGTAATATAACCTATTTGACTAAAATGACGAATTATAAACCATGCTAATGCCCAAATCCACATGATGTCAAAATCGAAACTTAACAAAGTCATTTTAACTTATTTTTAACGAAGTGTCTGTCAAATGGAGACGTAATGCAATTTATGCCGATACAATTGGTGGATCATAGATAAAATGCTCTTACATTGTGTAAGCTGCCTATAAGAGATTAATTGTGTAAGTACATGTTGGTCTTTTGTTTTGTTGATGACTACGAAGGAAATATATAAACTGGTACTTGGCAAATCTGCATGTGGTTTTAATTTTTAAATGTAGACTTTGCCTCATAAAGCAAACCGCCCAATTGAACCGGATGTTATTTCCTGCTCACCAGAGACAGAAGTGACAGTAACTATGACTATTTATTTATACCAGACCTGGGGTAATCGTAATCAGTAATTGTAATCAGCTGTATTGATTACTCACATCTATAGTAATCAGATGTAATGATTACATTTGAAAAACCTGATTAAAATTACTGTAATTTAATCAATTACTCATGAAAATTGTCCTGTAATATCGATATCATTATGATTACATTATGATTACATAATTGATTTAAAGGTTTAAAAGATGAATGATGGAAAAATATACAAGAACACTCAAATTTATATTAATTTACCAGAAATGATTGAGGTATCTAACCTGTTTCTTTTTCTTTTTAAAAATATGCCTTAAATGCTTAAAGCATGTACATATTAAAGCACCAATGTCACATTTTAAATAAAACAAGATTAGCTGCCAGTCACATGTGGAAAATCCAATTCATTAAATTTATAGGTAAATTGTTATTTGATGTTTCATAAACTATTAAAAACATAATAAAATCAGTAATGTATATATTAATGAAACAAGAATAAATGCAGTAACCACATAACTATATTTCGTGTAAATTCCAGCGACACAAGAAAAAATAGTAAATTCTTCAGTGAAAATAAACGAAATGTTGTCCAACTGTGCGAAATTCATGAAAACGTATTTTCCAGACCAGATTTTTGTCCACTGAACACAAAGATTAATTGGAACAAAGTAGATTTCAAAGATATATAGTTTTTGAAAACTAACCACTGGACTGTTATTATTATTCAGATTATTCAGTTTAATGAAAAAGGTAGCCTTAATTATATCTCTTTAAAATGGATAAAAATTAAGTGACATACAATTAATCCCATTTTAACAGAGTGACACAGGTGTTGGCAAATATGCTTTTAACAGTGTACCAAATCATGCCTGAGGCAATAGCTTTTGTGATCATAAAATGACCATCATGTGTGAAAACTTACAGGAACTATTCTTGATAATTAAAAGTGGTTTTCCTGTCATAAATGATCAACCTTCTAGGACATTGCTGGCAAAGATTTTTTTTTAGTCTCAGACGTTCCTGCCTCTGAAGAAACTGATGAATGTCTTGTTTTGGCAAAAGTGTTGAAGGCAGTTTAATGCCCCAAATGTTTTATCCATTGGTAATGATAAATGTGCACAACTTTTATCCTTGCGACCTCATCATATTAGTATTTTAGCAATCAGTGATGTAAACTGATCATCTATTTGTGTGGGACATTTCAACAGTAGATATAAATAATATATGTTTAAATTTCATCTTGTGCAACTTTTGCTTTAGTTAATATTGCTGAGATGATTGTAGGTATTTATTTGTTCAACACATTAACATTTTAACTGTACAGTGTACACAAACCTGCTTAGGTGAATCAAGTTAAAGTTAGGAGTACCAGTGACTGTGTGTACAGAAATCTTATATTAAACTTGTACATGCATGTAATCAAAATGTAATCAGAATGTAATCTGATTACTTTGTCAAAGTAATTGTAATTTAATCATTACATTTGAAATATAGAGTAATTGTAATTTAATCAATTACTTGTTTTTAACAAAGTAATTGTAATTTAATCATTACATTTTCCCAAGTAATCGCCCCAGGTCTGATTTATACAATATAATTAATCTAGATTCGTGACATAAATGGGGAAATTATATAAAACCGTCTGAATTTAGTGACAACTTTCCAATAAATTGGCTTGGTGATCGTTATTTATTAAATTATTCCGATCTCAAAAGTAAAGACACTCAATAAAGCCTGTACATATATTAATTATAAGAATATACATTTCCTCCATTACACGCTAGCAAAGTTCTCAAATCGCCCATTAGTTTCCCATATGTCGCTATTGTTTTGGATAAATGTAGAATAAAAGATATTAAGCCTCTAAGAGATGTTTATATAGCGACATTATTGTGTTTAGTAATAGATTCTTCGATGTCAAAACGAAACCAAAATGGGTATCTGAAGGAAAACGTTCATCAAAAAAGCAATAAGATTGTCACACTCTGCAGCAGAACTCCAATAATTTTCATTATCTTAAAATGTATCCAGGTAGGTATTCTTTAAATGTTCCGTTTGTGTTTGGTCCAAAATCATAATCGATTACAGTCAGTGTCAAGTCTAACAGTTTGCCAAATTTTAATACTTTAAATATGTATGTAAATTAAGAATGTGAAAACTAATCAATCACGTATAGTTTGTTTGATTTGAAACATGCAACTGTTTAACACTCATTTGGCTGTTCTCTTTAGAAATGATAAGCATTTCTCTCTCTGAACACCTAACTTGCTCTTCATGATTCATGTGTTTGCAACGGTACATTGAACTGCACTTGTCTAAACCACAAATGTCATTTGCTTAAAAGGGCATAACACTAGTATTTGTTAAAGATTATAATGTTTCACAATAAAAGAATATTCACTAACATGCCATCAATTATTATGATAAAACTACCATTGTTTAACGCTTTAAAGCTGAAAGAAGGCTAGAATTAACATGATTAATGTCGAACGTTTTTATAATGCATGAAATCAACTGGAATAGAACCTTTCTTGGTAGCGTTAAGTACAGAACATTGTCCAATTGACAGCTTAAGATAGCACATCAATTATTAACCATGTTATATTAGAAGACAATAAAAGACCCGTTTTAGAACGGTAAAAGCCATCAGATTGTCATCCTTGACAGATATTTAAACATATTGCGATGTTTCGGTACAGCTTCCACACATTACATTCTAGGATATAACTTTTGATATAATAATGGAAGCATTACATTATTATTATGACCCATGTTTTCTAAAAATGATTTCAAGTTATCTTGAAATATAAACAAAGCTATGTAGAAGTTGTCATAATTTGTAGCCAATCAGAAGCTTAGTATTGATAATGATTTTGATCGTGTTCGGATGCTTTTTCAATGTTACCCTTTTCATCTTTTTTAAAATCAAGTTCATGGAACATCCGAAACAAATATCTTTCAGTTTATGTAAGTAGATTCCTTCACAGTTTCTCCAGTTTTTTCCTAAAATGCAAAAGCGTGTGTCCAAAACATATACGGTAACAAATGAAATTCCACACAAAGCACTTTTCGTGCAGTTTATTAAATAAAAAGGCGACATTGACACATACTCAAATTATTTGTCGATGCGTATGGGCTATTTGGATTTTTTTTATTTCACACGATAATGCAAGTAATAAATGTATCATATTTTCTATTTTGCGCAACGATGTGTTGATATATTTCCATCACCAGAGATCCATCTTTTACATTATCATCGTTACAGCGTTATACTTAAGTTCAATTGCTAGATATTTGCAGAAAGAACTGAAAGTTTCCCCGTTTCCCCCAGTCGTTTTATACTAGTTTCATCTTTGAAACAATTTTATAAAGTCTTTGACCATGTTACAGAACAAAATGTTTTACATAACAATCACAATATTTCAAGCGGATTACTATGATGTTTCAACCCAGACATTTCAAAATATTTTATCCCACAGAGAACATAATCTAGATAGGATGCAATATTTTTTTACAGTCAACTGTTTAAACAAATTGCTCGGTAAGGAGTCTGCAAGTTTTGACAAAAAAATATTATTTGATTCAAGAAAATAATATTCTCTACATATTCCTAATATACTGGATAATTTACAAGCACTATTGATCATCTATTCTCTTTGGTATGATCGAGACTGAATTACATAAAATAACTCTAAATGAAATGATTTTTCATAATTCCTGAAATTTCCAAACATGTGGTACAATCTGGTAGAAGACATTCCTTACCAATGATATATCTAAAAACCCCAGCGTCCTTTATACAGGCTCTAACTAAAAGCATATCTCATATGTTTTTATACATAACATAACATAACATAACATGTTATGTTATGTATTTATACAAACTCTACTTACTTACTTACTTACTTACTTATACAAACTCTAATTAAAAGAATATCACATGTGCAACACGTATCTTAACATTTTCTTTAATCTAACATGTATTTTAACGTGTTTGAACTTATTTTAATTGTAGACTGACCTGACATCTGGTTCAGTAATATATGATTTTCTTTTTAATCAGAATATCTGATTTGCTTTTACATCGGTAGAAATATCGAACCTTATTTGTTTTGTCAAAATTGAAGAAAGAACGATAACAGTTTTTTGATTAAATTAATAAAATATCTATTATAAATAAAGTGCGACAGCGTTGACTCTGGTCCATCTATCTTCCGTTCGAAAAATCAATCCGTTCATAACTCTAGTGCATCAAATGATTTAATCTGTTTTCAATCAAACAAATGCCAAATCAAGCATTTCAAGTGAACTATGTTCATAAAATAAGAATGCAGACCACTGTTCACCACTGTCTGTGCTAACAACAACACGGGTATTTTCATCGTGCCTGGTACTGCATTGTAATTCAACTGATTTCAAGGTTAATTAAAGGTTGTGAGCTAAATATTTTCACTTATGTTTGTAAAACTTTCATTTAAAATGAAATTTTAATGTTTAAGCAATGGAGGCCAAGCTCAAGCAAAAACATGCACCAGTCAAAATAAAGAGTAACCTGCATATATATTTTATGCAGTACAATTATAGTATTTGTTTGAATTTTGACAAACAATTTGGAGCACTTACGTATCAGTTGCTATAGAGGAACATTTTTTTTATAAAAACTCATGTGTGCAGCTTACATTAAGACACAAGTTATACGAGGATAAATTCATAATCGTGCATATCTTTCCTCCTTTACTTTTCTGGCTTCCCCCGTAACTTTCCTCCGTAATCCAAAATTACAAGGGGTAATTTTATTTATCTTACCACTACTGACCATATTACTTGACGGCTTCTGTGATTATAACGAGGCAGTCAGTTGATAACAACAATTTAATTAGCACTAGAAGCAATCATGATACTTTTGGTTACGGAAGAAAAATATACGGAGGAATTTTTTTTAACATTTTTGACTACATTTGCAATAAATAATACTTATTTAGTGATGGTATGTATTAATCAATTGATAATCATGTAATTGATGTAAACTGTTTGATCCATGGAATTAACATAGATTAAAAGAACTGAAATACACAGTTACGGAGGAAAATTTTATTATCGGACATCAAGAATTTCGTGTTAAGGCTATGACCAACAAAAATATAAAAAAAGCCGCAGGTGTTTTAATTTTAAATACATAAAATTTTATAATTCTTTAAAATATTTATGCCTTTATAAGTGTGTTTATCTTATTTAATACCATCAGCAGTGAGGTTTAAAAATGGTTACGGTAGGAAAGTATTTTTTGGCGACATCCCTTAAAACAAGTGCCAATGTTTGAAATGGCATCCAATTGCAACAAAACTTTCTAATATCATATTTTCACGTGCCTTAAACATTCAAAACAGCAAATTTCTTAATTGCCAATCATCATATTTCAACAATTTTACTGTAAAAATTGATGTTTTGCCTGGCGACATGCAAAAAGCGATGTTAAAGAAGGTAACATAAATGGCTATCTCCGTGATGTTTGTTCTAAGAAAACATCAGATCTCTCCCCACAATAGCAATATTTAATTTTAGAGTTTTAACCTTGATGATTAGGTCGTCCAAAGGCTGGCGACATGTTTTTCTCAAAATTGAGTCAATTTTTTGAATCTGGCTGTAAACGTGTTTGCCATGTTGACTGTGTTTTTTTTCAGTCGATATTTTTTCATTCGCTTAGATTTCTTAGCTTGTCTTAGATACACATACATAAGTTTCTGAAACCAGATTGGCTAGAGCATAAATTTAGTATTTGGATTATTATTTCTTAATACATGTATTTGCGACATCTTAATACCAGAAATAACGTATACTTATCAAAAGCCTTATACATCGAAAGCCAACGTTGTTCTTTAAGTATGTCGTGTATTTGCAGTTCACGCTCAATTATTGGGTAGATAATATAATGCTCTAGAGGTTGCTTTGGAATGGTTAATTCTGTTACTAAAGACATAATACGTTCGAAGTAACTATTCTTGGTCCAATTTGTACACATACTCGTTTCTGTGTTGAGAACTAACCTCATAGGATGAAACGTACAGTAATAAATACTAGATTGTTGCGTGCTTGCATTTTCACTGACAGTATAATATAATTATTTATAAATACAACAATATAAATGTTCATTATTTCTGACTTTTGCAAGAAAATGATATAAAATTAATTATATCTGAAGGAAATATTCCCAGAAATAATCTGACTTTATCGAATTAATTGGAGCTAATTTACCAAGACAACTTGTACTAAAGAAAACCTGAATGTCTTTTATTTTGGATAAACGGTGAACAATCGGTTCACGGTTCTATTTAGATATAGAGCTTCAGGCATGTTTGATTCATCTTTGTCCAAGGTTATAAAACTGAGCATGGAAACCAGTCTCAAATCTAAAGCATCTGATTTGCTGAAATAACAAAAAACCTAACATTTTAGTGTACTATTAAATATAAATTGTATACTTTGGCCACGACTATAGTTTTGTTGTTAATTTGTACAGGATTAAATATACACATTGTGAGTCATCGAATTGATTTTTAAGTTTGCATGTCGTTTTAAATTCAACGATAAATGAACTTAATAATTGAATGCCGCTAGGTATCTTAATTTGTAGTGTCGACACGTTCAACTGGAAATTTGAATCCGAGACAGATTTATAGCAGCTATGAAAGTTCATCTTGTTTTTTATCGTTATAATTAAAGCGGCATTACTTCAATTTAACCCGTTCTTGTATGAAATATTACATGTATTTGGAACTATAGGCACAAATTTGCAGCATTAGTTCGGGCTTATAAAATTTTATTTTACTAAAATAAATTTGGTCCGGGCGACTAACGCGAAAGTAGGATTTCCGAAACGTCACAGAAATCGAGATCGCGCATGATGTGGTCTCTTCGTCAAAACTCGGTGCTAAATATACCTCGATTATATTTAGCTTCTTAAAAGTTCGTAAACGATAATTTAACAATATCATTGAAAATCCCGTCTATAAGAAAGAATTCGATCGGACCTTTTGTGTTCTGTTTGAGAGTTTATATATTGGAGTCTATGGACAAATATGATTTTTCAATAGTATATTCTTACCTAAGTTTAGGACTGGGGCTTTAAGGACTCATGCATGACATAATGCATCACTGATACTTTATGAGGTTCTAGTGTAACTGACTTTCCAGCGTGAAATGATAATTGAAAAGGCGAACAATTACAGCTTAATCTTTTTTTTTATACTAATGACATGAATTTTGTGAAAGAATACGACATTTGAGGGCAAAGACACTTCACGACAGTCCCAAATTCATAAAATGTTTAACACCTCCAACGTATGTGCTGAAAGCATTCTCGAATTAACGGTGACTGTTTGTATTATGCATGGAATCGTATAGAAAATGTAACACATTTGATAGGATGAAATAGCTTCTAATTCCCTAGTATAAATTGACGAATCAATGGTTAAATCTGTAAGAGGACACTGGCCACAAGATCGGAAGTTGATAGATTACAGGAAATGCGTGTCCTCATCGAGTGATATTCCAGACTGGTGCAAAATTTAGCTATCCTTCATTAAAATAGAACTTGGAATAAGAAGGTTATTGTTGTATTTCGCCCAAAACATGTAATAGTCAATGATTTTTCTACGACTAGGTACCTTGAAAATAATTATTATCAAACCCGTGTGGCTCCGTTTAAAAAAATGTTAATTGCAAACATTACTATAAAACGTGAAATGGGCCCATTGGGAAATGCCACATTCAGAAAACACATCTCCCCAAACATGCAAACGATAAGGATGAAAAGAGAGCATAGGATTTCACAACGTTATGAATAAAAAAAACAACATCACTTATAATATACTAAAAAGATAAACCTCATGTGTACACATTGGAACAGTCAGTAACTTAGGTTACTGCTACTTAGGTATAAGAATACTATAACTTTTAGAAATAAGGATCTAAATGTTGATAAACTTTATCTGAACTCTAAATGTTGATAATCTTTATCTGAACTCAACATGAATTTTTAATCGAAATGTTATACAACTTCTAATTTGCACAGAAACATTTTACAGGGTGACTCAATCATTCAATTATATGTTGAGGTAAATGCCCGCTAATTTTGCTGTATAAACATCATTAACTATCTCAAATGCCTACATTTTGTTTCAGAGATAACATGCTTTTGACATTGGGACCAAACACTGTTGAAAATCGAATGACAAAATAGTTTCTTGCAATAAATTTATTTTCGGTAACGACTGCACCTAGCTTAATTTAGAACTAAATGAAACCTCGGCAGATATTTAAATATATCATTCGAAGTATATTATAATGACACCGATTGTTTTCGTAATATAGTAGTACTTGTAACAAACACATTTAACATAATACACTGCCTCATGAAGTTGTAATCTGTACTTATATATAGCGGAGACTGCAATGTTATTATATTTTCTAAGTTCTTGTCTAATATGTTATCTACTAGATAAATAAACTTCTTTCTAGTATACGTCAGCCCTCCAGTGACTGATTTTTACAAGATGAGCATCAGAGAAATAAACGTATCATCAAATACACTTTATTGCTATGTTATCTTAGGTGACAGCTTAAAACAAAATGTTAGATCAAATGACAGCCCACAGACACCGTACATAAGTAATAGCGGTTTTCCCCGATTACTATTTTTAGAAATTGTCAACGCTGGAAGCATAATTTATTACGCTTGCAAATGATCTGAAGATGTCATTACATTAGAAGTGGATGCAATACTACATAAACACATATATCTTCAGTAAAATATGTCTTGAGCAGGCTGTCAACACTTTCCATGGTTTAAAATATTATTTTTACTTCCACTTTTGTGATTTTGTAGGCGACAATCTGATTGGTTGAAAGGGTTAGTGATAAAAACACGTTTTAATAACTCGTCGTCAGATCCTGATAGCGCAGCAGATTTCATGAGATGATTTTAATCAAATTGGTAATTAAGTTCAATACTTAAATGCAGTTTGGGTCAATGTCACAATTTTCATACATAAGCAAAAAAAGAGTGAAATGCTCAATAGAAGCCCATAGCTGTAATACTTGACATAAAAGACTATCAGTATGAGAAACACATTAGACAAGCAGAGGAAAATATAAGGCTAATTAATCTTTAACCTGAGAGACATGTAAACCAGTGTCTGACATCACAAAGCTCAAAGATTGTAGACCTTTTCCAGACATTCTCGCTTGTGAATGGTCAGTTACAATATTTAAATTGAAATTGACAGCGCTCAGTATTTGTCAATTAGGTCTGGGATACTGGCAAACACATTCTATCGTTCTAAGATAAGAAATGTTTTAAACATGCAGAAAAATCCATTAAGGTTACAATGTATGTAAACTGAGTTCGGTCTTTCTAACGGATAAAATATCAAAGATAAATGAAAATTTAATATATGACGATACTTGCAGACAATAGAATCGTCAGCTATCAGGATTAACTTCTCGGTCAGTTGTTGCAAATGTATTTAACGGAACGAACGTTTACCCCGCCCACCGCCATGATCATGTACAGAAATAAATTTCCAGTAACTTCCAAACATAAATGCTGCATTGCAATGGAACATTTTTGTTCAACCACTAATGTTCTTTAAGATAAGTAACGAACTTTGGAGGAAATTTTAATTTTTATAAAATAATTTTACTCATAGTTAGTTGTTCCAAAATTGAATAAATAAAAGAAAGCGGAATTGTGAGTCCTAGATTTTTCTCAGCTCCATTAACAATTACACTATATTCATAGATGACTTTCAGTTACGGCATCTGCCATAATTATATTTGCGTATCTCTAGCATTATAACCGAAATACATCCATTTTTGACGATTTGTCTCTCCAAATGTTTGTTTTAGACTATAATATATATTTTATGTCCCCTAAATTTGACCTTTTTCATAAGTAAAATGAAATAAACCAATCTCGTTATTTTTCTGATTGATGCACAGTCATATAATTCGTCCTTATGCCATGATTCTGTCATTTATGTCAATCCATGTGATAGATCATGCAATATAATCTCCAATTTGTTTAGTTTACAAATGCATAGAACTTTTGAAGAGGAGACAATATTGAATTGGTACTCTTCTTTGAAGAAACAGCATGGAATACAGTTTTTTTTTCTAAAATAATCCATATCCATACCATTATTAAGCTTTTTGTTTTAACGATTAATATGACAATTTGTAGATGATACAATATAAAGGTTCCTTATTTGTAGTGCTAGACAGAAAACTGAAAATGTTGGTCTTGTTTTCATTCAATGAATCGAATTAATTTCATTTTCAAAGGAAAGTTCGCACAAGAAAAAGACTTAGGTTCACCAATACACACGAACCTTTGCGTGTTGACTTCGTTTGCTGTTGTTGTTGTTGTTTAATATGAAAACGCAGTAGGTTTGATGAGAGTGTCTTCCGCATTAAGTTACAAAAATGCAATTATGTCCAAGATTTAATAATAGACATCAATTGCCATGGGAAACCATATGTACCGAATACGAAATCGTATCGTGGTGACCGTTTATGGGCGGTGTATGGCTCTGGTGTAATATGAAAAATATGGAAAGTGCAGGCGCGACTGGATGGAGTCTGTTCTCTGACTAATCCTCTTGAATTTACGGTCCAGTAGAGTACAGAGACCTTAAGAATCTAGAATGGTCTGCAAGTACATTTAGAATTCACAGCCTAGTCCACGGTCATTTAATCCGCTGTCAAAATTCAATTATGTTTAGTTCCGCCCATTGTTTTCTCGTTTAGGGCAAGCCCATTCTTTTATCTGGGGACCATACGCCGCTGAACATGGAATGGTATTCATCTGAAAATACCGCATGGAAGGTTCCATGTTCACCGCCTAATACATACCATCGTTTGGGATGGATCAAATTGTACTGTTTTTAGTGTAAATAATCAGTTGCGCTCAACCCGATGCTAGGCGGCGTGGGCGGTAATTTGCATTTCAATTAACTACGCATGAACAGGCTCAATCAAACTGAGTCTGCAATATTTTCATATTTGTCGTGTTCGGTGGCTTTCAAAGTTCCCTTTTTATCAGTTTGTAATCGCCTATTAGGAATCTTTTAGGAAAATGTGTATTATTTATGTCCTAAATGATAAATTCAGATTTACAGAACC
Organism: Corbicula japonica; assembly: GCA_038501625.1. Lineage (NCBI taxonomy): Eukaryota > Metazoa > Mollusca > Bivalvia > Venerida > Cyrenidae > Corbicula > Corbicula japonica. The sequence continues at coordinate 13,593,969 of JAZAYU010000001.1, forward strand.
CTATTCATTGTGAGCTCGTAAATCCAAGACATCAAATTACAAAAAATCCTTAAATATAAAATTATATGCATTGCTTAATGGCAATTGCAATATGAAGTCATAAAAATCTTCAATTTACGTCTAGACAGAAATCAAAATATCAGATTTTTATTATTACATGTTCGAATTGTACAAATCCTCGCTCATTCATTTTCTCCATAAATGAACGCCGTTACTTTGTCGCGTGATAGCTAAACCACGGAGACAGTAAATATGATGAATGTTTAAGATACGTTATAATTTTTTCACGATTTCTGATACTCGCCAGAAAATGGGATGGAATTAGCTTATACTGCTATTAATCATTATATATCGAACTATTTCTGTAAAGAAAGCATAGGCGGTTAGTATGAAGAGAACACTAACAAATAACAAAGTAACAGAGTGTGCAATAACGGTCTCTCCTGACCATTTTACTCAATGTTTATGTCAAGAAATATGTTTAAAAAAAGTAAAATATGCATATCGGAAATGTCCACTTTTGGCCACTAGGGAATTAAAGGTTGTTACTGAACTAAACCCGTGAATAAAGGTGAAATTTTCTAAATAATGAATGAAACAAGTAACATACTAGTTTTAGTTTAAAAGTTTATCTAATGTCGTTTGTCAATATATCATGTATCAAATTAATCTTAAAATTAATATTTAATTTATTAATATTTATAATAATTCTGCCACTGTAAAGATTATGTGTAATTTGGCATTTCAGTTTAAGCTGTAATTCAGAAATTGTAATATCAGTTAAAATAATCATATAATAACAAAAACTATAACCCATAACAGTAACTGCGTTCTTCTTACCTTATTTAACGCCTTCGACGTAAGTGTTAAAAGCAACGATTCTAGAATTAATGTGAAATGTGTTGTATTATGCATGACATTTAATAGAAACTGCAGCATATTTGATATCATATAATGATTTTATCTACTAAATGTGTAGAGAGACAATAAAGTAACGGTAGGAAAATGTTGATAGATGTCCTCTGAGAAAGATACTCCAGACTGGTGCAGAATTTCACCATGAAGCAATAGAAGAAAAAGAACACGGCGTAGAATACCGGCTGGTATAAGTTATCTTGAATTATCTTTAACGTACCACATCAAATATTCACAATGACTCAGCCTAAATTATTTTGGAAAATATCACGTTGACCTAGTCTTATCTAGTTTTAAATAATAACAAAAGCCCCAAAGGCTTTACTACTACATAGAAGATATATTTTGCTTTATGGGTAAAAGTCCCTATACTGCTGTTTCAGTGCTAACGTATTTTACACATGGACCATACACAGCAGGGCCCATGATCATAAAACTAGGATTTGAGATTAGTCTCGAATCTCAAGGATCTGACTGGTCGCCATTTGAGCCAATCAGATGCTTGAGATTTGAGACTGATCTCCAGATTTAGTTTTATGATCTTTGGCACAGGTCATCGAATAATAGAACTATACCGCACCACAGGTTTATAACAACAATTTCGAGTATTGTATGCCATCACTAGACTCCAATTACAATATCTTGTCATTACCGTCAATGAACATGGCCCAATTAATCAAACCAAAATGGGTATTTTTTTCTTTATGATTATTAATTATGAGTATGTTAATTGAAATATATTATTATATCGAAATCATATAGTCGCCAATCGCAAGTAGTAACTTAAAAGTAAAAATTGTTAAAAGTAGCCCTCGCACACTTACAAACAACATTAAAGCCACGCAATCAAATCTTTTAATAGCCAATAGCAAAAATAACCGACATTGTACATAACATACAACGTCAGTTTTAACAAAAGGCCGGTCACATAGGGAATAAAATATTTCAGCGCACACAAGTTCGAATGGATAAATTGTTCAAAGAAAACATGTTTAATGTTGAAATAGATGAAAAAGTAACTTTGAAAGACACCGAACACGGCATATAAGAAAATATTGCAGGCTCGGGTTGATTGATGGGCAGTAATGGAAATGCATATTATTGCCCACGTCGATTAGCCCCGGCTTGAGCGCAACTCAATATTTACACCATTAAACAGTACAATTTTGATTCATCCCGAACGATGGTATGCATATTGCGGTGAACATGGAACCTTCATTGCGATATTTTCAGATTAATACCATTCCATGTTCAGCGGCGTATGGTCCCCAGATAAAAGAATGGGTTTGCTCTAAACAAGAAAACAATGGACGGAACTAAACAAAATAGAATTTTGACAGGGGATCTGAGAAAAGAGAGTGTAATCAAAAGGAATAAAAGTCTGATAAATGCAGGAATATTATAATATCTGCAATTCAAACCAATTAATTTTATGATTAAATAACGACATTATTTGGGGACTGCCTTTGTGTGATTAAAGAATACTAGAGGTATCTTCTTAGTGCATATTGAATAGACCGTATTCTTTTCTTCATTTACAACTAACCTAATAACATGAATTGTTCAATAGATAAATACTTTGTTGCGTGCTCGCCTCTTCATTGACAGTAAATATACCAATTTATAGAAACAATAAAAAAGGTTCATAATTCCTGATTTTTGCCGGAAATTTTTATCAAATGAACGTCATTTTCAGAATTGCAAAGAAGTATCGCTTTAGTTATTTGAGTTATGGAACATACTTTCCATGTGACCAGACATAAGATAAACAAATCAAATGAATTGTCGTTCAATTGTTTCTCCGTAGCGAAGTTTTATTGCCCCGTGGTTAGTTTCAATATGGGTATATAATTTACACGACTAAAAGGTTTTGCTTTTTCACACACTTCATTTTTCAGTTGGAATCAAACGAATATTTGGTTATCGATTGACTGCTTTCTTTTCGGCTAGCAATTCTTTGATGTCACTGTAATCGGTTGGATTATCGGAGCTAATAGGTTTGGTGATGTCGAAGCGAGAACTCACCTAATTTTGATCATGTTTCTTATTACAGTTTCGTTGTTTCCATAATTTGACAGTCTACTCATTGAATTAAACTTCAAAATGTTATTTTAACAATGTTACGTGTCACTATACCTAAGCTCTGTTAATGTTAATATAACACGTATTTGTGCAATGACTTTTTTTGTTACATTATGACTTTAAGGGGTCGCAAACATTGCAAATGGCGAAAACAGGCTAAAATTTCAAAAAATGAATTTTGGGGGAAATACTTATTGCCACTTAGATTTTAGTAAAGAAATGGATTTAGTTAAGGATGTAGTTAAAAAAAAGAAAAACCATTTGCATGAGAACTATGAAATTCATGTACAATATACCAATGCAACTCGTACCTGAAATAAGTATATGCTGGTCTAAAATGTTTAGTGACAATTTGTCAAGAAAATGTTAGAGTTTTCATGAAATTCAAGGAAAACTTACTTTCTGGTTCAAAACGAAATCTATAGAAATGCAATCTAAATATATTTCTTTACTAAAATCTAGGTGGCAATAACTATATAGAAAATATAGGTAAATCTACATAAACAGTCATCCAATGAAGCGTAAAACTCTCAAGATCACTACAATATCACGGAAAAGGTAGAAGATTCAACAAGTTTGGCTACATTCTTAATTTTCGTGTGTATCGGGAAAATTCAGTCATTAATGAATAAAAATTTAACCTATTGTTAGCACAAATTATAGCAGGTTTTAATTAAATAAACACCAGAATAAGAGTAAATAGTTTCTAATTGGTAGCGTTAATCTTGGTTTAGGTAAAAAAAAGATGTTCGGAAAACAATAGTTAAACTTGAAAAGTTTAAGCTATGTCACATTGACAGTTCTCATTTGAACATCATTTCACAAAATGTTTTGGGGTAAAGCTAAAGCATATTTAATGACTAATTTAAAGAACAGGGCATCATGTGTAATGTTCAAATAGAAAAAAATTGTCTCTTTTCATATTTCGCTAGAGCTCAATGTACTGCACGGTAATATTTGAAGTTCAAATAATATTTTTATCTATTCAATGATCACGTTCTTGGCAACATGAGTATTAAGTTCCATGATATTTAAAGAAAATCATAAATTTATAAACTAATTAAAAATATAGGAGAATCGCCAAAGTAACTGAGTGAAAGATAAAGCGATACGGTTCTCAATTGATACAACTCTGATTGTTTACGATCCCACATTCGATACACGCAATGCATACTGGTATTGTAGCGGAAAGCGAAGTTGCCTATCCTATATAGGTCCGTGGTTCAGTAAAACAAAAAATATGACTCGTCGATTATTGTAAAGGTATTTATTTGAATATAATTGATACACTGGTAAAATAATTTCGCCAGCTGAAATATTGAAGTTGGGAAAAAGTGAGTATATAAGTGTTTATGAGGACAATATAATATGATATTGATTAAAATCGTAGTGGAATAACCATTCAACATTTATTGTACACTGTTAAGCCTACATTACGTAAATTAACTTTGACATTAACACAAAGCCTTTGCAGTTGAAAGAACTCTAATGTTAATATCTCTACTCCGCCATTTATTGAAGTTTTGTGAATTGCTTTTTTATTAAATGCTGCAAAATGTTTTGACCTTAAAACCGAAAGATGAGATGGAGAGAGTCTTTCTCGATTTCTTAAAACCTAAGCATTATTGTGATTAATCGCAACAACATAATTATGTTAGATTAGAATATTCATTGTTTGTTTTTGTGTATATTTTGTGAATTTCAGAGTTCTTATGCAAACAGGATTTTTCTCTAATTCCTCTCTTTAGCTTGTCAAAAAATCCTACCTTATTAAATTACTTAACGTTTATTTTATACTTGTCGGATTACGCAAATGGACGCTGTCACGTATCTGCAATTTGTATCCGTCAATAAGGAAAAGATACTCTCTGCAGACTGCCTCAGAAAGACAATGCAATAAAAATATACTTCCGAAGACATGCGTTTGACAATATCGAGTTTTGAATTATTACGGAAAAATTACGTGACTAAATAATATTTATAATGATACAAAATTCAATTCTGCAATTTTAGCGAACTAAGTAAAGCATACAAATATGTTTTGCTCGATATTCTTGATGACCTCTGTTTATCACATTATAAAATGTACTAACTATGCAACTCTGCACTGTAAATGCATTTGCTGTAACTGAACAATGCATGGAAACTAATGTTGAATATGTAACAAGAAAAGTATAACATACACATATGTTATATGTGGACGACATTAAACAGAAATGGAGAAATGAAGAATGTATCACTTTTTTTCTAGTCACAAATGTGAAAAAAACACTTATCAAATATTTTTGTATTAATTGTATAAACTTATAAACGTAAACATAAAATGTTATTTTAGAACATCCATAACATAATTCAAAAATAAAACTCCACATACTCTAGCAAACATAAAATACACGTTGAAATCTCCCTCTTAATCATAATTTATGGTACCCACAATCATTAAGGCCAGAAACCAATTGCTGGTATTTATCTTTCGCTGAAAACCTCTGTATGAAACCAGACCCGCTGGTACTTAAACCTCTGTATGAAGCCGGACCCATTATCTCTTTGGTCGGAATAGATGTACGTGGTAATGGTCATCTAGTAATAGTTTCCTAGTACTAATAAGTTATGACCCATAATTCGTCTAGAAAATAACTTTCAATGGGTTTATTTGGCCACCTCCGTTTTGTATTCAGTTAGGTAAACAATATTTAGAGAAGCATGCTGCATGTCTTATGATCGTCAATATATAGAAAAAAAAAGTGAAATGTGCATAATCAGAAATGGCCACATCCAGAAGACACAGCCTCCAGACGCAGCCAAAAAGAAATTTATATATCAAATTAATATTATTTCCCTAAAGGGATTACGCTTTTTCCTAATACTGAGAAAGATTTTCAACTAGCGATGTATTGTTCAATGTGAACCTTCAAATGCCGCAATGGATAACATCATAAATTGATATCTTGTTATTATTATAATAAATTAAAAAGGAACTTTGAATCAATTTAACGCATCAAAAATGAAAATATTGCTGGCTCTGAGATTTATTGCCTTATTCCTGGGAAATAATGTAAATGCACATTGCTGCCCCAGAGATTTACAGTGTAGCTCCCGGCTCAATATTTTAACAAGTAATCAAATTGAATGCAAATGTTGATATATCCCAAACGACGGGTGCAATTGACGACAGTCATGGAACACTGAAGGATGCTTTAAAGAATGAGATTTCTCTGGTAGTAAATAAAAAGTGTGACACTCAACATTATATGATTTGACAGGGGATCTGAGAATATGTATCATACATACAGTAGAAAGACGCTTATCTCAACAAGCTATTTCACACCCAGTTTTATGGGGATTTAATTTATAAAGGTAAGAAAATAAAAGGCAATGTTAGTTTATCCCGGTGATTCTTAAAAACCATGTAAATTCAAAAAGAAAAGTTACCAAAATGATATTCTACAGCGCTCTGCAGGCCTGGTGATTAACTCATCTACAGTTGATCATTATGCTTACCTCTTTGGTTGCACGGCGGTGGCAGGAGTTTAAGTGTTTTAGAAGGTTTGTGGGGAAATCTTTTATAAGAACATAGAAGCTCGATTTGTTTTTTATCCCTGTCATCGTGTTCTTGCTAATTTAACGCCATGTACTCTGGTCTCGGTAAGGTCATTGAGTACCCTCCCATTTGGCTTTGCAATGATATTAGTTCTTGTGTTTTATATGTTTGCGTGCTTTGAATGCAACATTGTTGAGCTGATGGGTGGGTTGGAGTTATTTCACCAACAGGATTGTGTACTTGTGTGTTCATATGAGAACCTGTTGGAGCAAGTGTCAGATTGTTGCATCCGAAGTGGCAAAGTGGAAACGACTTCTGTCTATTTTTAAATGAATGGATATTACGTATTACTGATTAATTAAAGATAATTTTGTTATTCCTTACAAAATGTTGTGGTAATTTCAATCTGCGGTTTAAGTTTATATCTGTTTCGTGTGACATCTTTTCATTTTGTATACATTTTAGTAATGCTGAACATAATTAATACAGTAAAAAAGTAGAACATATGGTAAATGCTAATAACAGATAAAACATGTTCCAAAAACAGGCTGTTATTGCATGTTTTGGTAAATATTATTCAAGGTTTATCAGTAATATCCAATCGAAAAACATAAGAGGAAGTATGTACATGTCCTATGTAATCAGCACACAAACTATTTACATCGTTGAAATAAAATTTCAAGACTTAGTTAGACTGTCAATCGGACGTGTATCTAATATAGTAAACACTGACATTCAATGTCCTCGATATTGCCAATGCACGTCTTAGTTCTACTGATGGTTTTGTAGAACGTGCTGGGAGTAAACGTTCTATCATTTAGTTTCCAATTTTGCCTTGAACATAATTGATTGTAAAGTACTATTGTGAGGTATTTCACACGCTTCCAGTGTCTTACCCTAAATACTCAACAGGCGTGTTGTATTAGATTAGGGTCCTTCTCATAATATCGACAGGGTTGTGTTCGGTACAGTGTGCTTGTGTCCGTGAGTCTATTTATATTTTAAAATCAAGATTTACCTGACGATAGCCTATTGACTTGTCGAGAAAAGCCGTAATTTCAGGGCTTACTAAACATATGTGTTACATAACACTGTCCCTGGTTTCTCTTAATCTAAATAAACAAATGTGTTACATTGCTATGTCCCTGGTTTTTCTTAATCAATATAAACAAATGTGTTACATTGCTCTGTCCCTAGTTTCTCATAATCTAAATAAACTAATGTGTTACATTGCTTTGTCCCTGGTTTCTCTTATTATAAATAAACAAATGTGCTACATTGCTCTGTCCCTGGTTTCGCTTAATCTAAATTAACAAATGTGTTACATTGCCCTGTCCCTAGTGTCTCTTAATCTAAATGAACATTGTATGAACACATGTGTTACATTACTCTGTCCCTGTTTTCTCTTAGTCTATATAAAACTGTTACCTGGCTCCGTCCCTGGTTTCTCATATATAATCTGTATAATGACCATGCATTTTACTCAAAACAGTGATAACTCTGAATTGAGCTTATCTGGTTGAAACATGGTATTACACGTCTCAATACGGTTATACACAATCATTTTAAATTCCGCTGAATGTCACGGAATTTCATCCGAACGTTATTAGGTATGACAGACGGACGGACGGAACAATCTTTAAAACAATATTCTTCCAACTTTGTAGGTGGAAAATAATAAAGATTATTTGCATTGGAAAAATGCCCAGTTGCATGTACATCGAAGAAAATGATAGTTATTTATGATGATATATCTTTATAAATATTTTTAACAATTACTTCCATATTTTAAATATTGAAAACTGAACGACATCTGTGGAATGAGATTAAAATAAATGTTAACAAATAGCTCACCTATATTAACAATTTTATTCATGGCGGGTGTCTGGAGATCTGCATTGACAACCAGTAAAGCTATTATCCACCAAACAGACAGGCAAATAAAGTTCCTATCTAAATAATATACACGTACATCCATGACTTTATTTTGCTTACATTAAATAACACATTCAAATGTTTTAATATGTTGCTTTTAGATAGTATTATGTGTTTCACAATATTTCTCTTTGATGTCACAATTGGGAAAAATCTTCATTGTTCTTAATAATTATTATATGTTCTAACTTTTAATTTTATAGGATCCCATGTCATGTGCACAATATCATATAAATCCAATTTACGTCGATTGGTCTCAAAAATTCTAAAATATTATTCTCTGGGCAATGTCTCTGGGTGATTGCCATATATAAACCCACTGTCATAAAAGTCTGCCTGTTACGTCCGAAGAATAGTGGCAATATCGAATTTGTCTCATTACATGTCATAAATGCGTGATTCTCTATCAATTCACTTCATATGCAACCTGCAGCCTAATGCCTTCTTCATGTAACTACCCCATTCCGAGTAAATATGATGAATGGTCAAGATACGATATAATGTTTGATAATGCCTTATATTCGGCAGCTAATGGTATGAAAATAGCTCATATTACTAGAAAATACCGATATTTATCTAATTATCTAAGTAACCAATTTACAGACGCTCTAAATATGACAAAAGTGTATCTTTTGTCATATTTCTTATAAAATAGTTTCGTTCTGAACAATGTTTTTATAGACTAAATTCCTAAAACATCTTCCGGTATATTCAATCAATTTGTAATCAATTACGCCCCTTGAATGCCGATGAACACGAGATTTGTATTTGGGTAAATATTTAGTTGCCTCAACCCGAGGCATGGGCAGTTATATTTCCAATACTGCCCATGAACAGGCTCAATCAAACCGAGACTGAAATATTTTCATATTTGTCGTGTTCGTTGGCTTTTAAAGTTCCTTTTTCATTCATTTCTAAATTCTGGGTATATTAATTTTCTGGAAAAATCAATGATGTTTCGTGTTATTACTCTAGTGAGCTGATTAAAAAAATTAAAAAAAACACACTGTTTTAATAAGACAATAAAAATTTAACGCCTTCAGATGCGAACGTTGAAAGCATGCAAAAGCAAATACATATCAAGATAAAGAATTTTGCAATGGATCAAATATAAAGAAGTTTAAAAACATAATACTTCTATAAAATGTGCTTGGACAGAAAACTTGCATCCACTGTTACATGATATGACTGTATGTGCGTTGCATTAGTTAATTTTACCAAAACTAGCCTAATTGAGCGTTTGTAATAAAACATAAATTTACATTTGACTACCCAATTCGAAATTTAATGCACTGACAAAATACTGGGATATTATTTTAGGTACATTACATCCAAGATATATTAATTTCATGAACTATTCATAAGTAAAACGTTGGGGTTTTTTTTGCAGTGTAGCTTTTGTTCTGTTTAAATGTTTTCTGAATTTAGAGTTATTTTCTAGAGATATTACTCCAAGATCCAAATTGAAACTCACTACATTCGGAAAGTCAGACTATTTAAATAAATGTGCCTGAAAGGTCTTGAATCTGAATCATTTTAAGAGGACAAAGTTATAATAGTGCTAGTTCTGGTACAAGCAAACAAATCTGCAATATACACCCATCGAAAGTTATATTTGGTCAATTTTTGTCTATAATGTTTTTTTAGAAATTCATTGACTTAAATCGTTAATATTGCTTAAATGGATTTTATACAGTAAAATCAAGCAGCCAGGAAACAACTCTGAATTACACGTCACGTTTAATGGGAATCACAGTTACATGTTGTATGGAGGATAAAAGTAGAAACTGTTCTTAATCAACATGTTTTTTTTTTCGTTTAATAATTCCGTTTTGAACTTTCCAGTTTTATAATTACCCTATGTCAATTAAAGACTGCGCTTTAGGTAAATGGTTTTGAAATTATTCAAGAAAAACAATCAATCGATAACAAAAATATATTGAATAATTGATCATTACACAACACAGACATTTTCAAGACATTGACACGAAGAAACGAAACTAGTATATATTGCAAAAATATAAATCGATGACCAACTAGAACTGCTTCGAAGTTTATGTCTATATCGTGACTTGTGTAAACAACATTATATTCTCTACAGACTGCTTCCGGGTGTGTGCAAGGAATAAACCTAGTAATAAAATGCTAATGTTACGTCAGAAGACTTGAGACATTATCGAATTTGTAGAATATTCCACGACCACACCGAACTAAGAAATAATTTCATAAGCAACAGTCCCATGATGCATGCTGGCGGCGTAAGTGACTGATGATATCTTGTACATATTTATATTTGTGTCATAATTCTCGGTATTCGCCTGAAAAAATGTTACAAGGACGTTACTTATATAGAAATATACCGAACATAACAATACGTATTCATCATTAATTTTTTTAAAATAATAAATAGATTTTAAATTTAATCCCATTAACATGTTGTCTGTTTTCTTTGAAAAAGTAATTCAGCCTAAGCACAGAACTGTAGTTATTTTAAATATCGGTGCATATGTTGATTAGATAATTGGAATTCAATATCTCATTGTCAGCAGGTGGCCATTTGTAATAATTGCTGACATTTTTGTGCACAAACAATTTCCAAAAAAAAATTCTCAAACGGTTATACTTTCTGTCTGAAAATTGCAAATAACATCCCTTTTTCATAACTTCAAAAGTTGAAATTAATAAATAGCTAAGAAATTAAATTAAGAGTGTCATCCTTAGGTGTTAATACTTTTGATCAGAACAGGACATTAATGACACCATTGGTCACCTTCCAAATACAAAATATAATAAGCAACGTTCTAATAGTTGTGTAAGTAACGGTTCAAATAAAACAAACAAAACTAGAATGTTCGTGTTAGAGAATGTTTAAATATTCTCCAAGTTATCATGACCAGATATATAAAAGGCTTAGAAGTCTTGCGCACTCTAACTCTTGTACATACACATGGTCATATTATCATAGTTAACGATACATCTTCCAACATACCGTCTAGCAATTAATCAGTGACCAGACATCAGCATCATGTTATGGTGTCAGTAATCTATTGATAAAAGAACTATGCTGGTGTCACAAAGGGGATATTAATAATCCAGCCTTCCAAGGCGGTAACGCCAAAGGTTCTCTTTTCATTAAATGTTTGTTGCGTCTTATTTGAATAGACATACTCAAAACAAACATGCTCTCTCTTCCTGTCTTCTTTTTCGTGGAGAGGCTGTGTTTTGTGAGTGTGGCGATACCTGATATGCATAATTCACTTTTTTATCCTTTGTTCAGTTAATCTTATTCACGAATAGACAATATAAATTAATACGTTTGTTTACCTACATTTAAGTTTAGGTAAATGCAAATGTATAAATTTTGTTTTCGCCAGTGAATAAATTCCCTTATCTACATGTATTTGGTTCCACGAATAAGCAAGAACCTGATGGTAGGAAAACAAGAAACGGTAAAATATATCACTTTTATGTTCATTTACTCTTTAACTCCATGGACTCGGAAATGCTATCGTATACTTACTCCAAGTACTTGACACTTTTGTTTGTTTATTATTGTTGTACTGTTTACATGATTTTGCAGTAAAGATTGTCCGTTAATATATGCTATGTAACATTTTCCAGTATGCGGGGGTAGGGACTTGGATAATTCACTGAGGCAACTTGTGTGTGTTCAAATGAAAACCTTGTATAGGGCGAATTGAAACGTAAGTTTAATGCTTTCTAGATAATGGTTTAACCCCTTAGTGACGGATCCGGTTTTTTTTCAACGAAGGCCAATAAAAGTACTTTTTTGTTTGGGAGAGTGTGCCGTTTGCTGATATTATTTGTATTTAACCCATTCTTTAAATGATCAATACACATCAGAATCTAGCGAGGAAAATACTGGCGGGGTGAGGGGTCGGAGAACATCCTCGTATTTTATCTATTTTTTGTTTTTTATTTGTTACTTGCAATAATTACAGAAGCAATTGTTTCGGTTGACCTAAATTTAGATACGCCGACGATATTAACCTACTGCATTTCACAAAGCCTTACGAATCATATTTAATAGAACATTAACGTTTTCCCTAAGTGTAGATGTTTTAAAAGACACGTAAAGTTTTATAACCAAATGTGGTCATCGTATTTATTTGTAGAATTGAAACGTAATTACGTTTTACGTTAACGTTTGTCAATAATTTTAACGAAAAAGTGCAGTTGGAGGGTTTAAGGGGTCGCCAACATTGCAAATGGCGAAAATTGGCTAAAATTTCAATAATTGGCACTAAACATTGTAGACCAGCATATACTCATTTCAGGTACGAGTTCCTTTGGTATATTGTCCATGAATTTCAGAGTTCTCATGCAAAAGGTTTTTCTTTTGTTTTAGTATGTGCTTGGTAATTATAACATGAATTAGACTAAATTGAACTGGAAACATTAACTACATCCTTAGCTAAATACATTTCTTTAATAAAATCTAGGTGGCAATAAGTATATCCCCAAAAATTCATTATCGAAATTTTAGCCAGTTTCGCCATTTGCAATGTTTGCGACCTCTTAACATGAAGTCCATCAATTTGATGAAAAAGAAAAAGAAAACTAAAACTTAATCAAACCTCTAACATAAAACTGTAGACAACACGTTATGGACACGTTGAAATGTTGGCTTCTCACAAGTATTAAAAGAGTAAAATTTTGACATGATTATCCACGACATAAAACAATGCGTTATTTTGATTGAGAATTTTTGTTTGGAAAAGTAGAATACCTAAGCAACGTAAACATACGCAAACTTACAACATCTAACTAGAAATTATTTCATAATTCAGGGAAAATTAATCCTCCTCATTATTTTTTACTTAATACACATTTCTCACCTATGTAAACTATTTTGTTCACGTTCGATGGTACCAGTTGTGCGATGACTGCCACGATAACACATATCCACAAAAAGAAACAGAACAAAAACTTCTTTCTAAATGTAAATATAAATGTATCCATGTTAACCCGTCTCTAATTAAATGAAGTCTTGTTGTTTATATTTTAAAATCTTGTTGGTTGATATATTTAAAGACCAGTAACATTCCGCTAAATTTGAAACATAATAACCACTTTCCATCATAATTCTAGTATTCCAAAACCGCAAATGCGTTTCTTACATGAAGTGTTTCACAATTTTGTTTAACTCTCTCGAATTTAACTTGTTAAATAAATCACTTATATTTTAACAGTTTATCTATTGACATAATACATTTATGCGCGCTCACAAGTAGCTACAATGTAAATCCATCAATTTGGATTTGATCTTAAACAAATTATTCTCCACAGACTTCCTCCGCGTGTGTGCAATATATAAACTTAGTAATAAAAGACTATACGTTAAGTCCAACGACTTGCAACATTATCGAATAAGTATTATTTCAGAATATTCTGCGATCAATTCTATTTTGAGAGATAACTTCATAAACAACAATCCCATGATATGTGCTCGCGAAAGAAGTGACTGTTATATGACCTCTGAATAAAGGTATATTATGTTTCCTCCTTGTTCCTGATATTCACAAGAAAATGTAAAACGTCAGTTTTCTTAAGGAAAATTAAGCGATCGTGATTAATCAAATTATCCCAGGTTAAAATCTTAAGACACTCAATAACAAGACCCCGTTGGAATCTGAAAGACGAAACAGTTGCTTCCACGGGGTTATATATTGTTTGAAGTTTGTTAACAAACAAAGTTTGTTTCTTAATAAAATCAAATGTGTTCATAAAATGTTTTGTGAAGGAGCCATTAGCGAGCTTACAGACAAACGTGTATTTTTTTCTTGTAAACATTAAAAAGATATGCTGATTTTATTGAAAGAAATAAAAAAGCATATCAGAATGGCCACATTCAGAAATCTCATCCTCCTCATTTACCCAAAAGTGAGGGAAAAGAGCATAGGTTTGTAATTAAATCAACATTTATCAAATAGGATACCACGAACAAATAATGAAAATGGAAACATTCAAGACATGTGGTTACTGCATTGGAACGGTCGGTTGCAAAACATTTTGCCACTAGGGTGCTCACTAACCTTACACTTGCCCCTACAAGATCTCAGACAAATAAACAAAAACAAATTGTCTTGGTGAATTAACTCCGACCCATCCCTCTACTCAAAATGTTAGCTATTTTCTCAAATAGTTTTAGAGTTGTGTATTATATAAAGTCGCTTTTGGTGAAAACTGACATTTTATAACTTCAAACATTGCAGTATTAAGTATAGAACATATTACGATTGAAAATAAAAAAATACAAACGAGTATATAGCTTCTTTGCACATTTAAACCGGCTACATACGAGTATACTTATATTTCTTCTAGTTTCATTTTTCATAGAATAAATTGTATTTGTGTTACAAAACATACACTTACATACATTTACCCGATCAAATAAAGCTTTTTCTAGAATAATATTTTTTAATACCGTTCAGTAATCAAGATTAAAATAATCATAAATTATTGTCTTACAAACATGGAAGACAGTAAATCTTAAATCCACCCCCATGACGTTAACCAATCAATTTTGAGAACTGTCATTTTCATATGATAACATAGAATCTTTTAAATGTTAAATATGACCTCTAACTAATTTAAATTGTATAAAATACAAAATTGAAATACTTGACATATCATCATCGTTATAGCAGCTATTTTACCAAGAAAAGGCGCACTTCTCTGTTCCTCACTGAGTCATTGATTTTTTTATTTAGGTCTTTTAACGAGATATTTGTGCGAGTTGAGTTACTTCTATGTACAAATATTGTGTTTCAATATTTCCGCCCATTTTCTGCACAAGTGGTTTCAAAATCCTTATCATTTATTTTTTTTCATAAATGTCTTTTGTGAAAGGAATGAGTTTGCAAATGTGTGTTCTGGGGTTTCCGGTCAATATTCTATTCTGATTAGATCCACCAATTGTTTTCTCATGTAGGTCAAACACATTGAGTTTTCGTTAGACCTGGGGCTGGTCACAGTTTAGTAATATCAAAGTGCATCTGGATTGAAAGGTAAAATCCGTTAATAAGAGTATCTTATTTATGCGTTCCAAATAACTCGGTTCAAATATGAGATTGTACCGTCATATTAAATTATTAAACTGGAAATGAATATCACTGATTCATTGAAAATTCGTGTACTATAGAGTTAATCCATGTAATTTTATAGTGCAATTTTGAGATTTACTTTATTTTCCTGAGACTGACCAGATAGTAAAATGTTCTTATGCATTGCTATTTTGCAGCTACCTCTTTTAAACGTAAAACGACCTCCGATTAGCTTATTAAATACATCAAACAAAATAAACATGACAGTCAACATCGAAGGACAATTTTTAAAGTCATTCAGCACAATTTTAATGTAGGTTTGTGCTTCGTCATGCAAAACAAAAACTGTCTTTATATGTTGTCCTTACTAACCATAAACAGGCCCATTAAAACGGGTCTACAATTTTTGATATTAGTCGTAATCGATGTCTTTCAATGTTTGGTTTTCATCTATTTATATACATACGTGTTTAAAAACTAGACAATCGCGTGACAGACTAGTAATTCTTTATAGAAGTAATTAGAAAAGTATACTACAAATTTGATATCCTAATGTTCTCTTTTTATACAATTGGCTAATAACAACTCAAGTCAGATGTCTGTTTAAAATTTAAACTTTAAATCACTTTATTTCTCGTTAGATTTTATATTTCAGGTAAGGAATCTGTCCGATATTTACTTATTATAATATATATTACTGGACGATATTTTCATTGCCAAATATTTCACAGTAGCACTCATTGAGTATAACACATGATTCAATAGTTGAAGCTCCGACTGATAACATGTCATATACTTCTAATAAATGCGTAGCAAATTGTTTTGCCAATGATGACATAACTCCAACTCACCCATCAGCTTAACAAGAGAGGATTTTAAAAGCAACATTACTATCCATAAACAGGCCCATTAAAAAACGAGCCTACAATCTTAGACTCAATTATTGAATATCTCTTTAATCTTTATTGATTGTTTTCTTGAATGAATCCAATATCATTTACTAAAACCCAGGCTTAAATTTAGACCGGCCTTACATTGAAAAAGGAGGTGATTGTAAAATTGAATACTTAAAATTTATTTAAACAATAATGCTGCTGGTTAATAATGTTTTATATTTTTCTTACTTACGAGGGTTTCTATTGAAAGAGAACAAGCAATTCAGAGCTGTTTTCTTGTTGCTTGACCTTTCATTGCATG
This sequence comes from Corbicula japonica, assembly GCA_038501625.1. Taxonomy (NCBI): domain Eukaryota; kingdom Metazoa; phylum Mollusca; class Bivalvia; order Venerida; family Cyrenidae; genus Corbicula; species Corbicula japonica. The sequence continues at coordinate 13,610,706 of JAZAYU010000001.1, forward strand.
AAATGTATATTGGCAAAGGATAATTCAAGCCAAACCTTTCCAGATTCAATAATGAAACGTTTTAAGCTGAAATCGAAGACAGTTGTTGATATAGTAAAGTCTTTATCATTCTTATTAAAAAACAGAGACAAAAAGTGACCAATAAGAATTTTGGATGACTGCATTTGTGGCGTTCTCAGTTTTCAAAGTTCATTTTTCTCATATTATATGTTGCTACTCTCAAACATTTTCAAGTGTCATATATTCTAATATCACTGAGACATTGTTTTTATTCATGTCGTTTAACAAGGTATTTGTGCGAGTTAAGCGTACTTCTATGTACAAATATTGTGTTTCAATATTTTGGCCCATTTTCTGCACTAGTGGTTTTAAAGTCCTTACCATTTATATTTTTCATAAATGTGTTTTGTGATAGGAATGAGTTTGCAAATGTGTTCTCTGGGGTTTCCGGTCAAAATTCTATTCTGATTAGGTCCGCAAATTGTTTTCTCGTGAAGGACTCAAACTCAGTTTTAGTTATACCAGAGCTAGTCACAGTTTAGCGATAACCACGGTGCATCTAGATTTCAAGGTAAACTCCATTAATAAGAGTATCTTATTTATACGTTCCAAATAACACGGTTCAAATAAAATTATGAGATTGTACCGCCATATTAAATTATTAAACTGGAAATGAATTTCACTGAAAATTCGTGTACTATAGAGTTAATCCATGTAATTTTACAGTGCAATTTTGAGATTTACTTTATTTTCCTGAGACTGACCAGATAGTAAAAATGTTCTTATGCATTGCTATTTTACAGCTACCTCTTTTAAACGTAAAACGACCTCCAATTAGCTTAATACATGTAGAAACATCAAACAAAATAAACATGACAGTCAACATCGAAGGACAATTTTTAAAGTCGTTTGTGCTTCGTCGCGCAAAAAATGTGTCTATTATATGTTGTCCTTACTATCCATAAACAGGTCCATTAAAACGAGTCTACAATTGTTGATATTAGTGATGACGGTGCGTGTTCTCTCCCAGCTAGAGACACTGACATTGAAATTCACAGTAGCGCTATTTGTGCAGTGTGGCGGCCGTAAAAAGTCTCCCCGTACATTTAGTCAATACTGTTATCAGTAAAATAACCCGTTACCGATGTCATGCAGTGATGGTTACGTATATTAGGGCTATCCGATCAACATGTTTTGGGGTTATCCTGGTTAGCTCAGTTGGTTGCGTCGCAGGAATTGCAAGGCTACGCGCTGTCGCCATGACGTTGCGGGTTCGCTCCCAGCTAGAGACACTGACATTTCAATGTTCCGTTTTCATCTATTTATATACATACGTGTTTAAAATCTAGACAATCGCGGGACAGACAAGTTATTCTTTATATAAGTAATTAGAAACGTATACTACAATTTTTGATATCCTAATGTTCTCTTTTTAAACATGCCTAATAACAACTCAAGTCAGATGTACCGTGTTTAAATCAAATTATTTCTCGTTAGATTTCAGGTAAAGAATTTGTCCGATATTGACTAAATATAATATATATTACTGGACGATATTTTCATTGCCAAATATTTTACAGTAGCACTCATTGATTATAATAAATGATTCAATAGTTGAAGCTCAGATTGATAACATGTCATATAATTCTAATAAATGCGTCTGCATACAAACTGCCTTTTACATCTATCATCCTAGAAGTAATTCTCTAGGTATCGCCTCTCAGTGAGTGCAATATTGAAGGGCTGCATTGTACATCTGCAGACCTGTGAACATATCGCCATTATCATATTCTGTGTAATTAATTACACACGTCTATAAGTAATCTCTCTTTACCTTGAGAATACCCCCATCTCTTGGCTAACTTGTCCATCTTGTCCGTATCACCAATTTTGTAACTATCAATGACGTATCTATATTACTCAAGACAATGGGATGTTAATAAGACTATTAAGATGACTAATCTCTTGGCAATATCGTTATTAATGAAGTTATTAATGAAGAATAAGTATTCTAAAAATTGGCAGATAAAATTAAAAGCAGTATTAATATAAATTTACTGCATTAAAGTGAAGTTTCAAGATTTTCCGAGACCCTTTTTCAAACTTCTTTCGACATCTTAGATGACTTGAAGTAAGTAAGTGGGCAGTAATATGCATTTACATAACATTTCAATAATTACCCATGAACAGGTTCAATCCCACTGTGCCTGCTAAACTTGCGTACTTATGGTGTTTAGTTAATTTAATTGTCCATTTAACATTAACCGAGTCCGCAATACTTTAATGTGTTGTGTTCGGTGGCTTTCATCGTTCCCTAGTTTACAACTATTGGAGCAAATTGGCACTGTTGGTTTGCTTACCTTATTTAAATCGGTAAAATGGAAGAAAATAGAACATGTATGGCTGCTTATCGTGTCGCTTAACGCGTTCAATGTTAAGTAAAAGATATTTACTGCCATAATCTTGAAATGCAGAACTAGGCAGGAAAAAAGTGTTGCCGTTCAGAATAAACGTCAGAACAGAACACAGATGAACAAAGGCGCGGGAATGGCAAATAGTTATCCTCAGCTGCAACAAAAATATTATAGAACTTGGCGGATCATTACAACCCGTCCAGACAAACAGAAAATAACAGGTTACGTTTTGTGAACTAAGGGCGAAGGGGCGAGTTATATACTGTACATAAAAAGTAAAAATACTAAAAAAGTGAAATATGCATATCAGGAATAGCCACACTCAGAAAACATAGCCTTCCCAAGCAGCAATAAAGAAGAGAGGGAAAGAGAGCATGTGTTTATAACAATAGTAATTTCAAATAAGAGAGGGAAAGAGAGCATGTGTTTATAACAATAGTAATTTCAAATAAGAGAGGGAAAGAGAGCATGTGTTTATAACAATAGTAATTTCAAATAAGAGAGGGAAAGAGAGCATGTGTTTATAACAATAGTAATTTCAAATAAGAGAGGGAAAGAGAGCATGTGTTTATAACAATAGTAATTTCAAATAAGAGAGGGAAAGAGAGCATGTGTTTATAACAATAGTAATTTCAAATAAGAGAGGGAAAGAGAGCATGTGTTTATAACAATAGTAATTTCAAATAAGAGAGGGAAAGAGAGCATGTGTTTATAACAATAGTAATTTCAAATAAGAGAGGGAAAGAGAGCATGTGTTTATAACAATAGTAATTTCAAATAAGAGAGGGAAAGAGAGCATGTGTTTATAACAATAGTAATTTCAAATAAGAGAGGGAAAGAGAGCATGTGTTTATAACAATAGTAATTTCAAATAAGAGAGGGAAAGAGAGCATGTGTTTATAACAATAGTAATTTCAAATAAGAGAGGGAAAGAGAGCATGTGTTTATAACAATAGTAATTTCAAATAAGATACCACATAAGACACCATTAACAATTAACGAAAAAGAGAACAATTGGGGTTGTCGCTTTGGAACGGTCAGTGGCAAAACAATTTGTCACTGGGGGTGGAAAATTATAGTTTTATGTTTGGATAAAGGAAAATCAAAAGAAAAGGCGATGACGACTTCAATGAATCGAGCTCAAAATTTAATAAAGCTAATGAATATGCGAATGAACTTTTTAAGTAGGCAAATATCCGCGAAGCCTGTATGTACCGATCAGAAATATTCTCACTATTTTTCTTTTATAACTAACTTCCCTATGTTACGTCCACGGCCACTTGCCTGCACGTATGAGCAAAACAAATTAAGAAAGGACACGCACATTTACTGTCAAACTCAAAAGTTTAATACATCCATAATAGCATTTGTAGAACACCCTTGTCAGCGTACCTTTATGACAACCCGTTATTATATAATAACAGACAACGGATTCATATCACTTCAAAATTGTCTCCATTATCACACGATACTGGTCTGATAATTGCTCCTTTAGAATTTCAACAAAATGATCAATTAATGATATTCCGGTATGAGAGTGTACTCGTCCAATAATACACAAAGCCATTTTGTGACATCTTTTATTCGGAAAAAAACATTAAATACTACTGTTTGATTGATTATGCCATAGAATATTTGCGCGTTTAACCATCTTTCTGCACTTAACTAAGTGCTAGAGTTGAATAATCTTGGTATCGCCTCCAAATGAGTGCAGCACTGCCGAATTTGTATCATTTTGATTTTCGAATTAAACAATGCGCGGTTCTTCCTTCGTTTTGAATTAACCGTAAAACGTTTACGTAACTCTTTAAAAATAATTCTTTACAAATACAGATGCGAGTTGAGTTGATTGTAAACATTTAATTAGAGGGTTGGTTTGTCCCAAGTTTGTTTCATGTGTTGATGTATCAAGCTATAAAGTAAATTGCAGACAGCGAATGTTTACAATTTAGGGCCTTAGAGAGCGAATTAGTTTTGTCTTAGTTATGCTGGATAATTAACAGTACCATTGAACAGTAACCTAAACAGAATGTACTTTTATTCAGACGTTCAATCACTTTTATAGTTATCTCAGTATAATGTTGACTATAAATATTCTCCTGCTGTTAAATTTAAACACAGATATAAAAATAACATTTCGGTCCAGTATCCTGCAAACAATAACCTGAAAATATTTTGAAATTTAAAATGTAAGAAATATGTACACAAACGAAGTTACAATGTATCTGCTAGAAATGTAGCACTATTATATGCAGGTGTAAGAAATAAGAACCCGTTCAGACATACATGTAAACACATTTACAGTGCAAATGTAAGTTGGTGCGACAGGCCAGACAATCAATAAGAATACACACTTTTCTTGTCAAAATCTAAATTAAAGACAATTATGCTATTGTAGAGATTCCTAGTCAATAAATATTTCATGAAAACATGTAATGTTGTTTAAAAGGGGAATTTAACATAACTTCAATGTCCATTAAATCACAGTATAATGGTCTGATAATTTCTATAAAATGTTTGCTTAAAGCTCGGTGTTATTAACGTCAGATGATTCAAACTGCCACTTTTTAACATCATCCTGTCGGGAACACCCCTTCATATTGCTATTCGATTGATTGTCATAAAATGTGCGTTTAAAAAGCCTACACCTCCAAACAATGATTAGTCATTCAGTTCTGAACATTTTAAACTAGATTATATCTGAGAACCCCTCCAGTTTATAGTCTGTCCATTTATAGACTACCCATCTATCAAAATAAATACAATGTCATGCCTGATACCAGCTCAGGTCAACTTTACTTCTGTTCAAATTTACTTCTCGTCAAGTATTAGTATTTCAGGACAAGAATATGTCCATCATATACATGTCTCTCTATTAAATATATTCTAGCATGAATTAGAATGTAATTACTTTACCTGCCACGTACTACCACTCATATGTTTTCTCCGAAAATCAAATACCTTTAACAACATATCGCGGCATCGTGACAATGTGTTGAATACAGATAAAACTCATTGTCCGTCTTCATTTTATTATATATGCCCCACAGAAAGCCTACGTTGTTCCGTATGGACAAACTTAATATTTGTCTCTCCCTTTATCGCGATGCACGATGGTACGATGGTGAAATCACGTAGGCACGATGGTACGATGGTTAAAACGCGATGTGATATCACGGTTTCATCATCGTACCATCGTTGTTTCAACATCGTGCCATCGTACCATCGTTGTTTCAACATCGTGACATCGTTGTTTCAACCTCGGACATCGTTGTTTCACCATCGTGCCATCCTTGTTTTACCACCGCACCAGCATTGTTTCATCATCGTTATATCCTTGTTTCACAATCTTGCCATCGTTGTTTCACCGTCGTGCCATCGTTGTTCACCATCGTGCCATCGTTGTTTCACTATCTCACCATCGCTGTTTCACCATCGTACCATCGCCTTCCGGTAGTCATGCACAGTAACATCCGTACATTTACTTTTTAAGCAGAAAGATGGCTCCAGACATCTAACAAAATAGCTATCGATGCATTCGTTCATTCCATTGTTGATAAAACAGAAAAGCAGCGGAATTGCACACATGCTTCACCGGAAGGCGACGGTACGTTGGCGAAACAACGATGGTACGACGATGAAACAACGATGGTACGATGGTGAAACAACGATGGCAAGATGGTGAAACAACGATGACACGATGGTGAAACAACCATGGCTCGATGGTGAAACAATGATGGTACGATGGTGAAGCAACGATGGCTCAATGGTGAAACAACTATGGTACCATGGCACGATGATGAAGCAACGATGGCACGAAGGTGAAACGACGATGGCACGATGGTGAAACAACGATGACTCGATGGTGAAACAACTATAGTACAATGTTAAATCACTAATAGATGCTTTGCAACACATTCACGTTGATCGCTTTGCTTACTTCGTTGGTTGTACGACAGTGGAAGGAGTAGGCGGGTGTATGAATGTTTCTACGGGAAATCTTAAAAACCTTACTTCGAATATTGATTAGTTGCATTTATTACGTAACTGCCATTAAATTCATGATGCTAATTTAACTATCGGTACTATGGTCTCAGTAAGGTAAACGATTACATTCACATTTAGCATTAAATTGTCTGTATTTACTGATATTTTTGTGCTTAAGCTTATAACATTATCTAGAAGTAGGTGAACTTGAAATAGTTGACGGAGGCAACGTGTACATCTTTTGCATATTGAATGATCCAAGGCGATAATCTTTCACATACCTTTTGTGTTAACTGTATAGGAGTGACTTTTTCAAAAATGATCAAATATATAAATTAATGCTCTCTTTTTCTCTCTACCTTTTAACTGTGAGTGAAGTCGTCGTATTCTGGCGAGGCGGGTCTTGATTTAATCTTTTTCATTGATTATAATCAATGATTTCCTTAAAATCAGAATGATTATATGTCATATAATCCTAATGCGTCTGCATATAAATCTGCATTTCACATCCATTAATTTAATATTAGATCCTAGAATTGATTCTCTAGGTATCACCTCAGGCTGGGAGCAATACATTGATTAGATCTGAGGTTGCATGATAGAATTACAGACTTCATTATCTGAATTACAAAGATTCCTTTGTGACAAAATTTTCATTTCTGTTTTTAATTATCCAACATTCGGTTTAATATGTATTTGGAAAATATTCAAAACTATTTTGCTATGTTACTGCAGTTAACAATTTTCCACTTGTACAAAATAAATATTGTTCATAAAAAGATCAAGCACGTGTTGTGATAGCAACAAATTACTGGTGATTATCTTCTCTCCATCGCTTAACGCTTTCAAGCGTAAACTCAAGCTCCAAAATAATATGTACATATCTTGTATCAATCAATATTTGTAATAATGAAGCGAATTCCAAATATTGAATTATATTGAACTATTGAAAAATACTCAGTAAATAGCAAAAAAAGCGTTTCGTACTGGCGTTTCTAAGCGGATATAACTCTGAAAAGTTTAAGCAAATAAATGTTCTCACCTAGATTAATGCTTTTACTCACAGTGGACGTCCCAAATTTTACATCGGCGGCCACTTGAATTTGACCAAATATACAATAAACAATTAGGCACAAGCATTTCAAGTCAAATTCCAAAGTTAAGTCATCCATGATTAGAGATCCGATGTTAATGTTAATGTTTAATTCATGACAGCCTGCTATTTCATCTATATGTTTACATAAAACACAAAAACATCAACATGATAAATGCACCATTCAATTTTCTAGTAAATGATTGAGTAATAATAGTTTGTGAACAGTTTTCACTCATCAGATGATGCATAAAGCCATGTTTGACAACATTCATTCGGAACCACACTTAATATTACTGTTTGATTGATTATGTCATAGAATCCTAGTGCGTTCAACCAGCAGTCTGCAATAACATAGAAGCTGGAATATTATTCTCTCTTGGTACCGTCTCTATAATTTCTGTTGTAAACTTTGTATAAATCCACATTTTAAGTTTTAACATTAGCTTTGAACTAATTTTTATTTTAAAACGTTCTAGGTTGTGCACTCGAGACTTCAGCAAAAGATATCAAAAACTATTTAGCATATTTTCTGTAAAATTGTCTCAAACGTTATTGTCACAATAATATAACAACACTGATTTCGCACCTTTGTTACATACAAATTTCCAGTGGTCGTATAAAATGTCTCAGAAAATATAACTGTCTGGATGTAGCCATTCTTGAAATAGCATATTTTACTTTTTGTAAAAAAAAAACAGTCGCTGTTGAACGAACTTTGATAACGTTTAGATAATATCTTTAAAAATATTGTTTTCAATCGAATACAACGATTATACGGCCCGGGATAAGAAAAGACAAGACAAATACCATTAAACTAGAAGACAACATAAAACAATTGATACAGTTCTTATAGAAACTAAAACAGAAAATTACATTTTGTTCTAGCGAGATCTATGTTATTTATTCTTAGTCATTTCACTTTATTTTGTTGTTGCCGCTCTCGTGTACATATAACAGTCTCAAGAAACTAAATTAAATCTTCTAATAACAACCATTTTCGGTTGAAATAATAACCGTGTTTTCCTTCCTGTTAAAATTACATGTACCCAATATACCATCTGCGATCAACTTGGTGAAATTGACAAAGTTACTCTTAATCAAACAAGTAAATAAATAAATTTCGTATCAGAAATCAAGTCTGGTCGTAGAGTAATCAAACTGAGACGCCTTCGAATATTATTTGTTATAAAAGTATTCAGACAGAGTGTATTTATGAGTTCAATAATTGTCGTTACAACTGTCACCGAGTTCTTAATGAATTTTTTTCTGCACTTCCGCTGAATGATTCGCGGTTGTTTTGTGTTTTGTATTAAAGGTGCCATCGGCAATCGATAATGGCGTCTGTCTGTAGTTCTTTTTCTTTTAGATGCGTTGAGTTCTATTTTTCCGTTAGCGGATCTTCACCGAGGTCGATAATGTAATTTCTCCTCTCAACCCCGTCCTCGGTCCGTTCCCGATACTGCGTGCAACTAAGGTAGTCAAACTCCATCATCGATCATCCCTCCCACCTCCGGTCATATTAGCCGATTAAATCTAAAGTCGTAAAAGTAGGTCGGTAAATTGGTTATGTAGCTCACACAAGCGATTCCTTGAAAGCGAATACATGGGATCGAAGGTTATACATACCACACTAGAAACGGATTTTTTGTGTGCAAAAGTAGACAGTTCTTATGTGAAGTGCGATGTTGATTTTCTATTTTGGAGACCTCATTTTGACGAGCACGTCCAAACACGCGGTCTTGCCTGAACTGAATATCAAATGTGTGATTTGCTTGCACTAAACCCTACTGTCATTATTCAACTTGTCGTTCCAGGTCTGATGTTAAACAATGTATTTGTACACGTAACATATCTTCAGTGAACTCCAATTACATCATTTTGTCGTGAAATTTATATAACCATTTTCATATGAGGGCCGTCTGGTCAAAGTAAGCATTCATATTTTATTAGGTTGCCAATTTTTGGTTTTTAGCAATCACTCATCATTCATGCTGCAAGTGTCAGTAAATTAATAATAAGAATTGAGTTTAATCCTGGATGAAATAACGAGAAACTGTGATTGATAACCAATCAATTAGTGTGCATTTATTAATGTACACTAGTTCCTGATTGTACAACCTATATACAAACGTGTTATACTTTGTATTGTTTTCAGAAAACACAACACAAAATAAACAGAAATTATAAGAAGGACCAAATTCAAATATGCATTTTACCAAAACGATCGTTCATAGCGAATACAATAGCAAATATCAATTCTTTGCAAGTGTTCAGTGTGGGCAAAACTGTTGCAAAATTTTCAACTCAGAGCTGGAATACTGCGAAATAATTTATATAAGTGAGTTATTAATTTACATCATTGATCGGAGACCATTTTAAACTCTGACCTTGAACTCTGGCCTTGACTTTCACTTGCTGACCGCTACACTAATAAGATCACTTAAATCCCTACCAGGTTTGATAACAGTAGGGCCCGAACAGTTGTAAGGTTATTGATCGGAAACCGATTTTTAGTTAAAAATAACTGTGACCGTGACCTTTGAACAATTGACTTCAAAATTCATAGGGGTTTTCTTACTGAACTATCTAACTAGGAAGATTGGTCACCGTGGGTAACACTGTTCTTGAGATGTTAAGTTTCGCATTTGATCTTTCAAACCCAAAACCAATACAAAGCAGCTGACGACTATAAGCAAAATATTTACCAAGACCGGTAACTGTAGAGAACAATCTTCATTCATCAATTATTGGAAAAAAAGTTAGAGATCACTTTGATTAACTGCCCTTAAACATAAAATCGAAAGTTATCATCTATCGATTATAAGCAATCTAAATACCAAGTCTGGTAACTGTAGGTCATTCTTCAGTTACTGACTTTTAAGTTAAGGTTAATGCGAACTTGAGCTTTGTCCGTTTCACCCTCAAAACAATAGAGATCATCTTCTTCCCAATGCCAAACTACAAGTTTATCCCTTTCCTGTATTGATACACCTTTATTGCTAGGGCGAACAGTTTAGATCCTAAACTGTTCGCTTTTTTATTCATTAGGTTATTTCTGACCAAAATGCGACCAGAGCAGATCCTGATCAGACGGCACGGATGTGCCGGCTGATCTGGATCTACACTGATCGCACATGCGTAAAAATGCGTATATATTAAGGAAAGGGTTTATTTTAAAACGCTCGGCATAAATAAGGAGCGCATTTTGGAGTGAATAAGCTGAGTTAGGGCGTCTTCCTTAATCAAGGGTTTACGAGTTCGGTTTCCAGCCGCTATAGATAATATACGGATGGGACTCTAAAAAGAAGACCAGTGTAGAAATGCTAATCACAATACACACCCAGGAAATACTAAAATATTCCGGAATATTACAAACCACTGTTGTTTCTAAATATAAAAAGAAGCATATTAAAATTTTGGAAGTATAAGCTCTGTTGGTTGGACCATGAAGTAAAATCAGCTTTCTTGTCATAGATAGCATTTTGAATATAGATCTAATAAAACCAGAATTTTAATAACAATCGCTGCTGATACAATATATCTTAAAGGAAGCTGAACTGCGTTAGGAAAGTTAGTGATTAGATAAGATAGCTTACTATATACTTGAATATAGTTAATATTAAGCGTTGAAATTTTAATTACGTAAGTATAACTAGCATATAGTTATGTGAATAGCATTGGTGTTGTCTAAAAGATTATTTTAATAAACCAATCCTTTCAGCAGAACGGTTACATGTTACAGATAAGAATATAACTGATACATAGTGGTCCTGGCTAGCCACATTGCGGTCAATGTTCACATGTAGTTATCTGAAGTGAAGTTATTAATGGTGTAAATTGCATCTATTCGGGTATTGATATAGTAAAATGCAATTAATTAGCAAAACTTATTAGGTGTTCAGAGACCGGGCGTCATCAACCATTTATCTATCAAACGTATGTACAAGTTGAAACGAAAAGGCGGCAAGTCGTAGCCGTCTGCGTTCGAAGTAGGCACATACCCGGAATGAGAATTGATATCAATATTTAGATATCCACATGTTTTTTCTCAGGTTAACAATAACACCAACAACAGCAAGTCGAAATTAAATGATTTAGTAAGAAACATGATACATGTATTAAATAAATTGACTAGTATTCATATAAATGCGCTAAATGCGTTTCTTCTTACAGTAATTAAATGTGCAAAAAATTAAGCATCGGTACAGTTTAAAGACGTGTCTAGCGAAACCGTAAATGGAATAGGTTATAATGAACAAAAAACAACCAATCAGCACCATAAAATGACTGTGTTCTGATGTATAAAGACACCTTTGATGTGTAATTGTTAACTGAAGTATTATCTACAAGATAACTACCTTATACATCGTGACATTTAAATAGGTGGTTGTTCAATACTGATTAGATTGGTGTATGTTGAAAAATGACCCAAATCTAGCAATATGTGTTCTTATGGTTGGGAGCAGTTTATCAGTTTATCAACAGTTACACAACAGTTTTCATTCGCGGAAGTAAGAACCCTTCTAGCGTCCCCTGGTTATAACGACCAACATTATTCAAATGTTAGCGTAAGATCGAGACACACGGCTTCTTTTCCCATGTACTTTACGTCTGCGATGAAGTGATAATCTCCGGCAGGGATGACGCTGGCGTCAACGTCAAATTCCGTCTGTGGCAGCGTGTATGAATTCTGTGAAAAAAAGATAAATTTATCTATTGTATCGCTTTACTAAAACTACTAAGATATCGTAAGTTTAATAATAAAAAAGGACGTTTGTTCCCATCTCTGATCTTTTAGAAAGTCATTTGGTTACTCTGGCTCTAATATTTGGAATATATGTCCCACAAATGTTAGAGAAACGAGTTTACTAAAACTTAATGAAATTAAGATAGACGTACTTATTTTTAAATATTGTAGAAATAATGCTTATTATCATAACTGCATTTGTTAAATTAACATTTTAAAACATATATTCTTTTATAAAAGTGTTTGATTTCCCTGAAGAGCTCCGGGAATTCAATTGTTCACATTAATAATATATTTCAGCCAATCAGATACTTGAGCTTTGAAACTGGTTTCCATGCTTAGTTTTATACCATTGAAGTCAGGAACGATATAACTTAGCCTTAAATACAATTTCTGTTCTGTTGGCAAAAAGCTACCTTGTCGGAATTGTGAGTTGTGAACTTTTCGCCGCGTCAAAATAATGGCAGATATCGGCAACCATATATGTGATAATCTTTATATTTTCTATATGTAAATATAAATAAAACACCCTTCCATAGGTCATAACATGCAATTACCGAAATGGCAACTCTTAATGCTTGGCAGTACGACTTACACTTATGGCCATCCATTAAAAGAATTAGCTTTTTCATTTTTCTCTTTTTTTATGTGCTAATTTGGCATAATTGTTATGAACGAGATCTGTATAAAACTTTTATGACCGTTATGCATTATCCCACTTACTTAGTCAAGATTTCTGAGAGAAAGAATCCTTATATTTTTTTATTCTTACTAGTAGTAAAAGGGAAACAAGAGACGTTTAATTCAGAGGAAGAAAAGCGGTAAAATGCTTAATACAGTTCAGCTCGGGGAAAAATAAGGTGAAATGTTTTATGAATGACTTTTATCAAATTTAATGCTATTCAATGTTATAACTGAAGCATTCAATGCAAAGCAACTGTAAACAACAACAACAACAACAACAAAAGTTTCTCTATTACTTGATTCTAAAAAGTACCACTGCGATTAAGTGTTAAACATAAAGCTGTTATCTTGTCGCTATGACCTAGATAACTTCTATTTTAAGCCGTCTATAATCAAGATCAGTACTTTTATCAATATTTTTTAAAGAAAGTGTACACATATCTGAACATTATCAGTGTCTATACTGTGCACTACTTATTCACTAAATTTAATATAGATCTCTGTGTATTCTGCATAAAGACGATTGCGGCAGTTTCTTACGTCACAACGTTATTATTTTACGTGCTCATCGTTTGAATGGTGTACGTTGTTTTTCAATCCCCTTCGCAGAGTTGTCGTTCCTTACACTCACTTTACACCTCTGCGAAAGGCTCAACGTCAAGATTTTTGACAAACTCGACAGCCTTGTTTTATACAGTCATAACTATGAATTTGAAAGTTTGAGGTAAAACAAATAACAGAAATCTTCACTATCTTTCATTAAAACAGAAGAAACCCAAACTATTTTAACTGTAATTGGTGATTTATTTCTTTGAGTTAAAGCCACTTTGCAAATCTGTTGTAGTTTTGGAAAAAGTCGTGTAAACAAAATCACAGGAGGACCAAATCTTATAATGTAAGTCTACGGAAAACTTTTTAGTGGTCTCTGACCTAAATGGTTAATACATGGTCCCAACGTTTACACGTGAAAACGATAACGTTTCGATTCTGGGTCATAAACGTTTACAGAATCTCGGACCGTTTATACGAACGGTCATGTGATTATAAAGGCGATAAAGTAGTTATTCAAAATCGGCAACAAAACACTTAGAAAATATCAATCTGTCACATTTCAAAGAATAAAGTAGATGTTTGTACCTTGATATGTAATTTGCACGGTTGAGGTTTAAAAAATGCTCGCACTCTTATGGGTTTCCGCAATGTCGTCATCATGTCGGTGGATGTAGCAAATCGACAGATTTGGAATTTTACAGGTTTCCCCGGAAGTTTAGCCATCCGATAAGCTGGTTATATGTGTATACAGACCCCTAATATTGTGTTATAATGGAGTTGCATTGTTATTTACAACTTAAAAAGTTCAGTGACACTAGAGCAGGTCAATATGATATCAACAACGATTAAACGGGATCGTTTCGTTTTTCACGGTCCGTGTAAACGTTTTTAAAAACGTTGGAGCCTTATGTTAATACGTAAACTTTGATATAAGATGTCATTGACGAGACTTTCTTTGTTACTCAATACTTTTGAATCAACTTATATCTGTCCACGACCAACGTTGCTAATTGCGACCATGTCTGGCAACCGATGCGCACGTAAGATTGATAACGTTGTGAAAATAGAAACTACCACAATTATCATTGATGTTCTCGGCAAGTTTACTTCAACAGATTAGCAGATTACAAGTAAGGTTGAGCTTTATTCCTTAAAGAACAGAATGACCAACACTTACCGCTTTGAGGGGACATGTACAGTCAATGCCAATCTTAACGAGAGGGTCGGGGCATTGAACCTGCTCCATTAGCTCACACAGATCATCATAGTGGCAGGATCCAAAGTTGTCAATACAGGGAATCTTCACTTCTTTACCCAAAATCTTCTTGAAGATCTGCACATCGCCCTGTAATATATACACATGCCATTAAGTCCTTTGACTACACTATCATATACGCTATCTTACATGTATATGCCTCAAAACTTTATTTACATAATCATTTTATAAATACAATGTATTTATGTAACCTGGCTATGGTTGAATTTGTACCGCACTAAAGCTAGCTTTTATAAAGACATGGTTAAGCGTCTGCAAATCATGAGAAGGGAGATTGTGTCCAATCCTTGGTTCAGTCGTAAATATTTCACGACCCTTGTTACTTTTGACGGACGAAAAATGTTGCAGTTAAGACAAAAACACAACCAATTACATTCATTCGCAAGTTTGATAGACTTTTAAAAACTATAAGTAACTAAAAAGCCAAACCGGCAATGGGTTTCCAACATCGCTGTTAATTTTAAAGCTGGCTGCGATATTTAACGGTCCTGGGAACGCAAGAGGGTCAGGGGTGACACTCAGGGAGTTGATGTTGATCATAGCTGATGGGCCACCGCAGTCTTTGTACGAAAAGCCCGTAAGCTTCACACGTCCGTTCGGTGCCTCATGCTGCAAAATATTTTTTTTTCATTCTTATTTACTGCGTAGACAAAACGCAAAAGATTGCTAGTTTTTTATTGTCCGTCCGTCTGTCTGTCTGTCTGTGTGTCTGTCTGTCTGTAAATCTTCGATAGTGTCAGTAACGTAGTCAAATAGGCCTATCACGATAGGAGAGTAAAAAAGAACAATTAAAAGATCTTAATGTTAACATGACAAAAAAAATATATCCGAACAAAAATTGCGAGCTGAAACATATAAACGTATGGTATAACTTGTTATAGGCTATTAAACAAACATGGAGTGGCCGGATAATTGACTTTGTATGTCAGAAGTGTTTACTTTCTAACTTTTAATTTTATGGGATGAGTACATAAACGAAGTTAACTTAAAGGTTAGATGCGATATCTGAATTTAATAAATAAAATTGTGTTTGTCATCGATTTAACAACAGTATCATTTCGCATAACGAAAATGGTTCCAGACGTCGGTTCAGTCTGAAAGCATCATTTGGTACTGATATATTTCTGGTTTCATATAAGTCGCCCTATAGTTTTATCTTAACAAGTGAACATGATGTTTTCCAATGTAGATTAGATGTTATGTGGTTCAGCTTATATAAATGTAGATTCTATCGCCCGTCTGATCCATGGTCTCGTAGAAATTCGCAGATTGAACGAGAAGTTCCGATTGCACCTTCGCTTCAAACGTTCAAGATTTTTAGCCGAATCACAAACATTGCGTAGCAAATAACCGTCCAGAAAGTTGGATTTTGTACATCTACTTATCTAACCTTCGGGTCAAGTTGAATTTTAATTTAACTTAAATTGATTCTCATGAATAAGGATAATATATAGTTTACTTACTTTCCGCATTGTGATGAAGTCGATGAGGTCTTGCTTAGTCTTTATAAAGCTCGCAACATTTTCCATTTTCTTCATATCAAACTCGACAACATTCGGCATTGCATCCACATAAATCATCGCCAAGGAAGCGAAAAGTAATACAACTCGCAGCATGGCTACTTTTACAACTATGCTGTCTTGATCCAGAAATTAACAATAACACTGATTATTCCGTTGCAACTATATAAACTTAGTTGTAAGGTGATTTTATGGGCTGTTATGTGACTGCATTTGATTAAAGATAGGATATCAATAATTCAAGGGTCGTCATAAGACTTGTTCAAAACTTGTCCACATTTAAAGCGGCATACCGAAAATATTATTTATAAATACATAAAAAGAAAACATATCAGGAATTTCTACACACATCCAAGTTGCTAAAGCTGAAACATGTCTTTCAACAGCAAAAAATTTGATGTGTTACATAATATTGCATTATGCAAAATATAGCACAAATCTCTTATATTGAATACAGTATTTCTTCTCTTTGAAAAACAATCGTGGAATAGGTGTTGTTGCATATGTGCTTATTATCGATGTTTGCTTAAATTTAAACTAGGGTATGTCGCTATAACAACGTTAGCAATATACTTCAGCAAGATTTATACAAACAAGGCTACTACTTCTACACCAGATAATTATATAAATGAAATCTTGATAACGTACGAGTACATATAAACTTGAAATAACTCAATATCATTGCCTTTGTTTCAAATACGTACATAATATTATAGCTGTTATGGTAATCATCTGGCCTTATCATATGTTCTGAGAAGGAGAAGCCGAATTTTTAAACGAATCGTTTATAATCCTACTGTGTGTGTGCGTGCGTGCGTGCGTGCGTGCGTGCGTGTGTGTGTGTGTGTTGGGGGTTGTTACGTGGCTCTGCATTTCAAGATAGTTAAGCTAGAACTATTTTCGGATTAAACATTTTTGTGGCTCCGAAAATTGTTTTAAACAAGTTTTAATGTATTTTGCAAGGTAAGTGCATTCATGAATTTAAATAAAGTCCACCTGCGCATTCTGCGAATGCAGTGCCACTTCCACACCCAACACACCTGATTATCATTATTTTATCTTACAAGGCAGTCGGAACCACAGCAATATCCCCCGCCGCAGATGTGAATGTGGGAAAGGTTATGGATGGTTAAGAGCAAATTAAACAATAGCTCTGGGCAACAGGCAGGAAGAAGCCAATTCAAGTGCAAGGGTATGTCATGTTCAGATAAGTTTCAGAGTATTGGCCTGCTCAAACATCACAGAGGGCCTTGACCTTGAGCCAGCCATGTTGGAATATGGGTTCTGCACATCAGGTTCATGAACTGAACATTTCACTTAAGTTTCGTGATATTCATTCCAGGGGTTCAGAAGATATGAACTGGATACGAAATGCACGGTTCAAATCTTCTAACACCACTGGTGACCTTGACATCGAGCCGGCCATGTTGGAACATGGGTTCTGCACGTCGTCTTGATGGGGAGAACATTTGACTAGAGTTTCATGAAATTCGTTCTAGGGGTTAAAAAGTTATAGACCAGACACAAAGCATGCAACTTTCATGAAATTCCTTCAAGGCTTTTCAAAAAACACCACTGGTGACCTTGACATTGAGGCGGCCATGTTGGAACATGGGTTCTGCACGTCGTCTTCATGGGGAGAATGTTTGACTAAAGTTTCATGAAATTCCTTCTAATGGTTGAAAATTTATGGACCGGACACCAAATATGTTCAAACACCACAGGCAGCTTGACCTCGAGCCAGCCAGGTTGGAACATGGGTTCAGCACATCATTTTCATGAACTGAACATTTCACTTAAGTTTCATGATATTCATTCCAGGGGTTCAGAGACCTCCAATTAACTTGCCAGTTTGTGTACATACACTGTATACAGCTGTGACCTCTCTTAAATTTAGTCTTAACATTTTGAGAATGTGCTTCAAATTTGTTGTTGTTGTTGTTATTGTTTTACTTACAAACAGTGAATAAAATATTCAGAAAAGCCTGAGTTTCAAAATGCTATAAAGTAAGAAAGTTTATTTGGTCAGTATCAATAGAAAATGACAAAATTTACTCTATAAAATCTTCCAGAGCAAAGTTCTTAATATTGCATAACACTGATCTAAGCAGAAAAGTTCATTAGGCCATTGACCAGAAACTGGAGAATGCATCCTAATACACAAGTTTAAGATTGAATCTTAATATAGCTAAAGACAGGTAAAACAACTATTGGAATTATGACACTTGAATTTTTCACTCTGCTACTGAAATGTTTGTTTCAAATTTTATCACTGAACAACCAGTGAATGAATAATTCAGGAAAGATTGAATTTTAAGATGGTATAAAAATTGTGTCAAAATCTGGTTGATAACTGTAGAAAATCAAAGGTTGGAAACAGAATTTAAAAGAAAAAATTTTAAAATCCCCAGGGCGGGGCCCCTGGGCAATTCAAGAACATGATTTTAATCATTTGAATAGAGATCATCAATATCAATATTCATACCAAATTTGAGGACAATCAGACAGAAAATGTGAAGAGTACTGCGTTAACAAAATTTTTGCTTTAATCTGACCTAGTGACCTTGACATTGAGCCGGCCATGTTGGAACATGGGTTCTGCACGTCATCTTGATGGGGAGAACATTTGCCTAAAGTTTCATGAAAATCCTTTAGAGGTTGAAAAGTTATGGACCGGACACAAAATGTGCGCGCACGGAAGGACGGACGGACGGACGGACGTTCTTACGAACGTCATTTATGTGGCTACTCTATTGTCCTCTCTATTGTTCTTTTAGCCACATAAAAGAAAAAAAAGCCACGTAACAGAACGGAATGAATAGAATTTACCGTTACCATTGTTCTCATAGCCACATAAATGGCGTGGCGTAAGCACGGGCAGACGGACGGACGGACGGACGGACGGACGAAGACCATTCCTATATCCCCCAGCCGCTATGCGGCGGGGTATAAAAATGGTCATCGTGCAAAGCACAATCGGTACCAAAAGTCGAGTTAATGTTGACTAGGAAATTCTATAACCCATATTAAGAAAAAAAAAGACTTTATGCTTTCGATTAAATCGACATTATTGAATTTTCGGCAAATGCGACCCCGGAGACAATTATATTTCTCAGTGTTTTCACTTTCTGCAAATCCCAGATTGTCAGTTTAAGAGTAAAATTACTTCAAAACAAACGTATTAGTATCCGTTTCTGAAATCTCAGAATGTATACATTGTGTTTTCGAAGCTTTAAATTTCGTGATGCTCCAATAAGATAGAATTCCGAGGAGGCCTAATTGCTCTTAACGATGTAATGCCCTACAACAACAATTCAATTAAGACAACTACTACATCGCTAGAGTTAATGTAGGGCGTAAGTATGATCGCCTTTTCCCAAACAAGTGGTATTTAAGCAAAAACTCTCAGTAGAAAGTACAGCAATCGGCCTAATTCACATCTGTGGCATGGAAACATTATATAGATCATTCTTTTACGTAAACGATTTGTAATGTAATAAGGAAATTATGCTAATAATTTACCAACATATTAGGTGTTAAACATTTATATTTTAAAATATATTACGGGCCTTGTTTAGTTACTAATATCCTTTCCTAGATAACATCAATTAGTTTGTTTACTAATTACTTGCTCGGTCAAAAGTATTTTAGCCACATGTCATTTCATGTCTTCACCTGCATCTTTCAATTACATTGGACTCGATCTTGTCATGTTTAAGCAAGACGTTATATAACTGTCATTGTAGTTTTATATATTCTTCATGTCAAACAGTCATCTCGAACAGTAATTAGTCTGCATGAACAGTCTTTGGTATTGCATAAAAGCCAGAGATATTGTTCTGTATATTCGGAGAAGAAGTGAACGGCCGGACGGCCGGAATGGGCCACGTAAGGCGTTTAGGAAATGTCACTTAGAATTTTACTAGGAATATTTATACTTATGTGAAAGAACTATTTATGTTTTACAAGTAATAGATAAACTGTTAAAACTGATCTACATATAAAGTAATTTTGGAACGTGACCAAGTGTTCGTCTTATTACACCCTAAGACCTTTGTAAGAATTAACCACTACGTTACAAGGTCTTCTTTGTGGTGCCGTGACCAGGATCTTACTTCTAGTGGTCGTCGCGGCATAACGAGGAGGAAAACTACTATACGACACAGCACAGAAGAATCTACCTTACGTCACGCCAGAAAACCAGAATGACGCAGAATGTCGCAGAAGTCACGATGGAGGCTTACAGGTTAGTTCCATTTGCTAATAAAATCTTAATCCAATCATGATACACGGAACTGGTATTAAAATTCAAAAATGTAGGTTTTTCTTTTAAAGATATTACAGGGGAAGGGGGTTATTTTTGGATTGTAGATTTTTATTTTTGGATATAGGAAATGTAAGTCAAGGTGCCGGATTCTTGGTTAGTAATTTTTGAAAATTTAACTGTTAGATCAGTAATTAATTAAGGCTCTATTTGTTCTTTACTTAGTAAAAGATTTTCAAAAATTAAAGTAAAAACATTACTTAAAAAACGAAAAAACAAAAACAAAAACCGACAAGTTTACGTGCTACATTAGTTCAAGTGAAATTTAACAATCTAAAAAAATTTTTCACACACGTTGTAATTTCCAATATTTCTCAAAATTTTTGGGAAAATATTTTTGTAAGAACCATGGTTGTAGGTCTAATTTTGGCATTAACTGCTTAGTTGTTTTTTTTAAAGGAGATAAGAAGACAACTTTTTGATGTCAGTAAGAAGTATAAATATTCCGAAACACTGGTTGTATAGTTTAACTACCAGCTTAAAAAATAGAAAAATGCACACAAAAATATTTAAAAAAATAAAGAAAAATATACTAGAAAAAAAACTAAAGTAATTAAGACTATTTTGAGATTAACTATCAGCGTAAAAGAAAGAGAAAAGTATTAAACATATTTTGGTATGAGTGTTGTACATGAATGATAGGTTGTTTTTTTATGGTGCAAGGTATTATTACTAGATTATGTGATGTAACTGTCGCGTTGCAAGCGTTGAGACCGTTCAATCTTTGTTTATAAGTTTTGTTCCGAGCGTATCGGATATGTATATATGTATATATTTGAGAAGAAAACAGTAAAACGCTGTTGTTATCCGCGATTATGACGCGATGAATTTTAGTTGATTCCGAGAGTACCGGAAGTCGATGTTTATGACTATGTTTATGCCAATGGCTATGCTCATGCCTTGGCTATGTCTATTTTATGTTCGCGTTTCAGTAATGTAGTATACTGATGTAAACCGTGAAAATGCGCGATAGCATTAATTGACTTAAGTTTAACGTATGCAGCTTTGTAGCTGAATCGATCAGCGGTAAACCTTTTTTTTTTAAAATGTACGGGTATGTCTTCCTACATTTCGGGTTTACACATTAATGTGTACGTTACTTTTAAGCATTGGGCACGAGTACGCTAACGATATCGACAATTTTTGAGAATAATTGTCACGTGACTTGTAATTAAGTTGTGCGGTCTCAGTACGTTTCGCGACTAAATATCACTGTCATCGATTTAAATCGTTGTGTGCGTGTATGCACGTATTTTGAAATAATGTTATTGAAATGCGATTAATCGATGTTGTTTATCTTAAAGGTGTGCGTCCATATGCACGTGTCATTTAAGGTATTTTTTTCTGTCTGCTGAAGTATGCTTGTCAATATAAGTATGTACTCTTTCTTTTAAAATGATTTTTCATTATTTCATGTACCATGAATACGGAGTGTAGGGTTTGGCTTTTTCTAAAATATTTGTTTTCATTACACATAAATAGTTTACATTCTAACATATTTTCATTTCACGGCACAAGTTCATTAGACAGATTTTTATAAGAACATAATATTTATTATGATAATTTAATTGATATTTATTAAATGGGGTTTGTAATGCCAGTAAAGTGTGTCATTGTGCGGAAGCGGGTTAAATTGGCTAGGAACAGATCACAGATCATGATGTCACAGCTGGGTCATTTGCTCTCACGTCAGTATATGCTCCAGTGAACGAGTCAATCTTCTACCCGGTGGGGAAAACAGAGAATGGAGTTACCTTTTGGACAATAAACATATAATGGACATTCCAGCGGATATTATATTTACAAGATTGGATTTTCCAGCTTGACATTTCTTTAAAGTGTGACATTATCTTGAGGTTATTCGCCAACATCTCAAGAAGTGTAACAATACAAAAGATCAGAAATTCATCTTAACAACTTTTCACAACGGACAGGCGATGAAAAGATGATTTTTTCACTCAAGCAAGGATTGACGACCTGTCCCTGGTGAGACGCTGATGGAATGAGCAACGACGTCGATTCTGTGACGCTTCCTATGATTGGCATGACGAAACGATTGTGCGGAAGATTCCTGAGATGAACTTGGCATGCAGGGCGATAAGGAAGCCGTACTATCGTAATTCGTATCGTTCCATAATTATTAATACTATCATACGTAGTAATTATGATTTCAACACCGTTTATTATTGTTTAAATTGTGCACAGAATGCTCGAACAACTAACAATAACTTTTAAAGGCAAACTCCATAAGTCAAATGCCTTGAGTATTTTCATCTTTTAAACACACAGAATGTTTCTATGATTAATTATGCAGACATTAGCAATGTTTTGAACATGCTAACGACTCAGATCAGGTTGCTTTCAGTAAAACATGAAGGAAATCGGAAAAAAATGATTTTTTTCCTAACAATATGTTCAACTGCAATTACAGATTTGCTAAATTGTAAATGTATGATAACAATATTTTTTTTATATTCAGATGCTCTACATTTTCCTTCTATTTTCAGAACTTATATGCGTTTTTGAATGTTACTCATGCAAGAAAAGGAAACCCAAATGACGCACGGATGAGATCACGGAAAAGAAATCAACATGCAGTACAAATGTTTGTAAAAGTGTTGTGACTTTATGAAAAATGTGATTTTTTATATTCAACCGTGATATTAGTGACTTTCCGTGTTTTAACTTTTATGAAAATGTACTTATTCTTGTATGTCTTTGGAACCGAACATCAGTTAAAGCATACATATGTACTAGTATTTAATGTTAGGGTTTCCTGTACACGCACAATAATAACAATTTATATTAATAACATGTGAATGCTTCTTGCAGGCAGTAGTATCTTTATCGTAATGACAAATTTATATTACACTAAAACGGAAATATATTATTTCGGTCTGAAAAATAACAACACAAAAATGTTATTTAAAAATTAATATTTTCTCCTGACTTGTCAACTGATACTGCTGGCTGAAATATGTTCTTATACAACTCTCTATCTTTTTTTTTTTTTGGTTTTTGTAAAGAAAGGAAGGGGTCAAAAGTATTTTAGCCACATGTCATTTCATGTCTTCACCTGCATCTTTCAATTACATTGGACTCGATCTTGTCATGTTTAAGCAAGACGTTATATAACTGTCATTGTAGTTTTATATATTCTTCATGTCAAACAGTCATCTCGAACAGTAATTAGTCTGCATGAACAGTCTTTGGTATTGCATAAAAGCCAGAGATATTGTTCTGTATATTCGGAGAAGAAGTGAACGGCCGGACGGCCGGAATGGGCCACGTAAGGCGTTTAGGAAATGTCACTTAGAATTTTACTAGGAATATTTATACTTATGTGAAAGAACTATTTATGTTTTACAAGTAATAGATAAACTGTTAAAACTGATCTACATATAAAGTAATTTTGGAACGTGACCAAGTGTTCGTCTTATTACACCCTAAGACCTTTGTAAGAATTAACCACTACGTTACATATTGTAGTTTTGTCTCCAAATATAACTTGATCTTTTAACAGTTTTTCATCCCCCAACGAAGTGAGTGACATATAGAGTTGAATCGGCCTAATTCACATCTGTGGCATGGAAACATTATATAGATCATTTTTACGTAAACTATTGTAGTATGGTCTCCAAATATAACTTGATCTTTTAACAGTTTTTCATCCCCCCAACGAAGTGAGTGGCATATAGAGTTGAACTTGTCCGTCCGTAGTAGGTCCCCCAAATTCTGTGGCATCAACTCCTGTTTAACTTTCGGGCGGATTTCTTTCAAACTTGCACAGATGATCAAGCAGGATGTATAGATTTTCGTAAAGAATATATTTTTCTGCGACCATTTTACCAGAGATATGGCCCTTTGTTAAAAATGTTGTTGTAGCAGTGGGGGATCAGTGTCCGAGTCTAAGACCCCTGTCACACTAGGTCCACGTTCTCACGGGGCGATCCCACGGAGTCCAAGAACGCAATTCTAAGAGGTAAGATTCTCGAACACTACATAAAAGAAAATGAATTGCAAAGATAATTATAGGGCAAGTCCGCGTTATTTGTTTTTAAATAATTTAAAGCAGCATTGGATGGAAACTGACCATAGTTGTCTGTGTTTGCGGTCATAACTGTGAGGAGTTAAGGCTTTGAGACAGTTGGTTCCCGGCATAGTATTCTGCAGCAGCCGATAAATATCTAGTTGAAAATGGAAAGACAAGTGTTTGATATCTAGCTATCATACACAACCACCTCCCTGCATAATCTGCGTCAACAGCAGCCCTGTGTGATGAGTAAGACTTACTAGTTGAATCAATCCCGTTTATAATGGAATTTTAAGTTAAACTAGAATTTGGTGTTCCGCGGAACACACGTGTCGCCTGTCTGCAAAATGTTGAAATGTGGGCCTATGTTTAATCATAAATGATAAAACGATTTTATTCAAGTTGATTGCAATACTACACTAGAATTTGGTGTTCCACGGAACATACATGTCACCTCGATTGCATTCAAAAGGGGCTTAACTTAAAAATTGTGAAATCTGAGTTATCATTCTTGTTTTCACCAATGGCTATTTGCATGCAGATGATATATAATTATATTCCAAGTATTAAGTAAAAAAATTAATAGGCAACATAAAGTTTAATGTTAAAGTTGCATTTGAAAGGGGCATAACTCGTAAAATATTTAAACAGGAGTTATCATTCTTGTTGCAACTTGAAGGCGTTGTTCATGAAGATGATCTATTCCGAGTACTAAATGAATAGAACAAGTAAATTTAAGTTTATGCCACGTATCCATGTTAAAGTCTCCTTTGAAAGGGGCATAACTAAAAAAATACATGTTTACTGATAGCATTGTTCATGATGATGATATATTCCCAGTATGAAATGAATAGGACAAGTAATTTCGAAGTTATATGCTAGATTAAGTTTCATGTTGATGTTGCATTTGAAAGTGGCATAACTAAAAAAAAGTCAAACAGGAGTTAACATTCTTGTTGTAACCGATGTTGTTCATGATGATGATATTTTCCAAGTATTAAATGAATAGAACAAGTACTTTCAAAGTTAAAGGCAACATTAAGTTTCATGTTGAAGTTGCATTTGAAAGGGGCATAACTCAAGAAATAGTCCAACAGGAGTTATCATTCTTGTTGTAACCGATGTTGCTGTTCACGATGATGATAAATTCCAAGTTTGAAGTCCATAGGACAAGTACTTTCAAAGTTAAAGACAAGATTAAGTTTCATGTTAATGCTGGGGGACTACCCTGACGACGGACGACGCCGACGGACAATAAGATCCCTATGTGTCTACCTGCTATCGCAGGCGACACAAAAAGGGAATAACAAAAACTATGCTTAGAAGAGTTAAATAACTTGTCGCATCGGACATTTTAAGTTTCATATCCATTACTTAGGTCAACCTTTAAAGAATGAGCATAGAAGAGGGTGTTGTTAATAATCGGGAATCTAGAATATACTTTGAAACTGAGGGCAATGGCCAGTGACACATATTTTAAAAAACGTGCATATATCAATAATTTGAGTAATATTAAACATTAGGCTAAACACATAAGACCTCAATGAAAATATTGAGTAAAACGAGTAATGACTGAAAGAATTCTTGAAAGAGTCACAGAATTTGTTGAAAATGAATCAGGTTATGATGTTTAACATCTGTTTTAAATTCTATATAAATCCATTGGGTAATACATGAATTAGCAACAACTGTCAACAGAGTTTGTATTTTAAGAAATGGGCATTTTTGGAAAAGTTCAGGGTCTTGTTGGAAATTAAGTGCTGTAGGTCAAGATGGAGCACATTTATTTTTAATTTACAAATCTAACTAGAATTATCACTGAAAGTGATTACATACCCCCACGTGTGTGCTTGATACTTGAACTGGGAATTCTGAGAATCAATGGCATAATGTAACTAACACCAAAAACATTGACACACGTAGTAGTGACTTGACCCTAACCCCATACACCTACTTTAAATCCCAAGCAGTCTTCAAAGAAGCAACCTAAACAGTAAAAGTTTCATCACATTATCTCATTCCTCACTAAAGTAATTTAGCATAACAAGTTTTTCTATCTTAAAATTTAGTAACAGTGACCTTTACCACAGTGGCCCAACTTTCAATCCTAAGTGTCGTCTTCAAAGTAGCCACATATACAGCAAGTTCATCACAATATCCCATTCCCTCTAAATTTATTGAGCAGAACAGTGTTAATATGTTAATAACAGTGACCTTTACTTAACTTTTATCTAACAACTGAGTGCCAAAAAATATTTAAATATGTGAACCTTTCATTAGAAATCATCCAGAAACAATTTTTTCTATTTTTATTAACACTGAACAGTGACCTTGACCCCACCAGGCCCATTTTAAATAACAAGTTTTATCTTCACAGACACTATATAGCAATTTTCATCACAATATCTCTTTCCTAACTTCAGTTATTGAGCATATACAGTTTTTTCTATTTTTAGTAACAGTGACCTTGACCCCACAGGCCTTACTTTTAATTCCAAAAGTCGTCTTCACAGAAACCACCAATACACCAAATTTCATTCAAGAATCTCATTCCAAGCTAGTTACTGAGTGGAAATGAAGTTTTGAAGTTAAAATAACAGTGACCCTGACCTTGAACCCACAGGCCCCAAAGTCAAACCTAACCTGTATCTTGTAATGTGACATCTGTGTCCCAAAAAATAATTAAATCTATGAAGTATTTCACGAGTTATCGTCCAGAAACAGTTTTTCTATTTTAAGTAACAGTGACCTTGACATTGACCTCACAGGCCCCAAAGTCGAACTCAACCTGTATCTTCTGATGTTACATCTATGTCCCAAAAAAGGATTTAATCTGTGAAGTATTTCAAGAGTTATCATCCAGAAACCATTTTTCTATTTTTAGTAACACTGACCTTGACATTGACCCCACCACCCCCAAAGTTGAACCTAACCTGTATCTTGTGATGTTACACCTGTGTACCAAACATTTTTAAAATTTTTGATGCCTTTCAGGAGTTATCGTCCAGAAAACATTTTTTCTATTTTTAGTAACAGTGACCTTGACACTTACCCCACCAGCCCCAAAATCGAACTTGACCTGTATCTTATGATGTTACACCTGTGTACCAAAAATTATTTAAATCTGTCAAGCATTTCATGAGTTATCATCCGGAAACAAAGAATCCGACCGACCAACAGACAGACCAACCACCAAGCTCACTCCTATATACCCCCTCAAACTTCGTTTGTGGGGGTATAATAAACTATTGGACTAAATGTATAAAAACTCTATCTAAATCTTTATGAAACATAACATTTTAATATTTGTAGAAATTTAGCTTATGATGAAAATGATGTAGTGATGCCATTGTTTTGCACTATTCTGTGTTGTCCTTACTGGCCTTAAAAAATCAATCTGCAATGGCAATGTCATTTCACAGTTCACAATGTTTTGAAAATATATGAGATTATTTAGATGCGTTCATAAACAAGAGGGTCTATTGGACGCTGGGTAGCTCACCGGTCAACAACTGCTCAATGGTTGCAAGAGTTGTGTGCAAGTTTGCTAAACATCAAGTAAAAAAATAAAGCTGCTATTGTGGATACATGGTCAAAACAGCTTACTTTGGCTCTTTCAAGAACCTATTATTGAATCTAGCCCATTCAAAAAAGGAACTGAGATCTTATAGTTACTCAATTATTATACAAGTCTGATTAAATTCAAATCAAAAATGAAGCTGCAATAGTGCAGACAAGGTCTAACTTGTTAATTTTGGCACTTTCAGGGCCCATAACTCTGGAACCCATAATGCAATATGGCTATTTCAAGAATGGTCTTATGGTAATGAAAATGAAGAGCAGACCGAAATTAAGACCACTTGAGTGGAGACAAGCTTTTTCTATAATTTGACCTAGTGACCTAGTTTTCAAGGTCACATGTACCAGTTTCAAACTTGACCAGATATCATTGAGATTAACATTCTGACCAAGCTTAAAGATCGGACCAAAATTAAGACCGCTAGAGCTATAAATCGAGAGCAGACAATCTTTTTCTTTTATTCAACCTAGAAACCTAGTTTTCAAGGTCACATGACCCAGTTACGAATTTATCAAGATATCATTGAGATAAACATTCTGACCAAGATTGAAGATGATCGGACCAAAATTAAGACTAGCATACTAGAGTGGGGACAAGTGTTTTCTATTATTTGACCTAGTGACTTATTTTTTACGGTCACATGACCCAGTTTCGAACTTGACCTAATTATCATTGAGATAAACATTCTGACCAAGTTTGAAGAAAATCGTATACAAATTAAAACCACTTGAGTGCGGACAACAATTGTGAACGGACAAAGGACAAAAGGTGATCACAAAAGCTCACTCTGTCACATAGAGCTAAAAACACAACATGCAACTCCATGATGATGATCAATGAAAAATTGTGTCTTACATTGTATTTCCTTAAAATGACTGGTTAAGTTGATAAGTCATAATTGTTCATAGTGCATTTGGCAAGAATACCTATCAATGCATTAGTAAGCAACTACTAAATAAGTCAAAAATATCACTTACATGTATAATTATGATACATTCTCAAACATACATTTTTACATGATGCAAAAATAAAATACAATAGTCATTTTATGTTATTCTCTTTATTCCAAAAGTATGTCATCTAATTATTTTAATAAGTACAAAAATCTTTCTTCCAAAATAAATGATTTTCCAAAAATAAATGCTACAATAGGAAAATAACCAGTTAAACTATTTGCACAGGAAAAAAGACAACATTTTTGTAAAAATTTAAAAAAAAGTATTTAACAGATTATTTGTTTAATTTCTGAAAGACAAGAACATAACAGTTTTTGGATAAATATTATTAAGTAAAAAGTTTAATAACCATATCTGGAAAAGCGACACCCACAAACCACATCTTCCACACAGCAAAAAAGAATAAAACTCACATGTTGTAACTTGGCTATTTAAAACACTACAACATTACAATCGTAAAAAACAACAACAAAATACCTATAAATCTGAACAGCTACAATGTCTAAAATTGCAATAGATATAAAGAAATGACTTAAAATCTTACTGGTCCAAAAATTGCCAGAGATCAGTGACCGTGGTGCTTTGTTTTGATCAGTATGAACAGTCCATAATCACATAACATCATCTAACATTATACTGAATGAAGAATGTTCTACATCACATATAGGGTATCAGAAGAAACATAGACTGACACTGCCTATCTAATCAATTAAGCCTTTCCTCCATATATATGGCATAGGCAAACAGTATACCAGATCAGCTGGCACACCTGTGCCATCTGATCAGGATCTACACTTTTCGCATTTTGATTTATTAGGTTATTTCTGACTAAAAAGTGAAAATTTCAGATCCTGATCTGTGCATTCTGATCTGGATTTACACTGTTTGTTCATGCCATAAAAGGCATGTATATGGAGGAAAGGGTAAAATTCCCTGAGACTGGTGTATGATAAGTTTCTTCATAAACATCAGGTTAAACTATGCATAAACTCTGGTAGTTAAAATGACATAAAATGAAATAACCCATAGTAAGGTATACATACATCAATAAAACAATCAGATCTGAATAAATGAGTTTTTGTTTTAACAAAAATAGTAAGTTTATTAAGGCTGCTTACATGTAAATGAATTCTTGCTTTACTGACACTTTCAAATGAATATTTTTCTTCTCTGTCATATATTCTGCATTTAATATTGATTTCATTCTAATTGTAAAAAAGTAATAACAATTAACATGACATTTAAAAATTTACTGTGATATCGTAGATTATTATAGTACCAAATTAAAGATCTTTGCTCTAAGGTTTTGCAAACAAGTATAATTATATAAGTTAAAACAGATTTCCAGAAAACTGGTTTACTTTAGAATTTTAAACATCCCTTAGAATAATTTGAAGTTAAAAATCATTTGTGAAAAAATAACCACACATTACTACTCAAGCAACAAACTTTTTTGCAATCTGGACAAAACACTCTCTCAAAACACACTGTCTCAATCTGTTTAAAATTAAGGCAAAACACTCTGCCTAAACAGAAATCACATTATTACTCATTAACACAAGCAATAAAGCATGGTATACATACTTAATTAAATGATAAAAACTTTTACCCTTTACTCCACAGATATACCATAATTGCAAACTGTGTAGATCCAGATCAGCTGGCAACACCCTGCTGTCTGATTAGGATCTACACTGTTTGCTTTCATATTCATCAATGTTTTTTCTACCCATAGTGTGGCAGGTGCATATCCTGGTCAGATGGCAATGATTTGCTAGCTGATTTGGATTCGCACTGGCCACACACATGTTAAAATGCAAATATGGAGTAAAGGGTAAACCAGAAAAAAGTTAGGCTCCATATGAACACCAAGTGGTTTATCTCAGTGGATAAAATATACTAATACGAATACCTGGATGTTTCTACCACACAACAGAGGTTTGACTATGATGGAATTAAAAATTTGCTTGTTTTTCAAATTTGTCTAAATAGGGCTTAACTTTTTTTTGATAAGGTTCATTTAAAAACACAATTTTCCTGAAATTTCTGCATAGATACTGCATACTGTTGAACATTGAGCAGTGAGCTTTTCTTTGGAAGTCTTGTGCATTCTGAAAATATATCAGTAAAACAAAACGTATCAGATAAAGAAAATATTTCAGTAAAACAAACAAATTAACTATCAAACTGAAGCAAGTTTCTTTTTCAATTCACATTAACATTTCCTCCCTATAAAGGCCTTTATTAGATCTGCAAACATAGCAGATCCAGATCAGCCGGCACAGATGTGCTGGCTGATCTGGATCTACACTGGCTGTACATGTGAGTAAGCCAATTGGTTTGATGGAAAATTCTTGGTAAAATTTTTTTTTCCTGTCATGACATTTCTGTTTGAGGGCATAGGACAAAAATATTATTGGCACTGCTATTCCTTTTAACAAAAAATTATCTATGGATGTGGTGGATTACAATAAGTTTTGCTAGGGGACATCAAATTTTATGGGTGTGGGCTTGCTTTAGCCTGATTCCAATGGGTATTTTCACACCAGCATCTGCCACTTAAGCTTTATTTCGGGAAATGCTTGTATAATGTTTAAGCATGTAAATAATCGCCAAGCTATCATCAACACAAATAACCCTTTACTCTCTCTATATATATACTGTATATGATTCAATGTCATCTATTTTGTTAACAGTGGAGATCCAGAGCAGCCAGTACATCCCTGTCATCTTCTCAGGTTCTGCAGTTTGCATTTTGTACAGAAATAACGTTATAAATAAAAGGCAAACAGTGCAGCTGTGCCAGCTGATCTGGATTTACACTGTTTTCCCAGCGTTGAAGGTTATGGAGTAAAAAGTTATGTGACTTTCTATGTCCTCTTTTATTTCCCCAAAAATATCCCCTTAGATGGAATTTCAACAATGTTTAACAAATAACATTCTGTTGGTAATTAAAAGCAAAACAGTTTTAATCATGTTGATTGTCCCTTTTATTTGAATTCAGTTCTGCAAGTATTTTTCCTCAAATCAGTTCTACATGTATGTTTCCTAATGTAGCCTGAATTAGGATTTTATGCAAATTTCAGTTTTTGTGACAGGGACACTCATTTTAAGTTTGGTATTAACCAGTTCAGTAGTTAAAACCATTGGCATACACAATTTTATAACAAAAATCTAAAAAGGCATTATGGGAGCTGTTGGTTATAATGCACAATATGAGGGTGAATATGAATTCAATTTGACGTTGATATCTTAACCTTTTACTCCATGGAGTATGGCTTTTATCAATTGGGCACCAGTTTAGATGTCATGGATGTGCCGACTGATCAGGATTTCTAGTGGTCGCCATTGTGATAAGTTGTTTCGAAGCTATATATTAAATGTATAATAACTTTAACATGAATATAAGGTTTTTATGACCAAATAAAAGACAATGGTTAGAAGGAGATGAGACAATTTGAAGTACAATCTGGTATGATCTACACTGGTCACATTTGGACACCTTTTATCACATAGGCTTGTAATAAAAGATGTTTGCATTGAGTAAAGGTTTAAAAATAAACAGCTGAAATACCTGTATGTTTACCTTGAAAAGTTAATTGACGTTGATGTACATATCCAAGCAAGCTACCTCAGCACCGCTGTGAGACACATGAGCCACAATATTGTACTCTCCAGATGGTATAACACTGGCGTTGATGTCAAACTGGGCTTTTTGGAGGCTGTAGGAATTCTGAAATATAAAAGAAGTTAAGAAAACCTTGAATGGCTTTACTTGACCCGTATTTGACAGTTAAATCTGTTATGTTGTCAGTTTCAATATATTATACAGTCAAACTTGACAAATTTTTGGGGACAAATTAGAACTGTCCCAAATCTGTGGGATATTTTCACTTAATGTGAAAATAACTCTCAATTCAAGTAAATGGTGGTCTACAAAAGTTGGAGACTCCCATCTAATGTGGAAGACTTCACAGATAAAAGGATTAAATGTTCTGTTATTTGTGATAAAGAAAGATTACATGTACTATGTGAGATTCATTATATTCGGTAAATGTAAGTGTTCTGAATAGGCTGAATTTCAATATGATCTAATTTATGATTTCAGACATAAGCAAGATAAGACTTGTATCATCATGACTAGAAACTGACAAATGTTGTGTATAATACTGTAACAATAACAGCAACAAGCAAGACAGATTAAAATGTGGAATTTTCTTTTAAAATTTACAATGACATATCAGCACTGCCTAACATGTTAAAAGATGACCAAATGGCCATTCAGTGCTAACTTAATTCCTGGGTTCACAATTGATGGCAAACAAAAAACTAGAAAGCAGAATGTCATAAATGATCAAAATATGACCAAGCTTTTTTGTGGAACAATTGTCTTTTTATTTGTTCTGAGGTCAAAATTCCCCTTTTATTTATATCCAACTCCCTTCTTCATTGAAAGATTATAAAACCGATGAATGTAACCAATACTTGAGGTTGAGTCAAACAATTTTGTAGCCCTCAAATACTTTGTCACAAAAGAAACTGTTAGTTTGATGGAGAAAAACAAAATCCCAAAAGGGATATAACTCTGTCAAATGTGACAAAAGAAAATTCAAACCTGTTTAATAGGGCATTCACAGTTAATGCCAGCTTTCTTCAGTGGATCAGGGCACTGGTCGGCAGGAATCTGGGACAGGATTGCACACAGGTCATCATATGTGCAGGAACCAATGTTGTCTATGCATGGAATCTCAATGTACATTCCTAGGACCTTCTTCTTCACCACCAGCTCAGCCTGGAAAATAAAAAACATTGGCTTTTACTCTGGTATGACTGAGTCATCAAAAAACAGAAAGCAGTGAACACTTACAGAAACAAGTCATTGGGTATTGCTAGCAATACAATGTCACTAACCAGTCATTAGATTGAGCGAAAGTGCTATATTTTCATTGATTTCCTTGTCATAGTCATAGCAACCACACTTGTGTATGACAAACAACAAATTATGAGAGTAATCTCCTCATGCCTTCTTATCAAGTACATGTACCAAGTTTCATAAAATTTATATTGTTTGCGTTCTTTTTGAGACATTGAAGGATCAAGTATTATGAAGCAGATAGACATGGACATAACAAAAAATGGAAAGATCTGCATAATCTCCTTACTGGACTCTACCTCAAGTTCTCAACATTAAATTTTAATAATATTACTTTGTTTAATACTTTTTTATTTCATATATGCCAGCATCAAGTTGAAATAATCTATTTTCACAATCAATGAGGCAACATAAATATGAGGTGCATCATTTCTTTATTACCCTCCTTATATAAGCATAGCTTTAATATTTTTGAGTTGCCAAGATCTCTTTTTAAATGTTGTATTCACTATCAGCAACCACATTTTTAGTCTGACATTATTAAAATTGTGCACAACCTTCTAACCACATACTAATGTACGTTTCATAAAACTAGCTTGCACTCTTTTCTAGATTATAATGATGGACTGATGGTAAAAGAAAAGTACATTGTAATACCTATTGACTACACTAAACTTTATAAGTTGTTTTCTTTTTAAATTACAGTGAGAATTCAAAGTTCACAAGATTCCCAAGTACAGGAAATTAATAAGTTATCAATTTCCTGTACTTGGAAATTTCTTGAACTTTATAAATTATAACTAATGGCAAGGAAACTTGACAATCAGAAATATAGTACTGTATCACGAAGTTCACTGTTAGAGCAGGAACAACAATTGAGTTTCTATTTTTAATCCTAAGCCTGATTCATGTACATGTATTTGCGAACAATGTCACAATTGCAAACTGTGTATACCCAGATCAGTCTGCACTAACATAAAAACTTTGATCAATTTTAACCCTTTCCTACATATATACGCATTTTTACACATGTGAGACCAGTGTAGACACAGATCAGCCAGCACATACGTGCTGTCAAATCAGGATCTGCACTGGTCGCATTTTGGTCAGAAATAACCTAATGAATCAAAATGCAAACAGTTTTTAGATCCTGATCAGACAACATGGATGTGCCAGTTGATCTGGATCTAAACTTTTCGCCCACGCAATATATATGGAGGAAAGGGTTAAGTTGAGGAATGTTTGCTGACCACCGAAGTATTAATGGACAGACATTTATATGTACCAACCTAAACTTCATGTATGCAACAAGTGTAGATCCAGATTACTCTGTCATCTGTGCAGTCTAATCAGGCTCTACACTTTCGGAATGACAGGATCTACAAGTGACTAGTTTAGATCTTAATCAGACTGCACAGATGTACACAATGATCTGGATCTTCATCCGCTGCACATGGAATATACAGAAATAATTAATGAGTAAAAGCTTTCTGCATATTCAGTCATTTACACAAACTCGGAGGGTTAACTTTTTCTCCAAAGGATATGCTTTTATCCCATGGCCGAACAGTTTAGATCCCAATTGCATATACATGTCATCTGATTAGAATCTACACTGTTCACTTTTTGATTCATGAGGGTTTTTCTCACCAGTTAAAGTGTAGATCCTAATCTGATGACATTGATGTGCTTACTGATCTGAATTTACTGTCCCGCAGATGCGATAAAACCCATATGGAGTAGAATTTTAAATGCCAGGAGGAAATACTGATGAATTACAAGAATAAATCTTAAAATTATAAAAAAAACACCATCTCACCTTAACAGGGGAAGTGATGTCCGCCTTAGATGTGAACTCTGCACTGACCACTAGCGGTCCAGGAAAGGCAAGAGGGTCTGGACTGATAGACAATGCCTTTATGCTAACAAGTGATGATGCTGAACTGCAGTCTTTCCATGACCATCCCAAACCCTGAAAACAAGATCAACAACACACTGTCATACAACATTTTTATGTGAACATATTGAGATGGTTGAAATGCATACATTTAAATACATGATGTGAAAGTTGAACATGATTGTGTATAAAAAAAAGAAACAAGAGTACACAGCAGTGTGACAACTTGTAAGACTTCAGCAGTGTTTCCCAGCACTTTTGTTTAACAGGCAATTACAATGTACCTCTACTGATTGCCTGCTGATTGCGTGGGACCAGTGCAAACTCAGACCAGCTTTATAATTTGGTCAGTCTTAACAGCGCATCATGATGAATTTTAAGTCATATTGTATTAGTAGTACATATTTTCTAATCAAACATCTCACATTTGCCATGCAAGTATTTACCCATATTTCTATAAATTCATGTAATATTTGTCTAGTATATATGCATACAATCATCAGGGTCACACGACTTACCGGAATCCACCAAAATTACTGGAATCCACGGAATCCACTTTGATTTACCGGAATCCACTTTAAAAATGGGTTTAATTGCATAAATATGCATTAAATTTGATTTAACTTCATAAAGTATATGTAATATATTCAATTGCTTTTAATTAAAAGATGTTTTTAGCGGAAATGATGTTTATATTTCAAAAATTGTTTGCGACCCTGAATTGACGGGAATATGTTCGTTGCTGTGCGCTGTTAATCGAATAAAATAGGCTAACCTGATATTCATTGTATTTATCATTGTATTAATTAGATATATTAATAATTTTAATCATTCAGTATTTTTATTTCTACTGTTTGCGAATACACAAAAGGATATTTACGATATTATTCACTCAAAATACCATGTCATCAGTTTGACAATTCATGATGAATATATCATAAAAGCTTATATTATCAGCTTATGGATGAAAATTTATGTTTTCTACAACTTTAACAAACAATTAAAAACTGAATGCTAATAACTGCAAATCCACGCCGTGAAACAATGCGTTTGTTGTTACGGGCGCTAATTGCTCAAGCCGAATAATTGACATGCCAGGTATATATACGTATACTTACAAATACAATCAGTCGTTTAAAATCAGACTTCAGACTCACGCCTGGGAAGATTTACGAAATATGATATGAAAGTAAGTTATTAGATAATTATTTGATTAAATAATCTTATATAGATATTGATATAAAAATTGGTCTCGTCTCAATTAGTTCTGGACAATTTCATTCATGTATTATAGTTATATATGTACTTTTTTTTACTTACTGGTTCCTGCAGAGGTTCACTTTTTTGGTTGTGATTTTAATTACTATAGAAAAAGCACAAAATAATCCGTGTCAGAGTTAGAAAAAATTAACAGGAATAATCCCTGTCACAAAAAAAAATATATAAAAAAACAAATCACTTAATTCGGATGACAGAAACAATATCCACAATAAACACGAAGAAATTAACATGAACACTTTGTAATCCGTATATTGTTAATGAAAAAATGATCAAAGTTAGTTCATTTGGATCTGGACATAACGACTAACTATACATGTAATAATAAAAATTATTTGCTGTTGCTCTACCCATAATTTTTGGGAGGGTAGAGATTACCATGTTTTAACCATTAAATGTTTTAAGAACACTGAAAGGGTAAAAAGTAAGGACTATACAAAATTTATATAATTTCGAAATTTTGGACTAAGCTGAATTCTTTAGAACAGATGTGCAGTTAAGACTTCTGGCTGAAAATGTTTTAGAAATTTTCAGCTTTAAAACATGTTGGTAAGTATGATATGACCTCTGAGCAATAGGTGCTTAGACTGGTGAACATGTACCGGGTATTTGAAGCTTTTCCCTAACCACATGTTCTATCAAGGTTGTTATTATAATTATTGAACATGGAAACTAGTTTAAGCATCTCTCCCACAACAAATGAAATTAGAAAAGTTATTATCTTTGTCTAGTAAATCTATATGTAATAAATAAATGAATTACAAAACCCATAAAACCATGGTCAGTCTTTGGCTTGACACTAAATCAATATTTAATCTTATCTCTTATTTATCTGTCATTTTTAAGCCAAGCTGATAATATCATAAAAGTGTCATAAAATGATAAAAGAAAATATCTTTGTCCCCTTATTTCAGTAAATTCTAAAGAGATAAATTACTTAGTCAGTCAAAAGAAAAATCAATATCTAACAACATATGGTCTAACAAAGAAGTTTGTACTTGAATAGAATGTAAGTGTCCAAGGTAAAGAAAATCCAGCTAGATAATTGTTCATCTTGACTTGGTCATGACCTGTTAATATCAAGTATCAGGCCACTGTTCATGCTGATTATCTAAAAACAGATGGCCTATGTTATGTATGTAACCCAGATCATTGCCAGCTCTTGAATTGATAAGTACATGTAAGTCTGTTATGTGTCATGTCACTGCTTTTTGTAGAAGTTGATGAAAAATATTGCCAGGCATGTAGCTACCTATATGCAACCGAATCCACATAATTTTCCCCGAGAAGCTCAAACTCATGCAACAAATTGAACCATTTGTTTCAAATTTTTCTTTGAGGGGCATGCCCTAGCACAATCACCTATCCACTTCATTCAAAGGCTAGCTATAATGTCCCTGATTGCATGGATTTGTAATAAATGAAGTTGACCCGAATACACAAGTGTTTTATTAGTTGGTGTATAAAGAACAACCAATGAAACTGTGTGATTTAGTCTGCCTAAGAAAAGGTTATAATTACATGTATGCTTTAAACAATCAGGCTGGGATTAATTGACTCATTAAACTGTTGCAGAAGAACACTGATTTCTAATATTTTGCATAATTTTTTTTTTTTAGAAAATTGGCTTATAGGGTTCGCCCCAAAACCCTTCTACTAAAACAAAAAAATATGACAACTTGAGTCAACCATTCGTCTTTTCGATCATACAGGGCTCTCACTAGACTTGCAAATCAGGGAGAAGTTTTACCATAACTTTAATATTTTATGGAGAAGTACGCAGTCAACAGCATTCTTTCCCTATATAGTCTATATAAAATGACTTCTCCCATAGCTCAAAGAAGGGAGAAGTCTGGTCACTTTTGGGAGACTACTTCTCCCAAGTCTCCCTCTAGTGAGAGCCCTGTCATAACTGTTAACGGACGACATATATCCATTGATCGGGGGGTAAAATGTGAAAGTCGGTTGAATACATTAATTACAGACTACAAACCCATACCTTTACCTTTATCTTTAACAGAAATCTAAATGAAAACTTCTCCCTAAAATTTCAGTAGAGAAATCATTTTTCCATGTAGGTCCTAGATTAATCCATGGAATTTTCTGAAAAATTATCAGTGTTAAACCATTTGAAGCTGAAAGCCAGACGTTTTAAATAGAAACGTGCTTCTGTATTCATTTTTTCAAAACCTTTTCTATCCCCAATTTAAGTTAAAAGAAAACTGTATGTCAATAAAATTTAATGTGCACCTGATAAATATGTGGTCAACTCTTTTTTGCAACATTCTGTATACTGCAGATACTGCAGTGGTTTGGTTAGAATAAACATGCTGTTAATTTGTATTACTTTATCCTTACCTAGAGGCTATAATAGCATCCAATGGTATGGACTTAACACTTCCCAATAAATATCCTCGAGTACACAGTTCCGACGCACCTAACAAACGTTTTATAACTTACGGAAACCAAATAAAAAAGAAATAATTCATTGCCTTTTTATTGGGAAGATTACTCATTTATTCATTTTTCTATAATTGGATTCCATTTTCAAACCAAAAATATTACAATTTAACAAGTGGGGTATCCAATATGGCTGAACTGTGAGAACAGTGAAACGAGGAACTTGATTGGTTACTATATTTAATGATACCAAAACGTAAATAGCACTTGATTTTCACTGTTCTGAAAATAGTGAGCGAGGGATATCAGTTGCTTTGTTTCTCTTTTTGTATTATTTCACTGAAAATACAATGCTTGAATCTTTACAGCGAATGGAAATAATAAAAATCTATTTGTTATAGCTTGGTGTAAAATATTACAAAGAAATACATCAAAATCAATAACTTTCCACATTTTTGCTCAAAAGAAATCTGTGTGATGTTTATGAAAAAAAACTTGGCGAAAATGATGTCAAATGTCATTTCCGTATCGAAAACGAGGTCACAACAAAAAAGATCGTCAGAATAGCAATGTGTCGGAATAGAGTACCGGAGGATAATTTCAAATAAACATTTCCTTTACCAAGATAAGCAAGGGCAATATGAACATTTTCAAATATTCTCAGATCTAATAATTTAGTAAAATTCGTGAATTTTCTTGGCATTTGGCTATCATCTATTGTGCATTTAGCCTAGCCCAACAGCATGCGCCTCGTTTTGAAATTCAAAGATTTTATGGTAGTGATAAAAACACACAATACTACAGTATTGAGAAAACTACGGTATTGAGAAACAGGTCTATTATAATATTTTCTCATTTATTATATTTTAATATTTTGCAAATGTGTTTCAAATATTCTGCAAATAAAAAGTAACACATGATTTAAAAATATATATCTATGTGTAAATTTTGTTAATAATTTGCAGTGTTAATTTGTTACTTAAAGTTACATAATCAAGTAGATTTAACTAGATTTAACAACAAAGAAAACAACAAAGATTACCTTTTTCTGCCCTTCTTCAATCTCAAATTGATGAACGAGTCCTTTTGCTTTTTGGAACTCATACTGAAACAAATTTGGCAATGCCCCCGCAATTGAAACTAAAGAGAAAATAGCAAAGATCTGCATTCTGCTCTTTTGTCTTGTTTTGCGTTGAACTTCACTTCCTAGTGTCGTCAAGGTTTGCCAGACGCTTCACGAAAGTCAACCTTGTATATTTTATTTCAATTAATTGCGATTTGCCGAGCAAATCTGTCAGTAAGTCGTTTTTAAATCAAACTATTTAAAAGAGTTTCTCTTTTTTCTAATCTTGATAACTTGAAGTAACAGGCAAATTAAGGCTTAAAACTTAAACAGCGAACAAGCGTCCAACAAATTTCACGTGACCACGCTGAACAACCGGTGCAAATGTAAACAAATTCGCGGTGTAAGAGTACTTTATACCACTTGTCACTTGTCCATCATAACACTTCCTGGATGCCTAATGATGGCGTTGACTTACATTTTCTTGGCAGCGATTTTATTAGCTAAGGCATATGGAGAAAATGTTCATGAAATGAAGGTATGAGCTAAAATATACTCTAACATTTTGTTTAAATTTGTTAAGATTATCAATACATACTTAAGGCAATAAAGTTGCTAAAGTTCAATTGTTGGAAATTCCCTTGTAAACCCAAGCTAAAGATGTTTAAAATATCGAAAATTAAAAATGGAAGATATTTAAATAACATAGCAAAAGAAAAACAAATAACATAAAAATAACTATATAAGTAGTAAAGAAAAATAGCCGTTAAGAAATTCATTATTGGTAAAACCGAAAGATCGATAAGTATATCATTCCAGAGAATTCATGAGACATCCTCTCAATCGTTGGACGAGAGTCTGTATAACTTTAAAGTCAGTATGTAAATTAATCGATCATTTAGCAGATATCATGGTGTATGCAACTGCAAGTCACTGTGAAAGGGGCAATATGTAATTTTGATTTTAGCAATTAATATATCAACCCACAAGTATATGGTAAAAGTGTTTGTTTCCAAAGATTTTGATTTAAAATTCCAAGCCATGCCATGTCATTAGAGCAATGACAAATATGCTGCGGATCAGCTGACACCTGTCCTGGCCTTTTGTTCAAGACAATTCCAGGTTAAAGTTCTCGCGCAATTACATTCTATTATAATCCTGCACAAATCTACGCAAAATCTATATTCACCATCGTGCTGGCAGTTATAACATGTAAATATGTACTTACATGGTCATTGTAAACTTGCACAAAATATTCGCATGTAAAAGTTATGCGATAAAAAGTTTGTCTTTAAGTTTTGAACCCCATCATCTAATAACACTACTCCTTAAATTAGAAGGTTCAAATATTTTAAGTACGCACAAAATTTAGGACATATGTATACAAAGAGCTAAAATGCCCATTCGTTTATGAGGTATTATCGAACCAAAGTTTTCCTTAATTATTGAAAGTATAGCTCCTGGATCCACAAGCCGGCCTTCTGCTGAGCAAACAGGTACTTTGTTTAACTTTAACCAAGTTGGTTGCGGGCAATCATTTAACTACTTTATAATACACGTAAACCAGGTAGGTTCTACCGGCCTTTAAACAATGAAACCAAAAGAAAGATGTTATGTACAATCTATTCACTTCGTTAATTGGAACGCTCACACTATTTCGTTGAGCGTTTGACAGTTTTTTAACTCGTTTATCATTGTAACAAACCTATCGGTTCCTTATTTGGCGCTCTTATGAGTTAATATT
Organism: Corbicula japonica; assembly: GCA_038501625.1. Lineage (NCBI taxonomy): Eukaryota > Metazoa > Mollusca > Bivalvia > Venerida > Cyrenidae > Corbicula > Corbicula japonica. Next base: position 13,653,130 of record JAZAYU010000001.1, read on the forward strand.
TAAGCGAAAATATGTCATGTTAGTGCTATATTTTTAATTTAATCAAATAAAAACTGCGGTATTTATATAAAGGAAGAGAAACATGACCAATTGAAGATTTCCCGTGGTCATTAAATGGTTTTGAGTTATTAAGAATCATTTTCAGAATGATCTTCTGCGGTATCATTGAATTTCGCGGGACAAATTTTCCGACCAAAGTCGCAAATGATATCTTCGCGGGGTCGAAATTCGCGCATTGTCACAGTGATACCGAATGCTTTGTGGATAACACCATGTGGTTCATATATAGAGCCATAACTTTAGTTGATTTTGCAATAAACTATTTCACAATAATGGAACAAGCAGTCTATATAAACATTTACGGCATCTTCCTTCTACCATCTCTATGAATCTACTTTGGAAGACAAACACAACACTAAGTTTCTTGAAAAGAATTATAGTTAAACGAAGTACTTAATCTATACGTGTTAAGCTTCATGGTGTTACGTTCATTTGCTGTCATCGGTATTAGGTGAAACGTACCTGCAATTTTACATAAAATGAAAAATAATCTGTTTCATTGAATGTGATATCTTTATAGACACGATGACGAATTTTAGTTATTTAGATAAGATACAAATAAACTATATGTGTTTTTTATGATAGTATGGAAAAAAAACCTTCACGCTTTTGAATTTTTGAATCTATATAATGGGAAAATGGATGATTTATGAAATCTGATTTCCCGCAAAATGTTAACATACAGTAAATCTTAATGTTGGTCAGTTGGTCAGAATCGCAAATCAGCTACAGCATCTAAGAATGAAGAACCCGCGAAAAACACCATTTTCATTAACACTGAACTCAGACGACTTTTTATTCAATCGGAATTTCAAAAATTCCAATTTTCGTAGCATAACAGAGAAAGTCGGAGTTTGCCGATAGATTTAAATTATCATTTCAGGTAGGACAGCCTTTTACATGGAGCAACTGCAACAAGACGGTCGCGATCTTGGCATTCCGTTCCCTTTCAGTTTCACCACACCCTATACAATTCGGGAAGCCTTTGTTTTTGTCTTTCAACATGGAGGTTACGAATGACATTGGTACCACAGGCCCAGTGAAGGTAACAAACACTGTATTTCTCTTTTTTTGTGTTATTTAAGGTCCAAGGTGTGCTCGCGCACACTTAGCATAGTAATACATGGCGGCGATGAAAATGAAGCGAAATATGGTATTACCATTAGATAAAAGCCACGCCATTCAAACGATCGACATTTAACAGAATCCGTTTGGTTTTAAGGAACATGAGCTGCAAGGTGCCGCATGTAAATTAACGTCTATTTTTGCTTTCGCACGTGTAACCGCGACGCGACGCTGATTGTAAGCAAACATGCACAGCGTGCGAAAAAAAGAAAAAGATGGAATTATGAAAAGAGCCCAAACGCACAATTATTCCTGGTTCAATGAAACTGTTTTGGGTGCGGTGAGCAGGGGTCAAAGATTCGTCGAGTTAACAAAAATGCCACCGCATTAATGGTTAATTACAAGGTTAACGAGCTTCGTACGTGCATGACTGCGAATTGTTGACTTGACAAAGATGGCATTCAGAAACTGTCTTTTTTCAGATGCTTTAAGCCGTTGCATTTATCACCTTTAGGTTTAGCAACGCCGGTCTAAATATTTCGGGCGAAAAACATAGTGCAAAACTGTGGCAGGGCCTTTTCTCTGTTTCCAGTTTCACACAAAAGCGAACACAATTACACATTCGCCACATGAAATGGGAAGACTCAAAACTATTGATTATATTATTATGATAATGGCGTACACTTCCACTAATGCAATTAAAATTACATCCTCTGGCTCGAATATTTGCAGTCTTAACAGATAGGTAGAAATACATAAAGTTTGACGAGTTTATTTTCGCCTATTTGAGGCTTATTCTAAGTCTCTGAAGAAAAAAGGCAAAATAATGGATTTGATGACATTATTTAGAATTATTTTCTGGAGGGTCGTCGTTAGTTGTTCTGCTGTAAAATCTGTTGCAGGCTGATATAGATGCGAAGATGGTTTACCAGGGTCAGGAATATGACATGTGTTCATACGGGGAACAGTACTGTCACGTGAGTGATTTCTGCAAGCTGATACAACCATACAAAAGTTACTGTCCAGAGCCGGCGAAAAAGATCGGCTTCGATTGTCAGTGTCCTCTTAAAAAGGTATGTTCCATATCTTAGAAAGAATATGTTTAATTGTTATTTTGCGAATTTTGATTGTTCCAGTGTATGAAAGCTTTCGTTCTACGTTGCATATGGTCCACGTCCTTCTACCCAAATGACCTCATCAGAGCTGCTAATGCTCAGTCGTGGAAAGTTGCAAAACGATCATAGCTGTAACACGCCTCAACAAATAAACTTGTATGTTGGATGGCTCATATATTTTACAATTTTCAATACTGTTTAACTTAGAGCTTTCAGGCGTTTGTAGCTGTTTGGAGAAGTAAAGTGTTTGGCAAATATCTAGCTATCTGGTAAAAACATAGCTATCAAACGAAAACTTATAATAAACATCTAGTGAATAGCTAGCTACCAGGTGAAAACGTAGGTATGTGATGAAAAGCTAGCTAAAGAGTGAACATATAGGTATCAGATGAAAACCTAGCTCTAACAAGCGAAACCCTAGTGAACGCTATCTGGCAAAAACTCAGCTGTCAGGTGAATAACTAACAATAAAGTTAAAACGTAGCTCTCAGCTAAAAACCTAGTCTAGGTGAAAATCAGGTTAAAACTTAGCTTCAGGTAAAACCTTGCTATTCCTTGAAAACCTCAGCCGTCATGCGAAATTCCACGTGCAGTTATCGGTTGAAAACCTAGCTAGATGTAGGGAGTGAAAGCCTACAGTAGCTGTCAGGTGTAAAAAAGTAATTATCCGACGAAAGTTTAGGTGAAAACTGAACTGTCCTCTTGCCAAAAGCAATAGTTCAAGAACCTAAACTGGTAACTTAAATATTTATTATTGCTATTTCTCTTCTATTTTTGGTCCTATATAAAATTAACACAAGTTAGAGTACACGTTACATGTATATTGAGGCATTAAACTAATTTATCGCAGATGCCTTTTTTTTCTTAAAAACCTCGTTTTCTTTGCTATGTCTAACAAACATTGAACCACATTTTAGAGTACATATGCCATCAAAGACATGTTCATTCCAATACCACAACCGACGGTTACAGTTGAAGGCACCTTCCATATCACAGTCCACCTAACCGAGGCTGACCGACCGTTGGGATGTCTCGATGTAGTATTGTGTTTAGGGTACGTATAACTTGTATGTTAACTGTTAAAACTATTCTCAGCAAGAATAGAGACCTGACTCTGCGTCATTTGATCTTTTTTTTCCGGAATCAGATTGATTAGCTGTAGGAAATGTCGGTTGGAAATGAAAATTGAATGTGATTCTGTGAATTTTGATATTTCTGGGCATGAAACAAGTGTTTTAGTCATAAGTATTTATGGGAGGGTAAAAAGTATTGGTTCTGTATATGCATCTCATAGTTTAATATAAGTGAAAGATTTCAAGTTTCGTTTTTTTGCTGAGTGAAATATTAATTGTAATAAATAACTTTGTCGCATCACACTTTTATAATTAAAAAAACGCTAAATTTTAGAATTGTAAGTAAGCAATGGTCTTGTTTATTGTGCCTTTAATAGTATGCTTTAAATATGATTTAACCACAGACACCTGTTAAGAGGTCCTTCTCAGGCCAATATGTCAGTAGAGGTAGGCTTAAAACAGAGCTCTTGTAACAAGTTTGGTCAATTTCAGCTAATAAACGAGCGATCTAGCTGTATCGCGAGATGCAACTTCAATCACCCAGAACACAAAATATCCCCGTTTTCGAAAAAACATATTTCTCGTTATCCTAAATAACTTAGGATAGAGAGAAATATGTTTTTTTCGAAAACGGGGATATTTTGTGTTCTGGATGATAGTTACTTCTCTTGATACAGACTGCCCATTTATTAGCTGAACTTGACCAAACCTGACATACTGGCCAGAAAAGGACCTTTAAACAGGTGTCTGTGGATTTAACTGTAAGTTACATGTTAGAAAAAACCAAAACGATAATGTGACAGGTATGAGGGTAAAAAGACAATTCGTGATATAAAGTACATTCATTGTTTATATAGTAGTAGTTCATGCCTGGGAAGTAGCACTGCGAAAGTGATTTGCAATGTAACAGTTTCACACCGGCCACAGTTGAGACAAATATTTTATCATAGTTCCTAGCCAAATAATATGGTGGTAACAATCATGGTTTTGTTTAAAATGATTATTTCTTGTTTTCAGGGAGTGCACGTCATAAGCAAGGACATAATATAGAACAACCTACATTAGAGAATATCAAGCATAATTGGCAATATTGATATATAATATATAGACATTTGTTTTTAATTTGCATAGAATAGAAAACGGATTTTGTTTTAACAATGACAGGGTAGAAGACCAGACACGTGTATACTTAATGTGGGTTATCATGTTTTCTCTCTTCGTTATTTAACTATTGCATTTTTTACAAAATGGTAGCTAATTCACAGCGGCAACTTGTACTTGTGTGTTCATATAAGAACCTGTTGGGGCGAGGGTGATGTTGGTGCACTCTAGAACCTGGTTTACAACCCCCAGTGGCATATTGTTTGGTCATTGGCTGTTCCAAGGCAAAAGCCCTTTCAGGTTTTTTCTGTGTCTTCTTTGATATTGATCATTTTAAACCCATTCTATCTTTTCCTCTCTACGTTTCCGCATGTCTTGCTGATCTATGGCTCGCTTACACATAAAAAAGTGAGTGATCAATTTACTGCATTACCTTGTTGCATGATAACGATATATTACTTGCGAGCAGCTTTATATTATAAAATTATTATTATATAATTCGTCCGTTTTGTAAACCTGCTGAATATTTTCCCTGTCACGCATACTCTTACTTTTTTATTCAAGTTTCAATTGGTCTTTTTACAACCTCAAACATGTACAGATATCGTTGGTATGTTTAGAGGCTGTTTTAAATTCCTTTTTATACTCTGGCGTTTTTGTAAGCAGTGATTTGAATAGGCGTTTATTTTAAGATATGATTTATGCATTCAATAAGTAATAGTAATATGATTGTTATATCTTTGGAAACATTGAGAACGTTTATTTATGCGTTAGGGTTCAATCAAAAGAACATCGCTTGCGTTTTTAAACAAATAAATATGCTGATATAATCTATATCGAATAAAGATCTGCCTGGATATCAAAATATGTTTCTTTTTTGTTGCCATAAAATGGCAGGGTATTTTGTAAGTTTATTCTTTTATTATTAAAATTATGATTACCTATTTGCTATCTTCTGTTTTTCAATCATCCCTATGAAACAGTTGACCATCGCATAAATTCCTGCCGTCGCTGACTGTACTATTGTTAGGTAAAGAAGGTGAGTGGGTAAGTGACTCGGATTAACGTCGCAAAAAGAAGCCAAGATATAAGGAACTGGCCGTTCACAGTTCTTGGTATAATTTGAGCCAGAAATATCAAACGGTCGTTTCAAATGACTGTCCTTAAGAAGTATCGAAACCCAAACCTAAGAAGTTCACAAATCGTGTCATGGAGAAATCCCGTTCGAGATTGAATGAATTTCAATTCACAAGCGCAAGATGACAGTTTAAGACAATACATATGTAAGATACATGCGAAAAAATGTAAACATGACAGTGAATAAAATACAAACTAGATCTTAATTGAATTTTGCGTGGGTTGCAGGTTTCTAGATATCAAGTTACTGCAAATAATTGTGTTGTACACGGAAGTTAAAATCAGGAAGTATAATGACAGATAACTAATTGAAAATGAGTATGTGTCAACTTTTATCCTTTGTTGCAACAGTCAGCGGAAATTAAATATCCCCGCTCTCACACATAAAAGCTGTAACTTTTTTTCCGCTTGAAAATTAAATATCGTTGAGCCAAGAGGCAATCCTACTGAAGCCCAACTGGATCCTCTCCTAATTTATTCCTTATATGACTGAAACCAATGTTCTTACTGTATAAAAGAATTGTTTTATAGATTTGTAGCAACTGTTATTTTTGTGTTGTTTTTCAAACCATAACAATTTACACTCTAAAATAAACGATCATTTATTAGGTTTTCCTTTCAATTGGGTGTAATAAGAATTAAGATCCTTACGAATCATACATGCTCATTTGTCCGGGAAGAACACCTTTTATGATATATAAAACTGATTTTCAAGTTTCTTGCAAGTTCAGTTTCAATTCCTTTGTATCTGTGTAAACTGATGGTAACATCAGTAACGTTTGGAACCCGATTCTGTATTTACTTCAATGTACGATAGCTTTATTTCTTATTTATATGGGGTTATTTATAACTTTATAAGTATGTAAATAATCTTCTTGAGTCATCGATAATGACAGGCAGTCTGTCATGATCATACCCGGTACGATCGTTAACACTTATAGAAGCTGATATTTCCTCTTCCGTTAGAGAAGGGTTTTGAGTACTCGATCGGAACAGGATCCGAGTACCCGAGTACCGATTTTGCAACTCGTTCCCATCCCTATTTATAAGTATGTAAATTGTTGTATCAGAGCTATCAACACGAATGATAAGGTAGTCAGGTGTGAAACATATGTAAACCCCCAATCTGTACATATTGCAAATGACAGATTAATGTGTCGCTCCTTCAAGGCAATCTTAACCGATGCTGATTTAACAAACTTATGTAAGTAAAGAAGAAAAACTGGTGAGTGGATAGGGCTTAAGGGACTGGAAAAGCACACAGGCCACGGCCCAAAATCATAAAACTAAATCATTTGACTAGTCTCAAATTTCAAGCATCTGATTGGCTGAAATGGCGACTGATTAGATGCTTGCGATTTAAAACTGGTCTCCAATATCAGCTTTATGATCTTGGACCCAGGGGTTGTTTGAGCTAGAAATACTAAATGACCGTTGTGGCCGTCTTAAAGTGGGATCGAAACCCGACCGCGAGCTTACCTGTAATACCCGTACATTACCCTTACCTGCTTACCATTGCACTTTACAGGTCACAAAGAAAAAACAAACATCATGTAACCGTGTGACCTGAATGAAATACAAACTCCATTTAACTACCGTATATGCAATTGTCTTCGTACAAGGAAGTTAAATTAAGAGAGATTAGAGATAGTTCAATCACTGAAACAGTGTGAGACAACATTTAACAATCGTGCATCTAGGGGAAATAAACATAATTGCTTTCATACTTCTGCACATGTCGCATATCACCAAGAAAAACATCCCTGTAGTATTTGCAACATCGACAAGGCTTTCGACACTGGGCTCCTCTGTTGGCCACCGGGTTTAAGAACTATAAAATTAACATCAAAATCGAAAATTTCTTTTTTAAATAAAGAAACTCATTTTATTAAGGATATTTTAAGATAACGCAGTTTTGTCTTATTATTTAAAAAATACTGAATTCACCAAACAAGAAGCACCATTTTAATAACAATAAAATTACCGCTGATTTGCCGATTTTTGAAAATTAACAAAAACCTTGCCTGCTAGTCATACCGTCATGTTACCAACGACGAAAGAATCTGTTATTTAATTTAATATATTTAAGTTGCAAAATATAGATAACCATCTGTAGATTCAAAAAGAACAAACTACCGAAATCTACAGCATTTCGCATGCATGGTGATTGATTAATCTACAGTTGATCACTTGGCTTACCTCTTTGTTTGCACGACGTTGGCAGGGGTTTAAGAGTTTTTGAAGGTTTCTAGGAAAATCTTAAACAAGAACGTAGTATTCCATCGTGTTCTTTAACTACAGGTTTTCTGGTGTCAGTAAAGTGATTTAATACCCATTTTTTTCGTTTGACGATGCCATTAGCTTCTTATGTTTTACATGTTTATGCGGCTGTTTCATGGAACTATGTCTATTATTCGGGCGGGATGGAGCTTATCCACCATGACAATTCGTCTACTTATGTTCATATGCGAACCTATTGTGGCAAGTGTGAGGTTGGTCACCATAAAACCTGGTTTTTACCCCAAGTAGTAAAATGTTTTAAGTTAGACTCTTCCCAGGTTCTTATTTCCAATCCTAGTTGTTTGTGGCGTCGATTTGCTGTATACACATAATATATTTTCATCTCTGATTTATCAGTGTGTGGAGTCTTTGTTTTCTGAATGTGACTTTTCCTGTTATTCATGTTTCACTTGTTTTATTATGCAATACATTCGTCTCATTAGTATACGTCTAGAAAACAGTTCAGCAGGTCTGCACAGTTATCAACATTATGGTTCCGGACAAATTGTAGCATTGGCCGGTAAAATGGAACTTGATGCAACTTTCATATAAGTGAATAAGCTTCGAGATCAAATACAGCCTCAGAACAATATGATTGTTCACTTTTATTGGATTGGTAGTAAGGATTATTGTCGGGTTTTGAAAAGATACAGCAATCGAAACTGAAACTGAAATGTGAAACCGAAAGTAGACATGATAGGAGTCTTTCTCACAATTCATTTTTTCAGTATTATCGAAACAACATAATAGTAGTTGTTTGATATGTTGACCAGCTGTACGTTGATCATGTTACTTTTAGGTATATGATTTTCAGTATTGTGAATAGATGCAAATGCTTTTACCTGTAAAAGTCAGCTGTAATAATCTTTAAGTTGTGTGCTACATGTAATCACAATATAATCAGGCAAAGCACTATTCATAATATTGTTTTTAACTATAAGGTCTATTATTTATTTTGAAAATACTAGAGTAACTCAACGTTCTGAGGAAAACTCCTTCAAAATGTGTGCATTACATGCCTTATAAGAATGTTTGCAACCCCTTAAAACAATTGAAACCGGGATGCTTTTAACTGCAGAAAGCCTATCTCTAAATCTTTGTTTCTCAGTGTAGATCAATATTTTTTTCCAGCGGTAAGTTTTGTTTTAGTATGTACTTCATAATATTGTTTTAAGTGTATGTTTTATTTATACTTTTTACTGAAATGATCTATCTATCTTCTTGGTACATGTGGTTTGAGCATTACTATGGGAACTTAGCTTTCAAACGTTAATAAATCTTTAGATAACTACGTTTGTTTAACCAAAATCTTGATGCTTGCGCGTACATTTCGTTTTAATATTTGGAATTTTAGCCCGTTTTCAACATTTGTCCCCCCTCCCCAAATTAAATATATAGTGAAACGAAATTGATGGGCACACTTGAATTCGACAAAAACAAGTAAATGAATTGCGTGGCCTGTATGTTTAAAGAAGACAAGACAACGAAAATCCCCGACGTGGGTATGTTGATGCATAAATTTCCGCGGGCTTGTTTTGATATGAAGACGGACTTTGCTAATGCAAAAATGGAAACTTTCTTTCTGCTAACTATAATGGCGTTGGCGTATGGAAAAACTGCATACGAAATGAAGGTAAAATCATATTTGATTTTTATTTTAGAGTCATTAAAAACTTGAACTTGGTGCAGTTAATTTGAAATTTTAAAAGAAATCTGTTTTAACTTCCTTATGGTTTTAGTTTAATCGTTTTATCACACCGTCCACGGTCCATTTTACAACATTGGAAGATTAGAAGTTTGCATGTGTACCCTGTTTAAGAAAAACCTCCATGGACTGTCTAGGTTAAAAAGAGTACTTGGTTCAGTGTTGTGGTCTTTTACGTGATCATCCTGACCCATATTATAGGCAATATTAAAAATTAATTAATTATTTTCTAAATTTTTTTAAATCTTTTGCTGTGAGATGACTTAAAACATTGTACTTCGGTTGTGTATTTTTTAAATATATTTATGGTCCCCATGTATAATATATGTTTTTGTTGGCATTGCTGTAGTAACTGTAAAGAGGCTTGGAATTAGAAATGGTGTTGGTGTCCTTTCATGGTTTCTATGGGAAACAGTGTTAGATTTTATGTGCGTGTTGAATGGGTAATGTAATTGCTCTTGCTTCGTTTCTTCGGGAATCATTTAAAATTAAGTGGAGGGAGTGATAGTTATGAATACTATGGGAGCCCTTGCTAGGATTCAACGGAAGTCATCGTAGATTCTGTTATTGTCATATAATATGGTTAATGTGGGAGTTTTTGCATTGATTCTGTGAGAATCATTGTGAGATTGTGTGGGTGTTGATGTATGGGTAATGTAAGAGTTCTTGCTGGTTTCTTCGGAAATCATTTTTAAATTCTGTAAAGTTATTTTTATGAGTACTATGGCAGTCCTTGATTGGGTAATGTGGGGATCTTTGCCTGGATTTTGCGGGAGTCATGTTAGATTCTGTGGGTGTTATGTATAGGTAATGTGTGATTCCTTACTGGAATTCTGTGTTGGAATCATTGTTCGATGGCCGTTGGTGTCAAGAATCCGTGCACATACCAAAGAAAACATATAGTTTCTCCCACAACCTCAAATCTGTAGGAATCAATGCAAATACCCTTAAATCCAAGTAACTCTAATATCTTATTTGTTATGACTATTAAAGAAACCAAAATTGTTAATGATTCAAAAATTCGTGCAAAGACCCTCATGTCATATTTGCAATTCTATGTTGATTATCACATCTGACTCCTCATGTAAAATGAAAACTATAAATCTTACAGTAAGACTGTTGAAGAATCTATGAGAATTTATAGACAGTTGTATTCCACAAAGCGGGTAAACTACAATTCCAAGATTCTGTTTGATTTACACTTTTTTAGATGGGTAGAGAGTTCGGAAAGTTCTCTTGGAAGAATTGTAACACAACTGCAGCTCCAATAGCGTTTAGTGCCTTGTCCATAACACCAAACCCAGTGCAATTCGGCCATAACATTTATATATCCTTTTCCGTGGACGTGTTGCATGATATTGGAACAACAAATACTCTCCAGGTAAACTTCTTAACTTTTGTTTTACAAAAAGAGAAGTACTGTATGCTGTACTATATCAGGAATGGCCACATCCAGAAGACACAGCAGTTTGTGTCAAATGAACACGGTTGATGAAAGTGTAATATGAAGCAGTCTGACTAGCAGAGAAAGTACAGTCATCTATTGCTTCGCAGTTACACTGATTTTTGACTGTTTCTATTAAAACTAACGCAGGGGATCCATCGTTCATATATATGCATCTAAATCGAAAACTTCATCACACAAACAACCAAAAATATCGGTCTCTTTAGTAAAATAAGGTGTTTTTTTTTTATCATATACCGCATACTTTTTTGACATTCACATGATAACTAGTGATGGCTGAGATGTTTGAGCACATTTGTTTACTGTTTTCCTAAAAGCTTTAATGGATGAACGATTCAGGTAGGGTTTAAGTCAATTTCGTACTAAGTTGAGCTAATGTTGGGTTTTCGTTTATCTTTCAGGCCGACGCAAAAGTTACGCTGTATATACAAGGGGTCCCTATTGATGCCTGCGACTATAACCCAGGTTATTGTCACGTAGAAGATATTTGCAAACTGCTTTCACAATACCAAAATCAATGTCCTGACTTCATAAAGAAACTTGGGACTGACTGCAAGTGCCCATTCAAGACGGTATGCTTAATACTTTGAAAATATATGTAAGACCGAAACAAAAACTTCAATCGCATCAAGTTAATTAAAAAGTCAATCTGATTCGAAAATATAATGGTTAATTTAATATACTAAAAAAACAAGAAATGCATCTTCTTGAAACACGAAAATTATTTCGTGTATAAGAAGTTGCGTTTCTAATTTCTTAAAGTATATAACGATCATACTTGTTTTTTGTACTTTGATGTTTCCTCAAGCGATGATTTCTGGTTGGATCAAACTACGACAATGATCTCAATCCATAACCAACGTCATGTTGCAATCAGATTGACGTCATCAAGCTAGATGGGCACGTGGATGTCGTTAGGTAAATGAAAATAACGAGATTACACAATCTGATTAAAATCATCTCCTGAAAACCGCTACGCTAACATTTTGTTAGATCTGACTTTAGTGAGATTGCGAGATTACATGTCAACATCTTGAGTGTGAAACAGAAGACTCATTTTCCCGTAGCGTCTTCTGTTTCAGATGAATATTAACGTCCGAATGTACTATAATTCTTTTGTAGAAAACATACTCTGCAAAGGACGCCGTCTACCCGATCCCAAACATTCCATATTCAATAGAAGGAGAACTGGACGCCGTTATCAAACTGAAGGAGTCGAATAGAGAACTAGGCTGTCTAGAAATACATCTCTGCATTGGGTATAGTCTGCATTTAATTTTAATTCTTTAACTCGGCTAATACAATACGTATTTAGTCCAGCAGGGCGTTCGTCTGACTGTCTGACAGGTCAATGGACAGTGTACAGTTAATTTATTTATGAGTGCGATTACGTAATTCATGATTTTTTTTTAAATTTACTGCTTATAGCATTTGATAAGTGCTGCAAGTCACACATGGTCTAACAAAATGAATTTAATGAGCTTAAATAATATACTCTATCATGTTTACGTGGTTTATCTTTTTTCTCAATGATGGCCGCGGTATGTTCAGCAATATAAAGAATGATATTCTTTATAGAGATGTCATCATTACAAATATTTTAACAAATGTTGGAAAATACATTGACATTTTATACTTTTTATTCACCTGTTTTCCAAATGTAAAGTTGGTATACCCTAAGATATGGTTTGAACCGCCAGTGGAAATCCGTTTAAAGTCTGTCACCTCTCATTCTCCTTTTCGTTAACTGTTTGTAGTGTATAAACTGACCATATTGTCATCACACGCTCTTTTTTTGCTTTCTTTTATTGGATGTACATGTATGAAAACGCTGTATTCTCTGAATGTGGCTATTTTTGAGATGCATATATCGGATTATACAAAGTTTCTATTCCTAGCATAATATATGTTCTCAATACACCAATCATACAATTTTAATTTTTTTCTGCATGAAATTGGAGTTATCTCTTGATAGTTGAAATATATTGAGATACATCATTGTACTTCTCCTCACGTTATTATTATTAAAATCATAAATATCCTCTCTTGCATTCATTAACCAAAGGGGATTTTAATCGAGGTGCGGAAACAAACACGTTACAAAAGGTATCTTAGCTTTTGTAACATGGATAAACCAAAACCGACTAAAACTGCTGAAAAAGCTTCTACCTAACAGGTGAAACTGAAAAAGACACTGTTTAATTTGATTTAACACCTAGTTTTACATAATATTTACTGGCGTTGTATATTAAGAATATATATATATATAGCTAAATATTAAGAAATGAATAATGTGCATGTCGCTCCAAGAATTTACAAGAAACAATTTAAAAACATAAAATGGTCTATTCAGTGATAAGTCACTACCACCAAGGTAACACAGGTTTTGCATATCCAGTTCATCCGCACACGTGTCACTTAAAACCAAGATTCCACTGTTTTAAAACTCCTGTCACCAAATGATTTGCGTTTGTTGAATGGTACATTTCAACACCCTGTAACGCAGTCTGATTATCTTAACCTACGTTTTGGTACCTGCTCAGATAATACTTCAGTAAAAACTGGGGCTTTTCCCTTTAAAACAATTGAACATGACAGTCAAAATCTTAAATTCAATTCTGGCTTTGATTGGAAGCCAATGAAGTTGTAGCAATGCTTGTTGTGAACTATCATACTTGCTAAGTTTTTGTTGAGTAGTGGGTGGGTTGGAATTACTTCATCATATCAACTTAAATGTGTTTGTTCATAGGGGAGCCTGATGGGTCTTGGTGTGAGATTGGTGCACATATAATCAGGTTTAAGTCCCACAATTCTGCAACGGACTGTTCCATGATTATAATCCCAGATTCTCATTTTCGTTAATTGCTTAAGAAGTCTTTTTAAATGATTCATCTAATAAACAAAAACTCTCATCCCTCTTTTCTTTATAGGCTTTGTGTGGAGGTTGTGTTTTCTAAATGCGAAAATTCCTGATATGTATATTTATCTGTTTGCCATTCATACCTTGACAATTCATAGAATTTGCTCAATTCAATTATTTGAGTAACAAATATCATTATTCACATATTTGTATTAGCACTGATTACATCAACATAACATACCTTTGTTAACTGTCACCCCCTATCCACTGAATCAAAGTTTTAAAATACAATCCTTTCAAATTTCAAATGTAATCATTTTGTTTGTATAACTATATAACAATTTACTATCGTATTTCAGATCGTGTTAGTCTGTGACGGACACAAAATGATTCCAATAAAAAACTTTACCACGAGACTTTTAACAACTAACATTACGAAGAGGTCAACAGATTTATCAACTTTCAATTGTAGAATACATCAAGAATAACAACTACTTATTTTTAACGTAGACCCGGAAATAGGGTACCAATATTTGATGCAACGGTAAAATGTAGTATTTGTAGCAGTGTAAAATGGTATAAAATTGTACTTCACCTATACGTGTACATTGTATATCAATCAACATAATAGTATTTTGTGGCAGTTCGTCAAATAAAGCATTGGTTTGAAAAAATCGAAAAGATTGCTAGACGTTCAAACAGAAGTTTTGATAAAAACAGCATTTCATTTTTGTGTGTGTCTATGCAATGTTAATAAAACATTATTTCGAAACTTAAATACAACCTAATGGCACTATATTTCATTGGCTTTGTATTTAATTGACCTGGAGCGAGTATTAAAATCCGGTTTTGAAAAAACAACACATTAATAGTTTGCCGTTGAAACCCAAAGCAGACATGATGACAGTCTTGCCTGAATTTCTTAAAGTTGGCTTTATGTTTCAATATTATCTCAAGAAGATATCGCAGTTTGATAAATTGATAAGCATTTATACAGGTTACCGTTGCTAATATGTATTGTGAATGTAACCTGTAAATTTCATGCTTTTCTTTTTGAACTTTGTGCGATTCAAGATATCTGCAAGTTATTATTCTTTTAGTCTTAGAGATCGTTTGACCCTCTGTACAACGCCTTAGATATTACAACCAACTGTTATTCTCAGTAAGCCGGGGAGAGGTGTTATAAACGATGCAATACTATTTGAGGTAATGGTCGATATTGAGGTTTTAAGGTAACTCTTTGTAATATCCAACTCAATGTTGCTCGGAAAATAGTTTTGCATCTGATAAATGAACTCTGCAAAACGTAAAAAACTGCTCACCAAAATGAACGCACATATCAGAAATACAACATTATTCATAGCACAGCTTTGCAATTGATAAAGAAACCATATCCAAACTGTCGCGTTATAGTACTTTTACACTAATTATAAGGTCAATGTCACACATATGATAAGATGTTCTTTTATTTTATACTTTATTTAATTTTATAATTACATATTTTTTATTTACGAAACTAAAAAAATCAGCACCAGATTATCTTAGCGGTCAAAAATTTTAAAATCCGCCATTGTAATGACCTCGCGGTTAAAAGAATAATTTAATTTATTTGCAATTTTGTCATTATGAAAAATACATGTTTCTTACGTACACTGCTTTTGTACTCCGCAGTTTGTTTATATTTCCCTTATGTTCCACTCAATCATTTCCTGTTTATAGTTGACAAATTCCACATTCCGCAAATGTTCCTCATAATTATTCTCCTTTTCTACGAAGCAAAATGTATGGCACAGAATGTCAACGCATACTTTAGACGTGTTTACCTTTACATTCCCCTTTCTATTGACAGAGGCTAATCTTGAGCTCTGGTTGAGCTAACTGCCGAGGCCGCCTAGCCCCGTGTTGAGCGCAACTCAATATTTACACCAATAAACAGTACAATTTCGATCCTTCCCAAACAATGGTATGCATATGGCGGTGAACATTGAACCTTCAATGCGGTTTTTTCAGATAAATACCGTTCCATATTCAGCGGCGTATGGTCCCCAGATAAAAAATGAGTAAACACTGGGCGGAACTAATCAAGATAGAATTTTGACAGGAGATCTGAGCATATAAATCCTACATATCACAGACAACGCCAAAGGCAAAATGTAAAAAGCAGGAAGTATATCCTTGATGTGATTTAACAATATCCGAATCTAAATTGGCTGGGATATTGAAACCAACCATCTATAAACTGGCCTAAATAATTAAACAAAAGTAATGTTAGAAGTACTGTTGACATGGTACACAAGCTCAACTTTAGCATTAGCTGAGCTATTAGACAACGGTAATTTGGCAATGTTTACATTGGCGTGTTTACATTGACGTTACATGTCAACAATGAAATAATATTTAAACGTTGTTTAATACAAAGCGTGAAGCTCCCAATACTTGTCCCATTAGCCGAGTGGTCTAAGACGCAGTCATTTAAACACGTGAAAATGCAATGGTGTAGGTTGTAGGTTCGAAACATGTTTTTGTTTACCTTTTTTAAAATATTTTTTACGCATTAATTATTTCCGCGATAAAATAAACTGAAGCAAAATACATACAAGGCTTTAAATAACTGCAATAAAACTAAAAAATATAAATCTAAAATATTTTCTTAAAAGCCGTGTGTCAGTGTGAATCGAACCCGTGTCGAAAATATGTGAAGCCTATGCCAGCCGAGCGCGTAAACCACTGAGCTATAGAGGCGGCGTGATATAATTGAGCAAAATAGTAGTTTCAATGCGTAAATTTGTCTTTACCCGTGTTTACATTCTATTAATAATTGTAAACATTGCCAATTTAGCTTGGTCGACCTATAAACTTTGATTGATCATTGCAGCAGGTTTATACTAGGCTTAAAACGAGTAAAGTTTGGTGATGGCGGCAGTCTCGTCCAACGCCAACTTAAGGTAAACTTGACAGTGATCATGGAGATTGTCTCACCTTAAGCTGAAGTGAGCATAACACTTAATATTGCTGCTGGCTCACACTAAGCTTAATGTGACACCCTTAGCTTTAACTGAGCTAAACAGTTGTACATTTGATCGTTGAACAGTGGTCGTAGCCGTTGGCCGAAACTAATCTTAAGAGAAGTAAACATTGGTCATAAGCTAAAATTGTTGGTTGCGATGGTCCTGGTGGCAAGCTCACCATAAGCTTGAGGTGAGCTTAATAGTGGTCTTGGCGACAGTCTTATCATAATATTTAATTGAGCTTAACATATGTCAAGGTTAAAGGTTCACCATATTAAGCTTTAACTGGAGAAAGCACTGGTCAAGGCGACGACTCACACTTAGCTTTAGTTGAGTTAAATAGTAAGTTTGTCATTAGACTTATCGTTACCTTTAGCTGAGCTAAATATTGGTCATGGCAACGGGCACACTATAACCATTTAAAGTGAGCTTAACATTAATGGATCGTTGCGGCCAGATGAATCTTAGCTTTAGTTCAACTTTACATTATTTATGGCGATAGGCTTACTCTTAGGTGAGATAAACATTGGTCATATCGGCAGGCTAAACCTTAGTTTTATTTGTACCAGCGGCAGGCTCACCTTATACTTAAGGTGAGTAAAACCTGAAAACTTTAATCACAGCTGCAGTGTAAGCTGTTTGTAAGCTGAACAATTGTCATGTCATCGTTTGAAACCCACAGTTGCATCTTTTACGACAATGTACGAGAATCAAATCGTAAGTAGCGTAACAGAATCGATCGTGGGTATCCGACGATGTGGTCATAACATCCAGTTCAAACTTAGATGTATTTGAGCTTTAAGCATGTTAAGGTTACTCCAATGATATTCTACAGCGCTCTGCATGCCTGATGATCCTCTCTACAGTTGATTATTATGCTAACTGCTTTGGTTGCATGACGGTGGCAGGGGTTTAAGAGTTTATGAAGATTTATGAGGAAATCTTGTAAAAAAGAACCAAGAAGCTCGATTTCTGTCTTTTGTCTATGGCATCGTGTTCTTGTTGATTTGACTCCAGGTGCTCTGGTCTCAGTAAGATCATTGAGCACCCGCCATTTTGTTTTACAATGCTATTAACTTCTTATGTTTATATGTTTGTGTGCTTTTGCATGCAACATTCTTGAGCTGATGGGAGGGTTGGAGATATTTCCCGAAGACAACTTGTACTTGTTTCTTCATACGAGAACCTGTTCTTGAAAGTGTGAGTTTAAACCCCCACTGACCGTTACAAGGCTGTAACCCCAAGGATTATTTTTTCGGTAATTGTTTGTGGTGTCTTATTTGAAATTTGAAATTGATATTTTCTTTCCCTCCCTATGTTTTCGCCGAGTGGAGAGGCTGGGTTTTTGGTTGTGGTGATGTCGGCAGGCTTATACATCTTTAACATAGACCTTTACGGCCGGCTCTCCCTTAGCTCTATAGATGCGAGCAAAGAATTGGTTATGGCAACAGGCCCGCACTTGTCTGTAAAAATGCTATACATTAGTCAAGGCTTCAGGCTAACCCTTAGCTGTATGTTTGGAAAACGTTGGCCAAAGCAACAGGTCCATGGTTTATTGTAAAACAGCTATACACTGACCATGACGCAGGCTTTCCCTTAGCTTTATGTGAGCTAACATTGGTCAAGGCAACAGACCACTGACTGTAAATGTCATTGCGACTGTTTGACCTTCGCAGTTGTATGTTAACCAAACATTGATCATAGCAAAAGGTCAAACCTTAACTGCACAATTGCTATCGATTGGTAATGGCGGCAAGCTCACCCATAACTGTTTTGAGCTAATCGTTGGTTTTGGCAACAAGCCAATCCTTTATTGTACTTACCATGGCGACAGGCTCTTGCTAAGCACTATGTGAGCTAAACATTTGTCAAATCAACATTCCCATCACTAATGGTACAAGAGCTATGTATTGGTCATTACATTAGATCCAACCTTAACCGAGCAAGTGCTATACATTGACCGATATGACTTTCTAAACCATTATTGTTTTGCGAGCTATGATTGGTCATGGCAACAGGCCCATTCTTAATAGTACAAGTAATGTCGACAGGCTCTTCCTGAGCTGTGCGTGAGCTTAACGCTTAACATTGGTCATTCTAACAGACAGCTACACATTGGTCATTACAACAGGCAGCTATAGATTGGTCATTCCAACAGGCAGCCTTAGATTGGTCATTCCAACAGGCAGCTATAGATTGGTCATTCCAACAGGCAGCTAAACATTGGTCATTCCAACAGGCAGCTATAGATTGGTCATTCCAACAGGCAGCTATAGTTTGGTCATTCCAACAGGTAGCTATAGTTTGGTCATTCCAACAGGCAGCTATAGATAAGTAATTCCAACAGTCAGCTATAGATTGGTCATTCCAACAGGCAGCTAAACATTGGTCATTCTAACAGACAGCTACACATTGGTCATTACAACAGGCAGCTATATATTGGTCATTACAACAGACAGCTATAGATTGGTCATTCCAACAGGCAGCTATAGATTGGTCATTCCAAAAGGCAGCTATAGATTGGTCATTCCAACAGGCAGCTATAGATTGGTCATTCCAACAGGCAGCTATAGATTGGTCATTCCAACAGGCAGCTATAGATTGGTCATTCCAACAGGCAGCTATAGATTGATAATTCCAACAGGCAGCTCTAGATTGGTCATTCCAACAGGCAGCTATAGATTGGTCATTCCAACAGGCAGCTATAGATTGATAATTCCAACAGGCAGCTATAGATTGGTCATTCCAACAGGCAGCTCTAGAATGGTCATTCCAACAGGCAGCTATAGATTGGTCATTCCAACAGGCAGCTATAGATTGGTCATTCCAGCAGGCAGCTATAGATTGGCCTTTCCAACAGACAGCTATAGATTGGTCATTCCAACAGGCAGCTATAGATTGGTCATTCCAACAGGCAGCTATAGATTGGTCATTCCAACAGGCAGCTATAGATTGGTCATTCCAACAGGCAGCTATAGATTGGTCATTCCAACAGGCAGCTATAGATTAGTCATTCCAACAGGCAGCTATAGATTGGTCATTCCAACAGGCAGCTATAGACTGGTCATTCCAACAGGCAGCTAAAGATTAGTCATTCCAACAGGCAGCTAAACATTGGTCATTCCAACAGGCAGCTATAGATTGGTAATTCCAACAGGCAGCTATAGATTGGTCATTCCAACAGGCAGCTAAACATTGGTCATTACAACAGGCAGCTAAAGATTGGTCATTCCAACAGGCAGCTAAAGATTGGTCATTCCAACAGGCAGCTAACTTTTGTCATTACAACAGGCAGCTATAGACTGGTCATTCCAACAGGAAGCTATAGATTGGTCATTCCAACAGGCAGCTATAGATTGGTCATTCCAACAGGCAGCTATAGTTTGGTCATTCCAACAGGTAGCTATAGTTTGGTCATTCCAACAGGCAGCTATAGATAAGTAATTCCAACAGGCAGCTATAGATTGGTCATTCCAACAGGCAGCTAAACATTGGTCATTCTAACAGACAGCTACAGATTGGTCATTCCAACAGGCAGCTATAGATTGGTCATTCCAACAGGCAGCTATAGATTGGTCATTCCAACAGGCAGCTATAGATTGGTCATTCCAACAGGCAGCTATAGATTGGTCATTCCAACAGGCAGCAAAACATTGGTCATTCCAACAGGCAGCTAACTTTTGTCATTCCAACAGTTCCACTCTGTCCAGTATAGGTCAAGGCGACAGACTCTCCGTGAGCTGTGCGTGAACGAAGCATTGATGACGTCATTGCAATAAATATGAAGGAGTTCACTCGTTCTCATCCGAAATTTACAGCAATGACAAGTAAAAATTAATAAAAAGTATAACAAGATGTTATCGTTGAAAGCAGAGTACATTTCAATGAATATTTAACGACTTTTAATAACTTAAAATATGGGATTTAAAATGTATATAACATTGAAATGCACCTAACAACTCTTCCTGAATGTCAAATAAAATTTATTATGTCATTTTCTTATTTTATGTTGTTTTAAGTAATATATGATTTTAAGTGTTTGAAAGTTCTTTTCTTAGGCATAAGCAGGAAGCTACACGAAGTGTTATCAAACTAACCTTCTACAGGCGTGCTTAACAACCTCCCTGAGTGTAATAGTTTATCTTTAGGTTCATTTATTTTCTCTTCCTGGTGTAGGCGATTATCAACGAGTTTTTTTGACGTATACCGGAAATTGCTACAAAAAGTTCTTATCTAGCTTATTGCGATTATAACTGGCAGTTGATACTGATACACTGCGATATGCCGTTTATCGGTGTTTTTGTTTTCCTGCGCTTATTTATTGATATCAATTGTTTGTAAACAAAATTTTGAACTCATTCTAAAACAAGTGCGAATCAGAATTAAATCATTTTATATAACCTGATAAATGTTTCATCTAATAAAGGTAGAAGCCAAGGTACCATCAAAAAGTCACATTTAAGGGCTAAAGGACTGGTTGTGAAAGAAGATTTAGGTCGTCATATTTTTGCGTAGAGGTTATATAAAACTAATTTTTAAATCAATGCCCCAACTTACCCAACTGGGTGGTAGTTCCGGTACTGTATCTAAACTGCGAGGAGATTAAGGCAACAAATATGCCTTTTGGGTTTTCATTCAACATCCTAATGAAGGATTTTGAAGTCAAACTTATGACAAAAACTCACTCTGACATTGCAACCAATAAA
The DNA here is from genome assembly GCA_038501625.1 of Corbicula japonica. Classification (NCBI taxonomy): domain Eukaryota; kingdom Metazoa; phylum Mollusca; class Bivalvia; order Venerida; family Cyrenidae; genus Corbicula; species Corbicula japonica. The sequence continues at coordinate 13,674,705 of JAZAYU010000001.1, forward strand.
CCAGTGTCCATACGATCTAGCATTAAATACTTTTTACAGCAATATCCATTTCTAATGTTTGCTATCAATAAACGTGCTATCGAAAGCATTTTTATTAGGGTTTCGACCACAGAAAGATAAAACACAGTCGGGGGCGGGCGTAGTTAACTTACGGTAATGTTATCGAACTGCTATATCCTAGTTGAAACGCGGTTTTGCAATACCAGTGCCACAGATATACATTCCTTCAGCATATATACAACAAATATAAAAAAATTGGATAAAATTTAATATAAATTGCCTTCAAGCTTGACACAACAAAAGACCAGTGACTAAGATTAAATAGCTCATAATGATATAAAGAATATAACGTTTTTATGTCTTATATTAACACGTGATTAACTTGGACATGGACTACTCCAAGACAGTCCAAGATCATAAAACTGAATTGAATCCGGAAACCAATTTCAAATCTCAAGAGTCTAGGCTTCATTTCAGCCAGTCAGATGCGTGACATCTGAAATTGTTAGGCTGTTTCTTCTGGATGCGCCATTCCTGATATGCATAATTCCACTTTCTTACTTCACTTTTACCATCTCGGAACTATTCAGTTGATAAAATATCTTACTTTACCTATGGCAATACGTAACCTTTAACATTTGCATTAGCATAACAAGCGGTGACACACCATTGACAGAAAACTATAACAACATGGGAAACAGTGTCACCATTCAAAAGTCAACGTTATTTCCACTTATGTCAGTCTCTAACATCAAGTTACTCGCGCTATTTGTTTTGGTTGGTTAATTTATAAAAAAAAATAGAGTAAACGTTACATGTACGAGTATATGTCATAAACCTTTAAAATGATTTCAATATTTTGGAATATTTACATTCCTATTGATTTCTTCGTTTAAAAAAATTCGGTTCATTTTGCATGAACCGCATGACCCGTAATGACGTCAGTAACGTAATGGCTGTTACTATTGAAAACTCCCACGTCCTTTTCACTTAATACTAATTTTTGAAAGCGTTCGACTTAAGTTTATTTAAAGCAAAAAATGAATAAAATGTAAATATAAGTAATGATTCTTATTTTGGTGCGGTTCATGCAGATTGGACGTGCACGCGAGAGCTGGCAAATTTATCATAAAGCGCTAGCGCGCTTTATGGATTTGCCAGCTCTCGCGTGCACGTCCAATCTGCATGAACCGCACCAAAATAAGAATCATTCCTTAAATGTATTGTTTTCATGTAACGTTGAGAATAATAAAATATAAGTAATGGTACGACGAGTGAGAGGTTCCATTTCTTTACTTGTTGTGGTCTTAGCATTCTTTTTGGGGTGACTTGAAGCTTAAACGAACTGCTAGCTCACAGGATAAAGGTCTGTTTTTACACAAAATAATTGTGTGGGCATAAATGTAATTTATTTCTTCAGAAATGTGTGGGAGATTCAATTTAGCACTTCTTCAAGCAATGTTTCTCAATATGATGTCCAAGTGGATAGAAATACATAATATTTGACCGATCATAAAACATTTAGGACTCTTTGAAGATAGATTTGGTAAGAAGGCGTGTATAAATCTAAAAAGATATCGTATTTAGGGGGGATTTTCTCTAAGTGTCTATAAATCGGAGATCTCAATAGATGTCACAATCGACGTTAAGAAATTTGTTTATAAGTAACTTCAAAAAGAAAAAGTAGACTATCATCAAAATTTATAATTTTATTGTTCGCGACGCAATTATAAATTTACTTCCGTTGACAAATTATAAAATCTGCAATGCTCACTGCATAGTTCCAGATTTGAGCCAACTGCTTCTAAAGCGACTTCGACGTTGAATCTTGTAATGATGCTTTCTTTCGCGATCTTTGTTTTGCTTTTGATGACTTTTACGGAAGGAAGTCATTTTCGAGGTGCGATATTCATGTGGGAACCAAAGGGACCAAACACGGTCAGTATTCATTATTTCTTTTAGACGAACGTGATGAGTCAACACAAATAACGCTTTCATACATTACATTTATGAATACGTTTTGTTGCTTTGGACGGTATTTCTTCACGCATATCAAACAATTTGTATACACACATTTTTCTATCCCCATGAAAGAAATCTTATTTATTATGAGAACAATAATATCGAATATAAGAAAATATTATCTGTCAAAACAATGTATTCAATCCACCCGTCTTTCGGTAATTTTATTTATCCTAGAAGAAACTTGATTGTAACCAGTAAACAACAGGACTTTGAACGCTTCAGTTTTTCAATTTATAATGAATAATTACATCAAATTTTCATTTACTTTGTTGCATGTTGTTCCTCCTACATATCCATGTGAATATCGTGCACACCGTTAGCTGGGTCGTTTTTATGATGGAGAGAAGATCACTAAACAAATACATAATTTAAATGTTTGCCTTTATCAAGAAGACAGTCAATGTCAATCAACAAAAAATGAACTAAAACGCTTCAATAAATTAATAAGGCAGTGGGTTTGTTTCTACTTTTACGATAAATTGTATTTATAATAAATTCACATTTAATTTCTGAATATGGTAATCAAAATTATCCTCTGGCTAAGATGACGGAAAACATCTGATAAATTTTCGGCGCTAAAACTGGAGTTGAAGTTGAACTGCCTTGTTTTGCGTCCAAAAATACTAAGTAACAGTTTTACTAAACACCATTATTGACAAATACAGTTTTTGATCAGTATAGTAATAAATGATAATTGAATGATCATCTTGGTTATATAAATTACACTAGATATTATTGAGACCGGTGGTCAGATGATACCAATTAAAGGTGACAATTAATTATCGCATAGCTTGAAGACTAACATGGAACTTGCACACATTCTGCAACAATTCGGTTATTAGCAGTAACATCGTCGCCGAAACTCCAAACCGACGTATGAAGCATTTTCATAGTTTTGAGAAAAAGGCATTTGAAGTTTTAGACATCAATAACTTTTTTGTCTTTTGACGGATTTCCTTGATTTTTTCTATGATGCTTTGTTTTGCCATCAATAACTTATATCTTATTTTATATAAGTGTAAATAAAATATAATTTGTTTTATATAATAAAAACAAAAATTATTATACGCCTTGTTGACATTTATTCACATAAAAGATTAGTTCCATAATGCCATACTGACTTACGTCAGTTTGAAATTCTAGTTTTGTCCTAATATGACTAGAAACTAATAGGAAAAACAAATTAAATATTTTCCCTAAAAAAATAAACGCAAAAATATAATTGCATTTAATGCCAAATAATAAAAATAACAATCTTAACACAATGCCGTAATTGTCCTTCGTCTATGAAAAGCTATTAAACAAAACAAAAGAAAAAGACTGTACTAAGAATATTTTGAAGAACACTTTATTTATATGTTCATCGTTTTCTTGACTGACTAGTGTAGTCTTATGAATAGAAACTAATAGTGAATAAATTACCTTGAAAATAAACGGATATTAAATGGCATTTAAAGCAAAAGAAGCTAACAGTAACTGTCTTAACAGTCTTTGTTTGTAAATGGCATCCTCTAAAGACAATTTAAACTCGACAAGCAGTGTCAGTATTTTTGTATATTTCAAAGACATTTACTTTTGAAAAGGATATTCCATTAAAATTGGGACCTAGGCTTGATTTCTTTTATTCATGAAAGTGATGCGTCTTCATTTGGATAATATTAAATGGGTTACTCTAATGAGTGTTTATAAGATAACAAATCAATATACAGTATTTGTCATGTATAATGGTCCAAATGAATGTGAAACAGGTACTCATACTTTGCAGTAAGTTTCTTTGCAAAACATGCAAAAGAACAAACACATAGACAGAATGCTTTGGGGTATTGTTAAAAAAATATATCTGATTTAATTTACATGCAAATGCATAAGAATAACTTTTAACAGGAGTTTTTACATCAATGCGGAACTTCTGTTTATCCGAAATGTACAGTATCCGAAAGATGTACTTCTATGATACATGACAAATCACACTGATTAAAGTATTTTTGCTTCCAATTATCAAAGAATCTTAAATGTATATGCTATAAAAACACTAAATAAAGTACAAATACTTGCATTGCTTTGTGCATATATGCAAAAATAAGATATAAATTATTGAAGTTATGAAGATTTTCATTCATCGGCAGCCATGTTTTCCCTGAAAGGCTGATTCGGATTGGCCCTTTTGTTACGGCACTTTGGAAATAACCACTAACGATTAATCATGACTTACGTCTTCGTGGAATTGAATTTTTGTCTATACAGATTGGTTCCACACGGATATAACTCATATAGTCTTGTAGAGCTTGAAAAAACGAACACAAACACTCAATATTGCCAAAAAATGACTTACGTCCCTCTGGAATTAGGGCGACGACATGTAGTTTACGAGCTTTTATAGAAGCCCGTATTTCTTCTTTTATCTAGTAATACGCTTTTTGCAAAGCATTTTCATATAAGTTACTAGTTAATGGCTGTGTGTATTCAAATGACAAATTCGCTACACATTGAGAAACTTTATCGTTATATCTGTACATGCACACCATTGTAAAGGTATTGAATAGAGCTATATAGAGAGCTTTTTTAATTTCCTTGTAAATATCAGGTAACAGCGCAAAATTCTTTTCAAACATCTCTTGTATAATGTTATCCTGTTTGGGGGATTTTCTCTAAGTTTCTAAATATGAGATTTCAAAAGATGTTGCATTCGACGTCAAGAAATGTTTTCTTAAGTTACTTAAAGTAAGGAAAAAGCCTCATAGTTTCATTGTTCGAGACCGACGGAATAATAAATTTACTTCCGTTGACAATTTATAAAATCTGCAATGCTCACCATAGTAATTCCAGATTTGAGCCGACTTCGACGTCGGGTCTTGTAGTTATGCTTTCTTTCGCGATTTCTGCTTTGCTGTTGATGACTTTAGTGGAAGGTAGTCATTTTCGAGGGGCGATATTCATGTGGGAACCAAAAGGACCAAACACGGTCAGTATTCATTGTTTCTTTTAGACGAACGTGATGGTTCAACACAAATAACGTTTTCATGCATAACAGACTTCAAACGTGCTGTTTTTTCGGCTGATATTTCTTTACGCAAATCTAACAATGTGCATATACACATTTTTCTAACCTAATGAAGAAAAACTTATTTATTCAGCGTAGAATAAATATCATTTATTTTCGAAATATTAAAGAATAACATCTCAAGTAAAGAAGATCACTTAACAACTGACTAATTCAATTATTTTCTTATATAAAGTTGTCAATGTCGATCACATAGCATGCACTAAATATCGTGCAAATTTTAAATACAGTAGTTGTTATTCTACTTTTATTAAAACAAATGGTATTTTTTTGTAAATTCAAATGCAGTCTCTTAATAAAGTCATCAACGGTGGCAGGGGTTTAAGAGTTTATGAAGGTTTATGGGAAAATCTTTTCTTTAAAAAGCCTAAAAGCTCGATTTGTTTCTTTTATCCCTGTCATCGTGTTCTTGCTGATTTGACTCCAGGAGCTCTGGTCTCGGTAAGATCATTAAGTACCCGCCCTTTGGCTTTGCAATGCTATTAGCTTCTTACGTTTTATATGTCTGTGTGCTTTTGCAAGCAACATTGTTGAGCCGGTGGATGGGGTGGAGTTCACCAAAAAAACGTGTACTTGTTTTGCGATATAAGAACCTGTTGGGGCAAGTGTGAGGTTGGTGCACCCTAAAACCTGGTTTAAACCCCAATGGCGATTTGATTTGCTACTGGCCGTTCCAAGTCGGTAACCCCTCGGGTTCTCATTTTTGTTAATTTTTTGTGGTGTCCTTTGTGAAACTGATCATTTTATTAACCACGCTCTCTCCCTCTCTCTTTTTCTTGACTGTGTTTGGAGGCTGTGTTTTTCTGAATGTGGCAATTCCTGATTTGCATATTTCACCATTTTCTTAAATGCATGTAGTCATCAAAAATCAACATTCTAGCTTAAGTAACTTAAATGGAAAAGATCTGATTAATAATCGTTAGTCAAAGTCGTATTGAACTGTCGGGTTAAGGCAAATTAACGCGTTGAAAATACTATTTTCCTATTAACATTACAACGCCTCGATATCACAGTGGTTAACACGTCCGTCTGACATTGTCCTTACTTTTTTTCGACACAGGTTCGATTCACACTGACACACGACTATTTAAGATATATTTTAGATAATATTTTTATTAAGTTTTATTGCAGTTATTTCAATATAGTTCACATGTATGTATTGTGCTTCAATTGATTTTATGGCGGAAATAATTATTGTGTAAAAAGTAAACAGAAATATAAAAACAAAAAAAAATATGTTTCGAACCGACAACCTATAACAGCGTTGCTACTATTGCATTTCAATATACGGGTATGCTAAACAAAGTATCCAAGTTTTACGCTTATTTTCTCTTTAACATATCATTTTCATTTCATCTGGGGCGCTTGGAATTGTATTTTATAGGTTCATTTCATTTGATTTTAAGTTTATTGCTCAGGAACACAATTTTCCGTAACAAGACCTGAGCAACTGCTTATCGAATATCAACTGATAAAGGATTAAAACAATAGGTTTTTTAATGACAAGGGAGGTAATTGCAATGGTTGGAACTTCTATCGGTGTTAATCGAGGACTATAATGTTTTGTGATTTTATTGACGTCAAGAACTGGAGAAATTGACTATTTTCTATTAAATGTGAAAATTGTTTTGGAATCACTGACTTCCTCCTGAAACCCCTATTATAACAAATGGAAAGATAACTAAGTTGTGACTGCAGATATTCAAGAGCATTTTTGCTATGATTACAAAAATGAAAATTTGTTAAAGGAAATAATTTCGATTTTACGTTTTCTTTGCGGAGTCTATTTTATTTCACTGCGTCTTAGACCAATCGGCTAATGGTGGGTCAAGTGTTGGGAGCGTTAAGTTTTGTATGAAAAAAACGATTAAAATATTAATATATTGTTTACATGTAAAGCCTGTGAACACGCCAATGTGAACATTGCAAAATTAACTTTGTCGATTAATAAACGATTATTAAATAATTATTGACAGTGACTGTCCGGTTTAGTGTTTTACTAAATTAACTATAAAACTATACTAAATCATTAGTGAGGCTGATGTCAAAATCTATCAATTAAAGGTGACGATAAATTATCGCATAGCTTGGAGACTAACATGGAACTCGGACACATTCTGCAACAATTCGGTTATCAGCAGTAACAAGTTGATAGGTATTGACGCGATGAGCTGCTTTTCCGGATGTACGGGCACTGTTGGTTTACTTCAGTACCAGTGTACAGATTATAGTCCAATGAACCTCGAGGACTGGTCGACAGGGCGAGGAAGTGTGACATTTACATCTAGAAGTCCCAGTTTTACATTTGGGTAATTTTTCAGTCACTTTCATACTTATATGGTATAGTTATGGTAAATAAGCGTTTCCTGAATTTTGATTGTTTAGAGAACTTGGATGGCACCTAACCATGCACGGCGCTCTTGGCTATGCGATGTCGCCATGGATGGTGCTTGGATCAGTTCCTTTTTGTATGAAGGGTTTTGTGGTTAGTTACTCATCTCACCAATATGTATCTTACTTCCACGAACATGAATCATTTCGGAAATGCTAATTAAGATCCGGAGATTCCTCGGATGCTCGTTTGTGTGACACCTATAAATGTTTCTCAAACTAGTGAGATGTTCATAAAACCTGACCTTGAACAAAAAAGTGAAGCAACAGTTCAACATTAACAAACTACATATTTTACTGTCATTGCAGCGTCAATTGGCATATTACACGAATCAATATTTTAACTCTTTATTTGCTCCGCAGTTGAGTTTCATTCAAATAAATATTTTTTCTTTATCAACTAAATGTTTCAACACGACATGTTGTCAGACACGACAGGCTTGCATGTAAAATGGTTTGGAAATTAAATAATAAAATTATCTTTAAATAATAGAAAATTGCGAAAACAACGTAACAGTAATGAAGTTGCCGATAATTCCATCTATATTCAAACATTTTGGTTTGTTTTCCAGATTTGCAAGTTGTTGTTGGATTTCTTTAAACAGCGGAGGTAGTGGCTGGTCATTGCAGGCAACGGTGAATCTAAAAAGTAGAACTGATATAGGTCGTATCAACACTTCTCCAACAGTCGATTTTCCCATGCTGTTTAGACTGCAAAACCGATGTAACCATACGTTTTATCTGCCTGGTACGTAGCTCTCTTCTCTCGGCTAGCTCAGTTGGTTGCGTCGCCGGAATTGTAGGGCTAGGCGCTGTTGCCGTGACGGTGCTGGTTCGCTCCCAGCTAGAGGCACTATCATAAGAGTCATAGTAGAAGTCAATAAAAACTTTGTGAAGTTGATTATCTGGAACAATTATTAGCATTTGTTTTGAAGACCTGTATCAAAACTAAAAAAACATAAGTTCGAATATTTTAAAAGTTTGATTATAAATTCATGTTGAACACACATGGATTATTTTACATACCGTTAAAACAATGCGGCTCATAATGTCAACCACTTGTATCATTTATTCTTTTCCTTTATGTAAAAAGTAGCCTTAAAATTTAATTGTTCTTAAACATAAAAAAATGAAATATGCATAACAGGAATCGCTACACTCATAAAACACAGCCGCACCACGCAACAAAAAAGTAGAGAGAAAACGAGAGCATGGGTTTATAAGAATTTCAATTTCAAATAAGACAGCACAAACACGCAATAAAATAATCTTCCAAAAGGGAAGTCCGTAAGAACTCTTTTTTAAAAATAGCACTCTTTATTTCCGAATTTTCGAACCAAAGGTTGTTCTTTATCAAGAAAAGTATTTTTTTTTTATTTAGGATACATCCATTTTGAATAGCGTATTGTTGTTTCACACCACAAACAATTAACAAAACAGAGAACCTTTTGAGCTACCGCCCTGGAACGGTCAAAGGCAAAACTATTTGCTACCGGGGGTTGTAGTTTTACTATAACACTAGTAATTTAGTTTGTAAATGGGATGTAATAAGCTTTTCCCTTTCTTCCCTTGAACAGGCTCAATCAAACAGAGCCTGCTATATTTTCATATTTGACGTGTTCGTGACTTTCAGAGTGCCGTTTTCATCTATAAGAATTTTTTATGCATAGTAGCTTGGTTTTCTGTTTTAAGTGAATGATGTTGACGGTGATGACGTCCGCTGCAGATGGGCTAAGGGAAGCGAATGTTCTGGTGTATGCGAAAGCTTTCCCGGCGCCACTCTTGATCAGGTATGTGTTCCTTTTGTTATAAATATCCAGCTTATAAATATTTAAATTGCTATGATTTATTTTGTGCTTAAGCTTAATGCTGTGTTGGTTTGCAGTCAATCTATATTAATCAATTGTAAACAGAGGGGCTGCAAAATTACATACGTCCCAAGATCTACGGTAGCTGGATATTACGCCGTTGCGATCCAAGTCGAGGACTTTGAGACGTCGACCTCAACCGTACCTTTAAGCAGCGTACCGTTCCAGTTCTTGGTGTACGTCTATAACACTGCTGAATCTTGCGGGAGCGTGCCGGCATTTGTATCACCAACCCCGAAGGATGAAGAATGTTTTTCGTTAGATGTTGGCGATGATTTTGGGATAACGATCACTGCTAGAAGTAATAGAAGGTAACTCTTCCGATTACACATATTACTTAATGGGCTTGATAGTATTTCCTGTCTTTGTATTTTATATCATTTGCATTCTGTGGGTGCCAGTGCTCTAGTCTCAATAATTCGACTGCAAGCACAGACCCATTATCATACGGACTTTTTACGTTTTCTGTCCTTTACGTCTCAAGCAGTTACGATCAAAACTGTGGTGTAAATCGCACTGCTTTAAATTCCCATTTTTTCACTGCAACTTGAAAATTTCAGCACTGCTAAGTTCATTTGTTGTTATAAAACATAAATATTCTCTAAAGTATCAATCAAATAAAAAAATATTCCACAAATAACACTTTTAAACTTACTATTGTTTATGCCGTTTACATGTAGATTTTAATGTGCTAACCAATGAAAACGTCCCTTTTATAAATCGATACACTTACACAGTCAGATAAACTTATAACGGAGTAACATAAAAACTGCTGACATGGTGGAGGTTTAAAAGAGTTTTGCATAAAAAACGATACCGTTATTTATAAAGGATTCCATATATTGATTCTACTTGAATGTGGCTTTTCAGGTAATTTTTTTTAAAGATACATTTGGTTTAAGATGCTTTATGGAGCCGCCAACAGTTGCGACTCAAATTCCGATCGCTGGCATATAGATATAGAAGAAAAATGTTCCGCATTGATTTGAATAGTAACTGGGTTAGGCGCGAAGGACGAACATCGCATTTATAGAAAAGTCCCTGTCGCGCACAAATAGTTGTGCTACCAGTGCTCCTAATTATTGTGAGCAGTCAGTTGTCTGTCATTTTGAACAATGTTTTACTCATAAATCAATTAGTATTAATTGCAAGTTTTATTCAAAGTTTTAGGGCAATAGTTCAAATATCAAGCCAGTAATGTCCCGGTCTTAAGCTGTATACTTTTTGTTTATGTTTTGTGTATAAGGTATCAGGTAATAAAATAAAATCATGTTCATTTGTGAAGCCTACAATGCATAGGAACAACATCAGCAATTGGTATGAAGAAGTCTGCTGAACAGAACAGTAATTGGTTTAAAATTTACGATTCTGACAACGTTTTTATAAATTGTTTTTGTTAAGCCTACAAAGCATCGGAACAACATCAGCAATTGGTATGAAGAAGTCTGTCGAGGTAGTATCAAACGATGGCCATTGGTATTATATATCTGCAAACATAACATGGATTCCACAACCTGAAGACGGTGGAAAGGAGCATACACTTTGCTTTTATGCCGTTGATAAGCTTGGGTATGCATATCGAAAGTTGTTTAATTTTAAATAAGATGTTGCATTGTGGCGACGTTTTTGCAATGGATTTAATTTAGTGTAAAACGCTACATGACGAAGTAACATACTTTTAAAATACTAAATTATATGTCTCGGAAACATTTCTTTTTTTTTGACGACAAGTTTGAAAGATTTTCGACAAATAAAATGCAATTATCACGGTATGTATCCCAATAATCAGCACTCGGATGACAACATCAGGCTCGGATGATAAGAGCGGTTCGAGTTGCGTATGAGAGTGAGAAAAACTTATATTAGAAATTTTTGGAACTAACAGGACATTCTACTGTTTTTAAGGTGTTGTAGCGATTGTCTCTTGTGTGTCATCTTTTTATGAATGATGAATATAATCCCGTCTGTGACGGTGATGCATTTTTGTTGGGATATCACTGCGTTTGGTATGGCACTTGGTAGGACTCGAGTACGGTATCCTTTTTTACCAGTTGACTCATCTAGTAGAAATTCCTGGTATTTGATGCACGAATGCCCATGTAATAGCGTCAAGTGGGAGACAACCTCTGTCAAAGATTCCCACTCTGTGTCACACCAGTAGCATTTGAAACCAGTGCTCATAGTTTCTGCAATGTAATTAAATATGCAATTTATTACACTTCGTGGCGCTTAACATGATAAGAATGTGAATTGGTTCTAAGAAAGAATGGTATATTTGTAAGTTTCATATCGCTAAGCATCGTATATCAATACAGACCATATATCTATGGACAAACATTGGAAATTTTGTATCACAGTATGGTGTTCAGTGCTGGTCACATCCAGGAGCGTCACCAGTGTCTAGAACTGGGTGTGTGTATAGAACCAATGAATGATTTTGAACGTTAACAACTACACGCTGAAAACTAGCAAACTTAGGTTATCTCAAAAGGGCGTAATACCTGAATTATGATATGATATGAAAGGATATATTGTACATCTAAATCACTTAAGATTACTACAGTGCCAATATAAATTGTATGACCTTCATTATTACTTACCGAAAAAAGATAAGTTGTTAGACAATGACATCTGGTCCTGGAAGATAAAAAAATGGATTTAAAAAATAATAAACATTACTTTAAAGCTAATAACCATTATGATGAAAAGGTCAGTTTGTTAAATTTCCCTACAAATTTAAATGTAGCCAGCTATTATCTTCACTGAAGCCAGCGATTATCCATCTCGCTTTGACATCTTCAGAAAAAGTAAGATTTAGATTCATTTTTACCGAACTGTGTTACCATGTTGTAATTGTTTATTAACAGAGGGACAGTAAAGGATCAGATAGTTATGTTTTCTTCACTCAACTACCTAAATACAGATGGAAACTTGTTTAATTTTGAGTGATGGGTCGAATTGTCCACCTACTTCGGTGACTTTCACCACAATGTAGGGACTGTCTGCAAAAACCATTGCAGTTTTATAAAGCTTATGTTGGCCTAGAACAATAGTAATCACTAACGTGATTGAAATCGGCGTAAGTAAAAAATAAAAGTAAAAATACTTACGCTTTTTTCACTCTCATCCGCAACTCGAGCCGCTCTTATCATCAGAGCCTGACGTTGTCATCCGAGCGCTGATTATTGGGATACATACCGTGATTATGATCTATTAGTTAAGTGCATAATTATATGCATGCTTGTCTGTGGTGATTTATTCTGATTCCTATTTCTTAACTAATTATTTTCATTCAAGGTTGACTAGTCACGTACGGTGCTTGAAAATTCCCGTTTCTGGTAAGTCGTTTTATCATTTTGTACAATAGTAAAACATTGTCACAATTTCTCAAGGCCTCTGTAATCCATATTGTCTAAAAGAACGTTGATATTTTTTACATTGTTAACCTAAGCACAAAAAGCCTATATAAAATCAATACTCCGTTTCGTTGCAGTGAAAGGCCCAACCCCTCTCCGGGTAGAAAGAGTTGGTGTATCTAACACCTGGATCATTGTGCTCGACCAACTGGTATGCATATAACAAATATAATAAGCAATTTGAATAATATTTTAATTTGATCATAATGAATCTTTCTATTTATATGTTTAAGTTGCAAATAGTCACACATAATACAATGTTCATGACGAGCAGGTTAATAACTTTCATAACAATATTTCAAATGGTTTCATTTAGTTTATCTACTTACAGTTCGACCAGCCGAAGGAGCCAGCGTTTATACGTGTTTACCAAACGCTTACCAACACAGAAATCATATCAGTGGATGTGTCGACATCCAAAGATGTAGTATACAATTCGAATGCTCGTCAAATTAACGTAACGTTTAACTATAACTTCAACGTAGACGAAAAGTACCACGTGACTATACCGTCAGGTAAGTGTTACACGTTGGCCAATATTACTGGAATAATAATTGCTGTAAGTCATATCATGCTTTCCATCTTCAGCTTCAAGTTGAAAACCCTATTCGAATTTTAGTTTTAATAAACTAAACTTGCTTGATTTGCAGACTACGCAGATAAAATAAGTAAGAAAAACAGGAGATCGGTGACCGCTTCAATACTTAACAGATATTATATTTCTGTCGAAAGTGGCTCAGATGGTTTAACATTTATGTAGTAATGGTGTATGTCTTTGTTTAATGCTATAATAAGAATAGTTAAAAACTAAGTTTTACCTTGTATTCGTAGGATTAGTCCAGGGCTTGGTTAACTGCCATGCTGTGTCCATTGCTATTGAAGATTCTACCTTCTGGAAGGTTGAAATAGGTATGATTGCTACTGATCAAATGTAGAAATACCAAAACTATTTCAGAAAAAAATATTCATTCAACGATTTCAAAGGTATAATTAGATCTATGCGAAATCTTGGAAAAAAGATAAATTCTCATACAAGATCAATCCATTTTCCACTTTTAAGCTAGCTAAAAAAGATAACCACCAAATTTGTATGTTCTATCAAGAAAAGGAAAACGTAAAAATGAAAATAGACATCAATAGTAGTTAAGTTAGAACTTGATATGATACCGTCCCAAAATAAGGTATAACACTGACAGAACATAATTTAACCTGATTTCTTACATCATAACTTAATAAATAACAGATGAATATTTACATATTATTAAAATGCAGTGTTGATCTTGTATCAATTTGGAAAACTGAAACTTACATACTTTATAGCAATATCGTAGCAGAGTATAAACATAGTCGTAATTATAATCATTTACCTAATCTTCGAAGAAAACATGAACTGTTATGCACTTCAGATTGTGGAAGTTTAGACCTTACAAACGGCGTGGAGCATGCACCGAATGGAACAGCTTATCCCAACACTGTTAAATATACCTGCAACCCTGGGCACGACTTGGCTGGTGATGATACGAGGACATGTCTTGTCAATAGAACCTGGACTGGCGTAGAACCACAGTGTATCCCTAAAGGTTCGTTACAAAGTCATATATTTCACGCTATAAATGAATCCCTAAACATTAAACTTTGATGAACGATCTTCAACACAGTTAGGGAGCTGCTAAAACTCTCTCATAAACTTTTTATTGCTTTTGTCGTTCGTTATATTTATTTTTTATCTTTCTGATGCATTTCTCAAATAATTTTAACACATCTTTATTCACCTGAGTTTTTGCTATAGATATAATAAATGTAACGTTTAGTTTAAATGAAACTATAAGATTTCTATTACTTGTAAGCCTGTAACTTATGCATACAAGTTTTCAAACAGATTGTGGTTCATACACATCCCCACATTTCGGAAGCGCAGTAAGTTCACCCGTAGGATCAACCTTATTCAACACTACAGTTCGATTCTATTGTAACATTGGTCACACTATGATTGGTGTTACTAGCATGGTATGTGATGTGGATGGCAACTGGAACAATATACCACCGAGCTGTTTAATTACTAGTAAGATATTAATTAACCGTTTAATCATTTGCTCATGAAGTGATTTTCAGCAGCAAATCTTTATCAAATCATAATAAAACACGAACAGCAGATTTGTAACATCTTAAGCTTGCAATGATTCGTACCTTAATTAGATAAAGAATTAAAAACAAGCAGTTTTCCTATCCACTCAACCCCCGACACCACGGAGACAAAATTTTCAATTTTATTTTCGATACTTTGTGCTCGTAATTGTTCTGTTGTTACGTTTGAGCTGCACAAGCGCAAGACATAATTTTAATGATACAGATTTTAAAAAAAACACTAAAAATTCGCGAAGTTTTATATATATATAATTTAGCGCACATTAAACGCATTATAACCGTTTGACAACAACATTGTTTTTTGTTACTTATGAAGATTGTGGAAGTCTCTCTGCGCCGGAGAATGGTATGATACAGGCTAGTGCGACAGTCTACGGAGCGGTTGTCCAGTACAGCTGTAAAACGGGATACAAGCTTAATGGAGATTTAACGAGACATTGCTTAGCATCGGGCAAATGGAATGGATCAGAGCCAGAATGCAGTCTCATAGGTAAATGTTTATGTGCGAAATGGCGCGTTAAGTGTAATCGCCAAAGTAAGGAAAATGCAAACTAAGAAACTTTATGTTGGAAAACAAAAGGTGTCTTAAAGTTAAGTGCATACAAATACTTTAATCAACTGTAAATTTAAAGTTCTTTAATGGCTTTTCAGAGACATATCTAAAGACCATACTTTAAAAACTAAGGCATTAGTCTGAAATAATATTCACATTAATTCGAGTTTAAAAATTGATGCGTTGATCTGGCTAGGGAACAATATGATATAGCTTCGATACGGCTTGGAGTGGCACCAAACTACTTTACACTAGTATATCATGAATTAAGTCTGTATCGAGTCTCTTTGATTTCTTTCGCTTCTTTAAAACCTATCCTTAATCCTACTACTTCGGTCGAGTTGAGCATTCGTTGAGATTATGAAATACTGGTTGGAATTCACAAAACAAAAGCGCATTATCGTCGGTCAACAAATGAAAATGAAGATGTTTGCATGAAAACTTTCTTTTTTTCAAGACTGTGGTCCGTTGCAAGCTCCGGAGAATGGACAGTTGTTGATGGCGAGAACAATATACGGATCCTCTGTTCGATTTGAGTGTGATGAAGGCTATGAACTAGTAGGAGATGATAGTGGAGTTTGTAAAGAGGACGGATGGAGCATAGATACACCAACATGTCAGCTTGAAGGTTTGTACGTTTGTGTACTTTAAAGACGAGTCACAGTTCTATCATTGCAAATAATATAATAATATTATTATTGTTGTCAATAAAAGCAATTCTAACATTTGTAAATGTTATGCCTGCAGGAGTTAGTTATAGAGAAATGACTCGGTATCTTCTTTGGTCAAAGCAAACAAGCAAAATAACTGTGTTAAAGCTAATGATCACTGTACACACAAAGTGTTACTCCCTTTAGTCATTGGATTATTTCAAACTCGATGACAGTTGGGTTGCATACTAAAGTTCGAATAAAATTCGTATCTCATGAGAATTCAGTAAAGCCTAAAATTGTTGAATTTATTTTTTATTGAAATCATGCTATGTAGAAAATAATTAATAACTTATTATTTTATTGTTACACGTTGCATTCTAACAATTTAACTTACATTGAAGAAAAAGTCTTTGTAGTAAAGTACGGATTTTTGGTTGTCATATGAAACGAGACTCTTGGTAAACAACATAAATTAATAAATTCAATGTGACATGCACGATATTTATTGTAAATCGAGATGTAAATAACACATTCAGATAAATGTCCAGTTTAACATGTAGTGAAATATAAGACTCAAATGAATTCAACGCGTTTTAGGAAAACAAATCATTAATTGAGTTAAAATTGAATTTTCAGAAGAGACACACTATGATGACGACTGTTCAAGAGAGCATGGTAAGTAAAATAATAATGTCAAAGGAACAGCTCTAGAAGAGCATTAAAATGTGTTGAAAAACAACTTAAATACATTATTGTTCGGAATCACCAAATATATTTAGGCTCAATTGAAACAGGGATGCGTTTTCACTACTGGTATTCAGAGAGATTTTATGTGATTCTGAAATACGCAAGAGGTAGAGTATGTGCTTAAAGAAGTTATAGAAGAATGCTAAGATTCTTAAAAAACAATCTGGAAATGCTGAAGCATTGGCAATCGGTCTAGATAGGTGTTTAAATGCATGTCTCGTAAGAAATGACTTTGTTGGTCCATTATTGTCATTCATGTAAACATGTTAATTACAATAATATAGAATTAAGACTTCTGTTGTTTTCGATTTTAGGAGTTTGCACCACTCATATTTACGAACACGTTCGATTGGTGGCTCTTAAAAGTTCCGAATGTAAAAAGTTTTGTCAGTGTGCTCATGCGTCAACTCAAATGGATGGAAGTGTGACTTATTACTGGCAGGAGCAGGATTGTCCCCCTGGTACATTGTTTGATGACAGTCTTCCAGCGCCTGTCTGTGTACATGCCTATATGACGAAATGCCCAACTGTTCAAAGGATGTTCGGTAATTGCATTTGTTTCTCTTACCGAAAGATTTTAAGCATGTTTATGTTTGTATTATTTGATTACGTATGCTATAACTGGTGCATAAATTTGGCTTACATATTCACATGCGCTTTAACTTATATTTTAACAGCTGTGACCGATATGGTTGTAACATTTAAATATTGAATATATTAAAAACTTGAAATGTCAATTGTTCAATGTTGTGACGTCGAAATGTTTATTATATTCTAGAGTTCCTTCCAACAACAAACTCACATTATACGACGACGATGATAAACAGTCCAGGTAAAACGATAAAACTATATTGATGATTAAAAAGGTAAATCATGCATCAGGAATAGCCACACTCAGAAAGCACAGCCTTGCAACGCATCCAAGAAAACAGAGAGTAAAAAAAGCATTGGTTTGTAATAATAATCATTTTCAATTAAAACAACACAAAATATTATCGACAGAAAGAATATGAGAGGTTAACGTATTGGAACAGTGAGTTGCAGTTTACCACTAGGTGTTAAAACGAGGTTCTAGAATGCACTAACCTCACACTTTCCCAACGGATTCTCATATGAACAAACAAGTATGTTTACTTAATTTCGTTCTCGGATAAAATGTGAAGAACAAAGACTGAAAATGTCATGCATTAAAATATGATTGATTCATACAGATAACAGCCACGAGTAGTTGATAGAAAATATGATACAGACAAATTTTCCCTAAGGAATGATTTAAGTACAATGAATTTCGTTGAATTTGTTTATTTCAAATATTTTATGTCAAATAGGCATGTTTCTTTTTTTTTCTCCGTTGAATATATAACAGGAAGAGCCACACTCAGAAATCATAGACTTCCGACACAACACAAAAGTAGCGAGTATGAAAGATCAACTTAAAATAAAGGCACCACAAACAATTTACGAAGGTTTGCCGTCTTAGAACGGTCAGTGGCAAAATAATTTTAAACCAGGGTCAAGTTTGCACCAACCTCACGCTTACCCAAACTTAAACAAACAAGTACAAAATGTCTTGGTCAATTAGCTCACACGCGATCTTCAACTTGACAGAGTTCTTTGCAATATTAAAAGTGTCTTTGTCAAACAAATGTCCTTATTAGACGAGTGCTTTTATAAACATTGCTTTTTTAGAGTTATACGGTGGAGAAAGAAATCTCTGCGAAATCGAACACGGTAATAAATTTATTTATTCTCATTCTAACAGTTTAATTTTACTTTAGTAAAAGATCTAATCTGTATTTTCATAGCTTCATAATGTTCGTTTGTTTGTTCCTATATTTTTGGTATCTTATCTTGTAATTCAAGAACTTCCCTTCATTTTTTGTTATCACTTGTCGATCAATAAGTGAAACTGAGTCGTTTAAAGAAAATGCAAAACTATGGAATATTTTACAATTTTAGGTGTGTGCAACTGGATAACTTACCAACATAGTGATAATCGTATAGTAGCCCTAAAAAGTTCACAGTGTCAGCAGTTCTGTCTCTGTGCGCATGCACCGGTGTCACTTGTTGGCAGCCAAGGATATTACTGGGTGGATTTAAAATGTCCACCAGGCACTTTGTTTGACGACAATGTACAGCCTCATGCCTGCAACCACGCAAATAGTGTTAAGTGCTAATCCAAGAATATAAACTATTTAAATAGATCAAAGGAAATTTACTGTTTAATTTAAGTGTTATCTGTTTGCATTGGTGATCAAAACAGTTTTCCAGTTGCGGTAAAGTGATTTATTTGTTAAGAAAAAATATATTAAAATCATAAATCTGAACGCTGTTTGTTTTTATTTGATAATACAAAATTTGTCTTCCCTATAATATGCGGTATTTGTTTTAGTCTCCGCATGGGTTTACTTCTACACAATAGTCATGTAAAATTTATTACGGCTTATTGTTACCAGTTCCGGTAAATCCAATCTGTTCCGACAATAAATTGGTAGACAGGTTTCAAAGTGATTTTTTGACTGTCAACTTTGACAGCTGTGTACTGGTTTTGACAGACCTGAATAAAGTGAAATAGATAAAAAAAAACAACATAAAGATCATGCAACAAGTTATTTTTTTTTAATACAGAAATAACAAAAGCTCTTAAGAACAAATGACATCACAAGTTCGATTCCAGTTTCTTCATGTATTGCACTTAGTTAATCTGATTTGACCCCTCAAGTGATCTTATACGTGGGGTATAAATGATAATTTGGAGCTGGTCATGGTGGGAAGCTAGGTACTGGTGACCCAGTAACTTCGTAAAACACTTTACTATAATTCTGTAGGATATCTCTAAAGTAGAGTGTCACAAAAACAGAATGAAAATATTTATGCACACGATTTAGTTTGTGAGAATAAAGCAATGATATAACACAATATTGCAAATAACTGTCATCGTTTTCGAGCTAAATAAGTTAATTTTGCACACAAGAACCTGAAATAATCTTGACATGTTATTTGGGGTTTGACCGAAAGTAAACAATAGATCAAAGGTTAACGTTCGTAAATGTTTAGTTCAGATGAATGCTATTCATTGCGACTAAATGAACATGTTCACTCGTTCTACTTAAATATTTCTAACCCGGGAAAGGAAATATAAAGGTTCACCGGAACTGCAGTCTGGCTGACAAACTGTATTCATCTACTTGATACGGTCAATGAGTTAAGAACCAGATAGCCTCTACAAAATATAACTTTACAAGTGAATTATTGTATGTAGGTTTTTATTGAAATCGAAAAAAAACCATATCACATTTACCAAAATAAATAATAAATAAATAAAAAGCCCGTAAATTTACACAAACTGTTTTATCAAAACATTTTGTTGCAAGGACTACATAGACGTTACAGTTAACCTCATGAAATTCACTGAATCCGACTCTTACTGTTATAGATAGACATTTAATGGTGTTTGATTAATCATCTGATAATATGGTAATTGGTTTGTCGGGCACTTTAAGATGACTAAAATTACCTTCGGAAAATACACCCAGAGAGTTCACACAAAAGGGCATGTTCATCGTTGACCTTCCGATAGACAGAATTTAAATTAACCGCCAATCTTTGCAAAATTGTATAAAGTACATCACACCTGCCAAAATCACTTCTAAGTTGTTTATACACACACAAACGTAAATCTATTTAGAGCAAAACATGAACACTTAGAAATAAAGAACATCCAAGCAATAGGACATTAATTTATAATCCATGCTCAACATTTTTGCTATAATAGTGTGACTGGCAAGTATCACTGTCTTGATTGTGTTACAGAGTCGCAATTTAGCGTACTGAGTTGACCTTGTAGCAATGGCGGACGAAATACATCAACAAAAGTAGTTGCCCAATTATGTCACGGACTCTCCCTGTTGGATTTATGTATGATTTATGTATGAGGTAAATGTTTGCTTGATTTCTGCACAGATGATTCCTGCACGTACAACATTCGCCTTTTATTGAAAAATGCTCCCACACGATACAAATATCCCGGCTTCTTCCATTTTCGACGGTACAATCGGCAAATTAAATGATTAGAGGGAATTGTAAAATAAATAATAAGATCAGTACACACCATGTTGCAGCATCCATTTCTTCCTTTAATTTCAATATAATATCAAATAAAACTAATAAAGTTTACTTTTACATGTTCAACAAGATGGAGGCATCCAAACTTTTTGGGGCACAAGAAGGAGTCTCCTCTTCTCAAAACTGCAACTGGGGAGCAGAAGCGGAGATGTACCCATTGATCACACCTGTCACAACATGCCCGCTTTACAATCGTAAGGTTGAGGCTGGGCTGAATCGACCACACACACCACATACAGCATCGTGTTCATTATCGAATCACCAGTGTCAGATAATGCTGAGGCCGCTGGGATAGGTACATTAACTCCAGATGTGCTAGGCTGTCTCCTGTCTTGAATAGTCACATCCCATCTCAGCCATGGTTAGAAGGTGCTGACTGAGGAAAGATTCCTGTTCTTGGATGAATGAGGTCTGTGGACCCGATCTGACAGTGTCAAAACTGATTCTTCCCCTCACTCTATCCTTCAGTGTTGTAACGGGAATGCCAAACCTCTTGGCGACCCTTTCCACAAGCAGCTTCTGATCAATAACCATGCTGTACGCATCTGCCATATCATCAGGTGAATTCAACCTGTAACTTCCACGAGTAACGGAATGAACCTGAAAGGTTAAATTAATACTTTTAATAATACTGTAGAACACTGTGCCAGAGTCTATTATTGAATTAGACTAAGACACAGCTGTAGGCACAAATACTTTTGGCGACACCCTGTACATAATTTTTTACACATGACGTCATCACACAATGGTTTGAATGTTGTTGCAGAAGGAGACATAGTATTTTGGGGATATTAATTGGACATTAAAATGAGATGATTTTTGGGAATAGTGAACTACAATGAAAATAGTAAGTTTGATTACTAAAATAATATAATTACCTTTCTTATTTCCATTTTGAGTTGACAAACGCAAAATGTTGGTCTTTGCCCTTTTGTTTACATCGGTGAACCAAAACAAACGGGAAATTGCTTGATTTGCATAATAAACAAACAAGCGTCGAAATTATAAGAATGTCGAAATTGTAAGGTGCGGCGATATTAGGTAAAACATAGCTGAGTTTGGAAAATTAATTCTGATTGGTATCCATACGATACACAGGACATGTTCTTAAAGAAATGATGCCGCGTGCTATTGGATTACAACTTTGTAAAAATGATCTAATTATATGCGAGCTAACTTCCTTGATCTTGTTTGATTGCATTTGTTCACATTTTAAATTCTTGTATTCATATTTCCGAAGCGTTTGTTAAAAATAACTTCCTGTTACAATGAAATGTTCATTTAGTTGCGGTTTCACGAATTTCATTCTTGTTCTAAAATGGCTCGCCAAATGCTGGAGTTATTATCACCTTTTGTCGTTTTCGGCTTTATTTTGTCAACCAACATCATCAAGGTAAGTTTAATGTAGAGTTTAATTTGTAAAATTATGTACGACACATGTTTGTGGGTGTTACATGTATTACTTCTTAAGGCACAAACCAGTGTGTAAATAGATTCAAAACAGACACACATCATGTTTATATTCAGTCTTAGAATGTTATTATACGAGTAATGTATATGTTTTATTTCGGATAACCCTAAATATCACTGTTAACATCGACACTTCGCGTGTGAAAACCTCTAGAATACGGAGGTAACCATATCATCAAAACGTTTTATTTTCAGAATAACTACTAGTAACTTATTAGTAAAAGTTAACCAAAAAAGAAGAGTTATTTGCTAGTAACATGTTATGATCGGCTGTCGTACTGATTTTCGAATCTAAAATTATTGTTTACAGAATAGGGATTTGGCAATCATCGGGAGTAAATTAAGGCTTACTCCATCACAAAGTATTTCTGGGTCGTTTAGATCAGCTCAACTACATAAACAACAACTAAGCTATACAGCAAAGGGCTATCCACTTCCTCTTAGAATACATTTTATTTGCTTTGATTTAGTTTGGAAGACAATCTTTACCTTCTAACTGGTAAGCGCTACTAAGGTACGCTGATATTTTTATGCGAAATCTTCAAAAAGCATTGTCAAACGTGTCATAAACATTGACATCGATCAAAACTAATACTATTTGAATTTGAAACGCTGAAATGCTGTAAGCCAGTCAGTTGAATGAAATTACTTTAAATTTTACCTCTCATTAAAGGTATTTGGACAAGACGAACATTTTTATGTCAGGAATTGTAGTCACTTGGACCGGTACCAGTTACCACTGGTCGTGCAAAACATGTCAGTATCACCGGACCCCGTCCAGCTGGGGCAGAGTATGACGGTGAATGGACTTAATTTCACCCTTTTGAAGGAAATAGGAGACGGTAACAACAAAGTTGAGGTATTGCTACAGTTACTTTTGGCTTGTTCGTTAGGTGATATGCATGATACATTAATTAGTTAAATACATTTTGATATTGTAAGGTATTCTCATTTAAATGTAAATTAGGTAAAGGAAACATTATGCAGTATTGTGTCTGTGCCAATGTCTTTTGGTTTTCTCGACATTAAATATACTAAAGTAGATATTAAATTATTTTTATGCTTGCTAATATCGTTTTACTATTACGAGCATAACTCTTATAATTATTTCTCAATCGTAACATTGGACGAATTAACATCAAATCCCAACAAGTTAGACACGGGGACCATCTAAAATTTCAACAACAACAAAATAGGATGCACCAACACTTGCTCTCCAGGTTCTAAAAAACAAACATACGAATGATTTTGCCCAAACTTGGGAACGAACCTGTACGGCGACAGCACCTAGCCAGGCAATGCCGATTACGATACCTTGAGCTATTGAGCTAATGAGCTAACCGGGAAAAACTCTGATACATGTAATCATCGCTACATTACACCAGAATCCGATTATTTACTGATAACAGTACTGACTGTATGTACGGAGAGACTTTTTACGGCCGCCACACCGCACAAATAGCGCTATTGCGAAATAAAAATGATATCGAGTTACTTATGTGACTATTCTCAAGCTCTTTGGATGCGAAAACATTAACAAAACAAAGAAGCTATGGAGTTGTGCTCACAGCATTTTATTCACGTTTTTAAATATAAAAAATACAGTAAAGAATTATTCGTATAAATTTAAAAACATAAATTAAAGAAAGATGAAAAATCATTTCCTTTTACAAAGCATGTCAAAAGTGTACTGATGGTACGTGGTTGACATAAACATAATGCAACACAAAGGACTTTAAAAAAACAACTCTACAAAATATGAAACATATATTTATCATGCAGTATCAATTACGCCGAATGTTAAAACGTCGTTTGCTTTAAGGTTGACCTGAGTATCAGACTACGAACCCCTTACGGCCAACCTACTGAGATCTGTGAACTTGTCGGCGAGGAATTCTGTCATTTTAACGACATTTGTGAGCTGCTGAAGAATAAATTTCAAGACCACTGTCCATTGAAACTTATGAACATGAACTGTACCTGTCCAATCATAAAGGTTTGGTTTTTAAAAAAAGTGTACACTTGTAGTTTACTGGAAG
Source organism: Corbicula japonica (assembly GCA_038501625.1). Taxonomy (NCBI): domain Eukaryota; kingdom Metazoa; phylum Mollusca; class Bivalvia; order Venerida; family Cyrenidae; genus Corbicula; species Corbicula japonica. The sequence continues at coordinate 13,699,198 of JAZAYU010000001.1, forward strand.
GATAATGCTGTCATTTTTAAAACTGAAGGTCGCGAGTACTAAACTTCATGTTAAAGCTGTTAAGATTTCAGAATGCGATACTTACAATTATACCTTTTATAAAAATGAAGAGAGTTTCAGCATTCAAATTGGTTGAAATATAGCATACCCGTAGTCTCATAACCGACCAAAGGGAATACTAGTTTATATTCTCTGTTCTGTCACTTTATGAACTTATTCCACGTATTATTCTGTATTTGAGTCAAATTGTCCATATAGAGGTCATGCAGGTTGATTATGGTTAGTAAACTAAGGCAGTTACTAACATATGTAGATGAAACGGATACTATGAAAAACACCTAACACGACACGTATAAACATATTAGAGAGCATGGTTAAACTTTGATTAACCTTGTTCATTGGAAGTACACAAACACAGAACATATATTTTATTATATCCTAATCAAGTGTACTACAACATAGGGACATAAAATAAACACTGCTCTATCCATTCTGATATATTAAGCTTTTTGTTATAAACTCCTATATTTAACATATCTTGGTCGGTTAAATGAAATACATGTAGCGGGATAGACATTTAATTCACGTTTCTATGTTGTTGTTTTTTTATTTTTAACGGAAGATTCAATTCCTATACTTGTCTATTCTTTCTGTTATCCTGTTGATTTTTATTCTGAGTATTTGTATATTACATTTAAATGTTGTCCTACAAGACATGGTTTCTTTAACTTATATAACAACTTAGCATGAGCAACTTAGGGTTATAAATCTATAATTATTTTCATAGAAATTGCGCATTTGAGCATAATTTGCGCTAACCATGATTCCTGTAGTCATGTGCAATAACTGTGGAATAATTTTTTTTTTAATCTCTCTTTTCTCTCGTCTTTCCTGTCTGGCAAAAACTGGATAAATTAAAAAAAATGAATTTTGGGAGAAATACTTATTGCAACCTAGATTTTAGTAACGAAATCTATTTAGCTAAGAATGTACTTATGTTTGCAAGCTCATTTAGTCTAATTCATGTTCTAATTACCAAGCACATACTAAAACAAAAGAAAAAAACCGTTTGCATGCGAACTCTGAAATTCGTGGACAATAGTAGTGATAGTTAGTAAGACCTTAAATATTTATTTTTCTTTTCGTAAGAATAGAGCACGAACTAAATGCGTATACAATTTTGAATAGTAAATTTGTGAATTGTGAATACAGATTTTTACTACTCTTTTAACAAAACACATCGTACAGATATGTTTAAAGCAATAACCAGAATAGACAAACGGCACATAATGTACACGTTCCAACGTTCCTATAAAATCTCGTAATATATAAAACAAATCATACTTTATTTCACCTTCATACCAGACGTGTTGTTAAACACTAAATGGAAATAATGCCTTTATTATAGGAAACATACGGCTTCCCTTTTCCGTTTGAGATCTTCCTGACCCCGCTTCCGTTTGAATTGAGAGGCTCCTTTGACGTTACTGTAAACATCAAGGAACAAGGAACTCACATAGGATGCTTCGAGATTCACTTTTGTATAGGGTAAGATAATTTAATTAAATCCTTTCATACTGTAGTAGCATTTAATTTCTCGGGGATTTTTCGCGCAAAACCCGTAAATAACAAAGTCGCGGGGCATGAATTCACGCAGCTGTGTTTTCCTATAAAGAAACACTGTTAGGTGGTTTACATTCGCTGGGGTTGAATTTCTTGCCGTAGCGAGAAATACGCGAAAATTAAACCAGCGCGAAATATAATGATACCATAGTATCTAGTTACATATCAGAACGAAAATATTATGTGTTTTTGTTTTGTTCTTTAATATCAAAAATTAAAATTATTAACTATAGAAGATGTGTAAACAATGTTAACGTGATATAATATTTTTTAATGTCAACGTTCGAGCGAATGTGTTCAGTTAAAGCCAAAGCAGTTCTACCGTTATTATGTAAACTGCACTCACATCTGGGTTAAAATGTAATGATTTTTCCATCTTTCGAAGAAATTCGCATCTGTTCGCCCTTTTATAGAAATTTCAGAGTTGTACAAATTAATGTTAGCCACATCTGCAAACATCGAAGTACTCCACCTTAAACTCAGAATTCAGCTGATATTTCAGATTTGTTTGTCGATGTCAATTACCAGGGCTATCATTAAAAGAGTCAATAAATATATAAATCATACTGTGCCAAAGGTTATAAAACAGAGCATAGAAACCAGTCACAGATCTCAAGCATCTGATTGGCTGAAATGGCGGCCAGTCAGGAATTTCATGAAACTGGTCAAATAAGTCTGTATCCGGTTGATATGCATCATGTTTTAGCAGTATATATTTAAGTTATTTTTATCAACTTCTATTTCTCTTAAAAATGTTCTCGTTACGTAGCATTTAACTTGCAGGCACAGTATGGGTATTAAGTGTAGCAGGACTCAGTTTAACCCATGTTCTTTGGGATACTACATGGGGAGTAATCTAATAGAAAAGACACTTTTTCAGTCCACAATATTTTAATTTCCTAATAATTAAATTAATAAGAATGAATTTAGACAGTTTCCTAAACAATATGAAAATACCAAACAAAAAATCAATGAAAGAAAGAAGAGAGAAAGAAGGAGAGAAAAATGGCCAGAGACTTGTGATAATAGGTAAACTCTAACTGGTGTATCTGTGGGCTTGGGAAATGGACTGAGCCCAATCTGAGGTTATATAGAAAAATATTGCCGCTAGAATATGACAGCTCACTTTCCATGAAAAATGAGAGAGAGAAAGATTCAGTAGTAAAAGGGTCCTATCAAAAATAGAAAGACAACAGTGCATAGTATAGATTTACAATCTTAAAAAAGACTTAAATATTTATTTAACAACCCTCTTGCTCATTAAAAGAATTATGAATGGAAAAAGCATGCACAATTGACAATGGACATTACGACACCATGTACTATAAAACGACCAGTGTTAAGTTATAAAAATTAAAGCAGCTTTGCAAAATATTGGAAATTATAGCAACTTTGTCATTACACATAAATTACAACACAATTCTGCCACATAAGTTAACACATGCTAAAACATACAGACATATTGTAAAATTCATTAAAATGTATTTCTTATCTGAATTAAAATGAATATTTTGTTTTCAGAATATGTAAACCTTGGGAGTATTTGTAGCTGCACTTTGAACAACGTGGGTTTAATCGGAACATGCCTAGAGCAGTCACTTGACATCAGTGGACCAGGATTTAAAATATTATTACAATCAACCATAAAATTACAGAGCTGAACATTGTTTCAACAAGTTTCGCGGGTAAATTCGAGTAAATGAGTCAAGTAGATGGCATGTTGATGTTTTATTTGTTTATGTATCAAATAAAAGGAAGACAACGTGCTTTAGTTTATACTACTATTAATACTATTCTGTTTAACTTGGACTTTGATAGATCAGTTTACTTATAGGTAAATCTATCATATGAAATTATCTTTATATTTTACATTGATTAAATGGAAACCGTTCGGTATGACAAAGTTGCACTGGCACATACTTTAATTTCGGTCGACTTACAGTCTTATCCGTTTTGTTCTGCAGCCAAATTTAAAATGCAAATCTTTGTGCAAATTATTCAGTGCTCTTAGCATTTACCCCCGAGTTCCGCGTTACCGATAGTTTTACAGCTGTAAATTGTTGCTGCGACTACGTTAATTGACAAAATCAACAATGCAACAATTATGTGTATCAATTTATAAAAAACTGTTTGGAGAAGACGAATGATGTTAATGTTTATTGAAAGAAGTACCTGATACAAACAAATAAAACTACACTTCAACGAGTTAATGTCACTTATGCACAAAAATATACATAAATAAATTGAGAAAATGAAGAAATTTGAATGTGGTAAGTTCCATCCCTTGTTTATGTTTTATAACATCAGTCATGGAGTTTGGTTGTAAAGGGTGTGTATATCAACTGTCGTCCATTATAAGTCGATTTTTTCTTGGCAAAAGAAACTTTGCGACATTGTCAAGTTAATGGGTGGTTTAGATTTATCTTATAAAGATAACTTGTACTTGTTAGTTCACATGAGAACCTTTTGAGGCAAATGTAAGGTTTGTGCACCATAGAGACTGGTTTGAATCCGCAGTGGAAAATTGTTTTGACACTGACCGTTCCATTGCGATATCCCATAGGTTCCGTTTTTGTTGTTTGTGGTGTCTTATTTGAATTTATAAGCCCATACTCTTTTTTCTATCTTAATTCTGACAGCGAGAGCAGGCTGTGTTTTCTTAGTGTAACGGTTTCTGATGCATATTTTTCCTTTTTCGATAATGTCTGTATGTGACTCGGTGTAGTTTGATATTAGATTTTACTGTTCGATTTCCTCTGAACTTGCTTCGAGCTGTTCTAGCTAATAGCTGGGAATTTTCATGACGCATGTCCCGATTTTTAAGTATTCTGTGTGCTCAATTTTGAGTTCAATATCAAGGCAAAGGAAGTCTATCATTGTTGAGACAATTATCCTAATCTCAGCATCGGGAAAGGGGGCGTAATTAGTTTGTTGCGGTTGGAAAAGTGAGGACAAAGAAAATAAGAATTCACAGGAAACATTGCAACTCCTAATGATACGTTAAGCGAGAAATTCCGTAAAATTACCACACAATTAAACCTGTAAATTAATAACTATGTAAGTTTCACGTTGTGGTTCATCATTGCAGTCGAAATTGTTTCTGTATCAATTTCGTAAACGGTTGATTGGACCGTCAGATGCACCCGTTAACTAGGGCCCAAGATCATAAAACTAAGTTTTGAGATCAGTCTCAAATCTCAAGGATCTGATTGGCTGAAATCGCGACTGGTCGCAAATTTCAGCCATTATTAGTTTATGTAAATACTTAGATGAAGCATTTAAAGTACTGTTACATACCCTTCAGGATTTATAACTGTTTCTAATAACTTCTGTTCTGTTTTCTTGTTATATAAAACTGCTGATTTGCTGTTGTATATGTATATGTTATTACTTTTATGTATTTTGTGTCAGTGCTGTATGTCTGTTTTGTAACTTGCAGCCAAAGGCAATGATTTGCCGATTTGCTGAATAAAAACTGAAACTGAAACTGATATTTAAATGCAGCTACTACTTAAATAGGGAAATATCAAGGTGTGTTTGTTCTGTTTAAAGATTAAGAAATAATATCTTTGTAATTGTTTTGTTAAGATTTGGAGGCATTAAACTTCCTTATTGAAATACCTTAGTTTCCGCATTTTGTTCGGTGTAATTAGTACACTACAAGTAATAATGGCAACAACAAGGAATTTATTTGTGCATGCGACTTTTGTTTTTTTGCTGCCACACGTGATATTAGCTTATCAGACTGAGGTATGTATCAAACTAATATTGATTTGGTAAAGATAACAAACCAAAATTCAGTTGAAAATGTCAAACTTGCTAGAGTTTCATTAAAGAAGATGTAAAATCTATTTTTTGAGATCCGATAACACATTAAAAGTAAAAAACTACCAGAAGAACCATATAACCTTATCTTTTCTTTGTTATAAATATAGGTAGGTAATCTCTTTTACCTTTCGAGGAAGAGTTTGAGCCACGGCTATAAGCTCTTTTTCTCAAGATTTTTAAAGCTGTTTGGAAAAATCACTTGGAGACAAAACGTTGTGTAAATTATATTTCACATACTGAGGAGCGAACCTGTACGGCGACAGCGGGATGCAACTCCAATTACGCTACTAAGTTTGCCATTAAAAGTATTAATTGTCAGGGCCCCTGGCCTCACAAATTGTGTGTTGGATATCATTACTTTATTTTTCACCTTTCAGGGCAAAAAGATTAGGGGAGCTATCCTACTCGCCCTGGTGTCGGCGTCGGCGTCTTCGTCCGTTAAAAATGCACTTTGGTCCATAACTTGAAAACTACTTATGATATCAACTTAAAACTTGGAATATATATTCACCATCAAATTCTACATCATAACCAACAAGACCCATAACTCTGCTACAAATATTTTTCAAGTTATGCCCCTTTAAATTTTCACTTAAATTTTGCGTTAAGGAAAATATGCACTTTGGTCCATAACTTACAAACTACTTGAGGTATCAACTTGAAACTTGGAATATATATTCACCATCAAATTCTACATCATTACCAACAAGACCCATAACTCTGCTGTCAACATATTTCAAGTTATGCCCCTTTTTATATTTTGTGTTAAGCAAAATATGCATTTTGCCCATAACTTTAAAACTACTTGAGATATTGCCTTGAAACTTGAAATATATATTCACCATCAAAATCTACATCATAACCAACAAGACTCATAACCCTGCTTCCAATATTTTTTTTTCAAATTATGCCACTTTTTTACTTAAATTTTGCGTTAAGGAAAATATGCACTTTGGTCCATAACTTATAAACTACTTGAGATATCAACTTGAAACTTGGTATATATATTCACTATCAAATTCTACATCATTACCAACAAAACCCATAACTCTGCTACCAATATTTTTTTAAGTTATCCCCCTTTTTTACTTACATTTTGCGTTGTGCAAAATATGCACTTGGCTCATAACTTTGGAACTACTTGAGATATTGCCTTGAAACTTGAAATATATATTCAAATATTTTTCAAGTTATGCCCCTTTTCACTTAAATTTTGTGTTAAGCAAAATATGCACTTGGCCGATAACTTTGAAACTACTTGAGATATCATCTTGAAACTTAGAATTTATATTCACCATCAAAATCTATGTCATTATCAAAAAGACCCATAACTCTGCTACCAATATTTTTCAAGTTATGCCCCTTTTCACTTATGCAATTCTCTCATAACTTTTTTACGACTAGAGATATTACTTTGAAACTTGAAATATATGCATGACACCAGTTTCTCAATCATTATCAACAAGACCCATAACTCTACCGGAAATATTTCTGTAAGTTATGCCCCTTTTGAACTTAGTTTTTGCATTAGCTGAAATATGCGCTTGATCCATAACTTTGAAACAACATGAGATATTAACTTCAGACTTAGGATATACATGTATAGTCACTATGATAATCTTTACCATAACCACCAAGACCCAAAACTCTGCTACAATTTTATAAAATTTATGTCCTTTTTACCGGGTAAAATAAATTTTGTTTTCAAGTTTTATGCACTTGGCCCATAACTTTGAAAATAATACAGATATCAACTTCAAACTTGAAAAACATTTTCACCATCATAATCTAGATCACTTTCACTTGACCTACTGTATGATTTTTCAAGTAATGCTTTTTTTTTTTTCATTTCAGTTTTTTTTTCTGTAACACTACTGAAGTAATTGCTATTGAACTTAAAGTAAATTTCTCCAATCATAAATTAGTAACAAGTTTTTTAACTCTTCCAAAAATATTTCATAGTTATTCTCTTTTTAGTTCAATATTTGTAGAACATTTTGGAATTATTTCAAGTATGATTTTTCAAGTAATGCTTTTTTTCATTTCAGTTCTTTTTCTGTAACACTACTGAAGTAATTGCTATTGAACTTAAAGTAAATTTCTCCAATCATAAATTACTAACAAGTTTTTTAACTCTTCCAAAAATATTTCATAGTTATTCTCTTTTTAGTTCAATATTTGTAGAACATTTTGGAATTATTTCTGTTATTTAAAATTACTTTCTCCCATTCACTTGTTAATACTTTTCATGATTGCACATGAATGTTTGGCTATAGTTGTACTTGTTTTAATCTTCAAATTGCATTTGCTTCAAATGATTCGAATAGTCGAGCGCACTGTCTCCTCGGACAGCTCTTGTTAACATCTGGTTCCTAAAAGGTGATACAAGAAAGTAGATTAGTCAATTTACAGTGTAATTGTGCTTGCGGTGGTCCATCTAGTGTTATACGAAAATCTCACTAATTGTTACTGTAGATTTACTTTCAAAATACATGAGTATACATGGGGAGCTCATGTTCGCTGTTAGATAGAAACCGTTCTTGACCCATTTCCCGATACCGGAAATGACAATCACTATTCAACATTTCAAACCGAGGCACTTAAAGATAGTATGACTTTTACAATGATCCTGTTACAAATTTTACAAATCATAACCTTTAACAAACTGTGTTTCTAAAAGTAAAACGATGCCAAATAAAATTTTTACATTAAATCAATGATCAATACTAAACTAAGACTAGATGTTTATATCGGTCATTTTAAACAAGAAAAATCACTCCAGATGACCTGGCTTCAATAATTTCCTCTGTCAATGCATTTTAACAGATGATACGTCATTCTGACTTCTCAGTTAAGCTTGATAAGTAAAACGATAAATTAAAATTTCAGGAATTGCTACCGTCAGCCTGTCACATTAACAACATGTGCACGTCCACAACAAGGTGCATACTTGTCAATGTCAATGTAAGAGGCTTTATCCACAATTTACAGAAAACAAAAAAGGAAGTAGCACTCTTAAAACGTAACATACAACGTAGATTTTTTTTCACTTTTTTGTCTAGGTATTGAAGTTTTCGAATACGTCTGATGAGCATTTTTCAGCCAAAGAGTGCGACAACGACGACATCAATGATGTTCCATTTCGGCTTCAAAGTCTGGAAGTTAAACCGGATCCTGTCATGCTGAATTCTTCAATAGCACTTACAACAACTTTCAATCTGTCGAGCGATATAGGTGATCATGGAAACAAACTTGAGGTAAGATATCAGATCAGATCAGTTGCAAAATAAAGTAAGACAAAACTAATAACTTTAAAGTTTAAATTAAAATCATTTAAAACATGTTTATGATAAAATCAGAAGGTTTCGGTAAGTATGATTTTTTTTGGTTTTGCTGTTGTATGCTTTTTTTAATTTTTTCATTAACTTATTTCTCCCTGCCGATCGGTTTCATATTGTTATGAAAGAGATTTAAGTTTATCTCTTTCGACAGAACATCAAGATAACATTGTTACAGCCTTTAAAAACACCTCGAAATACCTTGATAATTTACTAAATATAGATAACAACCAATTTTCATCTCTGGTTAATTATTACATCCTCTTGAACTCCAGTTTAATAAATCAAACACTTAACTTAAACAGAAAGGAAGCAAACTTTCTTGATCCCCATCCTTCTTTTTTTGATACGTCACTACTAAAACATATTATGAAAGTGATGAGTTAATTTTAATATTGCAATTTTTCCGATTTTTATTTTAATATTGCATTTTTCCGTTTTTAGACGGAGAAGTTCCTCGTGCAACATCTTGCTGTGTTTATACCTCAAAGCTTGTTCGCTTTTCAAGAGCTTGTAATAATGTTGATGATTTTTATGAACGTTATCTTTGCATTACAGAAAATCTTTTCAAACAAGGTTATAGGTATCACAAATTAAGGTGTAACTTGTGCTTGTTTGTTCTTTTGAGAACCTTTAAGGAAGGGCCTGAGGTTGGTGCACCCTCGGACCTAGTTTAAACCCCCAGTGGAGAATTGTTTTGCCACTGACTGTTCAAAGGCGGTAACCGCAAGGATTCTCTTTTTCGTTAATTGTTTGTGATGTCTTATATGAATTTGACACATGCTGTCTTTACTGCTCTTCTTTTTCGCTGCATTCGGAGGCTGTGTGTGTGATTGAGGCGATTCCTGATATGCATATAAGTTACAAATTCAAATTCGATAATTATCTGTATAAACACACACAAACACAGCTCCCAACAGAGCCAATAATAGATTCGTTTATATTACATAATAATAAATGATGATGATGATGATGATGATGATGATGATGACGATGATGATGATGATGACGATGATGATGATGATGATGATGATGAATTTGGTCGTAAGCAAGGGTTTACCCTTTCAGAGCTCTCCGAGAAGACAGCACGATTGACTATTCGATTCATTTTAAGGGCTGTTTAAAAAAAATGGCTGGAAAAGTGAAAAACTAGTGAAAATTTAAGTTCATAAAATTCCAAACTTGTTATTCTGTATTTTTTAAGTTATTGAAACTGAGTATAGAACTGAAAAGATTTTTGAATCGGTCAACTGGTTGCTGAGATATTGTCATTTGAAAAATGGCAAGTGAAGTGAAAGAAATGTAAAGAATTTAAGTTTATAAAAAGTCCAAACTGGTTCGTCCATATGTTTGTACGGTCTTTACAGTGAGCTAAATCAATCAAGTTATACTCACATGTGGCAGAATAAAAATTTTATGGAGCTTTATTGACCAATATTAAATAAATCAAAGAATTTTAATATATGTGCTTAAATTACAACTATTACTGTTTCCTATTATTAAAATGTGTATTTCTGTTAAAATACATGTTGAAGCATCAAATAAAAGTGCTTTAGAACTTGTGGTATCACGTAAAGATAAAATATTCATATTGTTAAAAAAGTGTGTCACACTCCTGACAACCACATAAGTGCAGTGTACTCAAAAATGTTTCACTAAGGCCATATCTTTTTGTCACAATTTAACAAAACATGACATAGACTTCTAGAAAAAATATGCTCTTGTTTTCATGTAAAGGATATGTTGACAGAATATTGCAATATGTGCATAATGTCACACTCCTGACAAATTTAGCTGACATTTTCTGAAGGGAGCTGCAGACAAATATAATTTCACAAAAAAATATAATACACAAAACATTTCTTATGTACTATTAATCTTTAAAGTCCTATAAATTTATAAAGCAAAGATGTATTCATTTTCTTGAGGTATTTTCTAATCTACCACGCTTGACTTAATAGCATAAATTTTGATTACTTTAAGTATAATATGCTTAATTTTATCATTATTTGATACCTAATAAATGCACATTTTACTAAAACAACACTAAAACTTGTCTTTACTCAAGATTTTTGTAAAATAATGGTCTGAACAAATGTGATTTTGAAAAGTGTCACACTTTTTTGTCACACTCCTGACATTTTTTCCCATTATTTTAGAATATTTTTTTAACGGATGGTGCTATTTTGATGAAACTTCACAAATTTTTAAAGGGCATGATGAGACACCTTTGCAAAGTAGGAAAATTGAAGTAACTGTTTGTTGTACATTTTTATAACAGGAAAACCCAAACCAGCCATTTTCTTTAAACAGCCCTTAAACAAATTCAGTTTAAAGATTAAAGGAAAACTATTGAAAAACATTCTTGTGAAATCAGGAAAAGTATAAACAAGTGAATAGTTAGGGAGAAAATTGATTTCATATCACAGAAATAAATCCTTAATATACCATTAATATTGAGCTGAAAGGGTAACAACTATGTCACATTTTTCGAAGAGTTAGAAAACTTATGAGTTATTTATAATTGGGGACATATACTTTTAGTTCAAAATAAATCACTTTAATAATATTAAAGAATAAAACCTTTAACATAAACTTAAGCGAAAAAGTGGCACAACCTAAAAAACAGTATAGCTCTTGGTAAAAGTGCATAAAACTTTAACGCAAAATCTAAGTGAAAAAGGAATATTACTTTAAAATAATTGAAGCTGAGTTATGGGTCTTCGTGTTTATGGTACATATTATTTTAGTGACAATATATTTTAGGTTTGGATTTGATATTCATGTTTTTGCAAATTATGGACCAAGCACATATTTTGTTAAATGCAAAAACTTAATGCAAAAGGGGCATTACTTACATAAATATATCTGTAATATTTAGGCCTTGTTGATAATGATGTAGATACTAAAGGTAAACATATATTCCAAGTTTCAAAGTAAGATCTCAAATAGTTCCAAAGGTATGGGACAAATGTATAAGTAAACAAGGAGCATAACTCAAAAATATTAGTAGTAGAATTATGGGTCGTGTAAGTAATGACGTATATTATAATGGTGTAAACCCCCAGTGGCAATTTGATTTGCCACTGACCGTTCCAAGGCGGTAACCCCTCGGGTTCTCATTTTTGTTTTTTGTTAGTGGCGTCCTTTTTGAAACTGATTATTTTATTAACCATGCTCTCTCCCCCTCTCTTCTTCTTGACTGTGTGGGGAGGCTGTTTTTTTCTGAATGTGGCAATTCCTGATATGCATATTTCACCTTTTTATAACAAGTTTCATGGTGATATTTTAAGGTGTTTTAAAGTTATGGACCAAGTGCTTGTTTTTCTTAAAGCAAAATGTAAGTGAAAAGGCATATAACATCAAAAATATTGGAAAAAAATGTTATGGTTCTTATTGGTAAGGATAAAGATTTTCATGTGGAATACATATTACAAGTTTCAAGGTGATATCTCAAGTAGTTTCAAAGTTATGGACAAAATACGTCTTTTGGTTGATACAAAAATTTAAGTGAAAAAGGGGCATAACTTGATAAATATTGGTAGCAGTTATGTGTCTTGTTGTTAATGATGTAGATTTTGATAGTGAATATATATTCCAAATTTTATGGTGATATCTCAATTAGTTTCAAAGTTATTCGCCAAATTTTGGTTAACGGACGCCGACGCCGGGTTGGGTAGGATAGCTCATCGAGCTTATAACGTCAAGTTGGTTAATTATACTTGATTTGTTTTTGTTTTGTGTTTTTCAAGTAGAAAGAATTGAGAAGACATTTGGTTCGCATATACTTTGGTTATGTTAGTTTCAATGTCACGTCTCCCCGTTACGGTTCTCAAATTTATCTGTAAGACGTCGATATGACTCTTACTCTACTGCTGTACACATGCATGGTGAGTTAAAGATATATAAGCATGCATCTTAACAAGATCGGCCGATCAAATAAATTACTTCAAAGTTTTCAACGAGAATTCTAAACAAGTCAGACAACACCAACTTGAGGGGGCCAAAGGGGGTAATTTAACTTCCCTGCAAAAGAATGTGTCACCCACTTGAAAAACACACTTAGTAAAAACAGCAAAATTCATCAAAGTAAATTTCTTGTCTCTACAAAAATTACTATTTATTTAATATTTACGATATATTTTTATTGATACATTAAGTAATCTTAAATGTTGAACGAAGGAAATAGACGACTTCGCTGGAATAGAAACATGTTAGTTTATCTTGTAGGCTGATTTGAGCGTTCGATTACGAAGACCAGATGGGCCTCCTACAGAGATATGTGATCTGGTGGGAGAAGAATTTTGCCATCACAACGACCTGTGTTTGCTGTTTGAACCGTACAAGAATTCTTCCCACTGTCCAGAATCCTTTAAAAAATTCGGCAATGACTGCAGTTGTCCAATTAAGAAGGTACGTTCTTAATTAAGAAATTTAAATTAGGGATCTATAAAAAATGAAAAAATCGATACTTAAAAAGTGATAAATTTTAACCGTGTTTTGTTTGCTAATGGATTATGTCTCATTGTAATTTGTATAAAACAGATTTGTGACACAACATTATTTGTACATAGGAACCTACCTATGTGTTACATAAAAGAGCTGAATTGATAGACCCTGTAACAAACATATGTTTAAAGTGAAATATACATACCATGAACTGTCATAGTAGTTAAAATGAATAGAGAAAAAAAGCATAGGTTTAAGCTATTGCTATGCACGTCATTGCCGTGTCATTTTCAAAATGTTAAATATCTAAATCTCTCTATGTAGCTCAATAAACTTTGACAAACCAATATTAATAATATATGTTTAATTTACATAAGCAAAGAAAAGTTAGAACAATAAAGAAAATTAGTTAGGCCTAAAAATCCCTAAAATTCAGTTTGCACTTTATCACAAAATTGAAGCAAATCTAAACATCATTTCAAATGTCTCCATGAGTTATGAGTTACTGACATCAATACCTAAGGTCCTTTGGTCTAACAAATGTGAACAATTCGAGTTATTTGTAAACTTGTGTTTGACCGTCAGTTTTTTGGTCGTGAAAATGGGTGACCAAAAAAAACACCAACAAAAATGTTGATTTCTCTCTTCATAATTGTTAGTTCTTTTTAAGAACCTTAGATGTTGATGTCAATATCGCTTCACTCATTTTGTCATTTGAATTGTTGTTTTGTGTTTCTTCGTTTTTGTTATCAATTGCAAATAGAAACGAAGGGATATTTAGGTCGAACTATTTTTCTTTACTGTTCTCACTTTTCTTAACGTATGTCAAATAATCATAAACATATAGCATTGATTTGTGTAAAGTTTAATGGGACTGCATTGTGGCGTTTGAGAGATTTTGATATTTTTGTTTTTGTTTATGACATAGCAATGTCAAACGAAGCAATGTCTTAATATACGATGAATTAAAAAGACAACGAACATGAAAACACGATGGTTAACGGCCAAAGAACGATCAGTTGCAAAAGGGTTTTCCATTTAGTGTTTAAATCAGGGTGCATCGTGCCAACCATAAAACTTCAGGTCTCTTTGGATTAAAAAAGTTGAAATTGCATAGGTTAATAGCTTCAACCTGTCTTATACTGAAACAATGTTGCATGCAACAACACACACAAAAAGCAAAATTTTTACTTCAATGTACTGACACCAGACTTGTGTTTCTTGATTTATAGTCGCCAAACTAGAGTATAACACTCTAATATCGACCATGTTTGGAATACGGAGGAAAGGGTTGTGAAACGTTATTTCGAGAAGCTATAATGTATACATAGTGATAAAACAGATCAAATACTTCCAAATGACTTAACTTGAAATGATATTCTATATCATTTTATATAGTAAACTTTCTTTTGTAGGGGACATACAATATGTCTTTTCTCTATCCTTTGCCTGGTTTGCCATTTGAGCTTAGAGGTTCGTTCGATATCACTGTCAACATCAAACAACAGGGGAACCACGTTAGTTGTTTAGAAATCCATTTTTGTATTGGGTAAGATTTAGCTAAAATTAAGTAAATATCGACATGATAGCATTTTGCGATCCTTAAATATGAATGCAATGCTATCTGTAAATAATAACAAGAAAATGTATGTACAACGCAAGAAATAATGTATTCAAACATATCTCTTCCAGCAGAATTATATTTTCCGTATAACAATATTGTCCCAAACTACAAACTAAGCATCTCAGAAAACACAGAGGCTTCCAAGAGGAATTTTAGGAGTGAGAAAGTACAGTCAAAATGTGAAGAAAAATACACATGTATGATATATAGATAAATAATTGTATTCGATTTCAGCGCATTTGTCAAGCGCTATATCTCGCCTAAATGCACTGTACACAAAAAATGCAAACTCATATTATCTTCCAATTAAATCATTAAGTTATATTTCTTCTTTAAGAATAAGGTGATGGGGGAAATTGATTTGCTCTCGGGCGAACGTTCGAATCGTCCGTATTCCGTATGTACGCACTCCTCTGCACAATAGCTTGGGAATGATATATCCTTGCCATATTTGGAGTGAAGGTTGACTGTGTTAAAACCTTACACGTGATCGTATTTGGGGCCTCTGGGGTCAAGGTCCTTGTTACTAAAATATAAATAACTTTTCTCAGCAAACATATTGTGTATGTTGCCTGTCTTGAGATATTTCTTTTGGATTGTGTTTGGGTCGTTGTAATCCAGGAAAAGGTCACTGTCACTGACATAGATTATTTTCCTGCCAATATCAAGACAATGAACGGAGTTATAGAGCATTTTTGGCCTAGATAGGGCTTAAAATTATATTGTTATATTTGGGGTCTTTATTGGTTTGAGATTACTGTTACAAAACCAGTCTGTCCTTTTTCATTTGATACAGAAACTATAAACCAAAATATATTACTATAATAGATATAAACCGATAAAGATGAATAGCTTCATAGTTTCAGTTTTCCGTATTACATTCGTTATTATCGAAACGTCACATAAAGATTAAATTATGTAATTGTTATAATGTCAATGTAGATATTTATAATAAAATTGATCACACTGTATTTATTCTAAATGATTTGCCAGTTCTAGCTGCCTCATAATATGATGAATTTTATATTAAACACGGCGTTTTTTTTTACTGACTGTTGTTTATTTTATCATATTCAACGTATAAGTAATCTCAAGAAGTTTTCTATTCTTTTTCTTCAGAGTTTGTCGACCGTGGGAGCTTTCGAACTTCTGGGATTAAAGAGCAAACAAACTATGATTACTTAATAGCTGTTCAAACTCCAAAAACAATTATGACCTAAGATTAAGAAAACATACGAACTGCCAACTTTTCCTTGCTAAATTTAACACAGACAAGGGTTTGACCAATATAGTATAAAAACGGATTGCCGAAGTGGCAACCAAGAGGTTTTTTTTATAGATTCGTGAACTTATTTATTGTTTGTTGTTCATTGAAAGTTTGCAATTGATCCTTTTTAAATTCATGCTTGATTTATTCGCTCAGTCTGATACAAAATTAACAAAGAGTATAAAGGAATCGAATCAAAATCTTATCAAGGACGATTGTGTTACAGACTATAAGCTAGTTTGGAATTCTTTAAGAAAAGCTTAATGATTAGCGGGTACAAGTTAACAGCTTCATATTTGGTTGTTTTGTCTATTTCTTTGGCCAAGAAGGTGTCAAATGTTTATGACTAAATCATGGTTCCTACATTCATCGTGATAACGCTTTCACAAATAGGCCTACAGTTGAAACATTTTTTGTATTCCTAATATGCATATTTCACTTTTATTTGTTTTTTACTGTTCATTTCTGAGTAATTTTGTTTGTTTAGATTGGAATTAATTAGTCAAATATATTGTTGTTGTTGCATTTTGTGAGCAGAAGGCAGTGCAATCCAGGTTGGTATCCCAAAAATCGGTTAATTTTCAATAATAATTATGTATTTTGCTGCTGCCATACAGTTTTGACTAGGAAAATAAACTTCTCGTGTTTATTTTGGTGAGGTTTATTTTTTCCATATAATACTTTATGACAAACCCATTTATTTATCTCGAAAAAACAAAACAAAACTATACTTCGAAACTATAAAAATAGTTCATAGCCCATGACAACTTTGGAATGAAAAAAAATCTCCTTCATTCCAGATGTTGGTCTATGCATAGAATAGCATGGGAAGTTGCGACATGACTTTGGTCACATAACAGAATCTTGTGAACTATTTAGCGCTATCTCATGTGATTTCACCGTTCCTGACAGTGAAAAAGAAGAGCGTCGGTATTATTTCAACTGCTAATATTTGTCTCGTCGAATCAATTTTAATTTGTTTAATTTGTTTGTTAAAAAATAAATACTTGTTAGAATAAGGTTTAGTTTAGCGTTGTTTAGATTACATGCAGGAAATATAACCCATACATTAGAAAAATCGGACTATTTTGGAGTTGTTTCTCTTCGTCCATATACAAAACAAGAAACATAACTATAGAATTACGTCTAATGTAAACAATCACACTCGGTATTTGGTGACTTACAGAAGTCAGCTTCTGGCTTTTGCTTTTCAGTATTCTAATAGACGAAAAGAGAACTTCTAAAGCTACTGAGCACGACAAATATGAAAATATTACAGGATTGGTTTGACTGGGCCTGTTCATAGAAAGTAATGAAAATGCATATAACTGCTCACGCCACCTAGCCCCGGGTTGAGCACAACACAATATCTTCGGTACACAGAACGAATTTTGATCAATCCGAAAAGATGGTGTGCATATGGCAGTGAACATGGAATATTAAGTTCGTTGTTTTCATAATAGTAGCATACCATGATTGGCGGCTTATGTATCCACGATAAAACCAGTTGTGTCCTTAACAAAACAAAACACTGGGCGAACAAAACAGAATGGAAAAGTCAAAGATTTCAAAAGCGGAAGGTACAGACTGCATATAGTCGGTACTCGATTACGTTTTCTTCTTTCAATTTCATGTGTATGTGAGTCTTCTGTTCCAAATTTGCTAAAAATCATTTATTGTTTCAATCACATTGGTATTGTAGTATATCTTGATTTTCTATTGTTTTGAGTGGTGAACGTGAAAAACAAAAATAGAAAGACTTCGTTAGTCTTCAATACCAACGGAAAGTAGCGACTTCTGTGCAATAAGAATTAATATTAAGGAACAATTCAAACTGATCAAAAATGATACCGCCTTGTTTTTGCATTTTTTTTTTCAAAATATTAATTCTTGTTATATCTTAAGCTACGCAGGTGAGATAAGAACATTTTTGATAAAGAGATTAGGATATTTCAAATAACAGAAAAATTCATTTTTGGTCGGTTTTATACATTGCCTGCTAATTGGTTGAGTCATCTACCAAAAAGGGCATGTGTTGTCTAATATTGCTTCCTATTTGTGTGCGTGTCCAGTTGTGTGAAGTCAACTGGGAGTTTTGCTGTCGGTTTGAATTATTCTTCTGTGCGTTGATTATGGTGTGAGGATTGACTTGTTGGTTGAAATACTCTTGTTGTAATGGTATATCACGCAGAAAAAATATAACAACTTGACCATTTGAAGCATTAATATTATAAAAAAATACTTTCTCCCTATATTTAGATACATGTATTTCTATTTCTTTAAGAATAAATATTTTTTGTTTTAAACTGTTTATCATGAACCCTTGTTACAATTTTTCGTTAATATGTGTACGGCTTTCAAGTAGACATGCCAAACATTCGTTCTCATGAACTTTTTGGAACTGGTGTAGAATTTCTGCCCGCTTCTGCAGACAATGACCGTAAATTATGCTTAGTTAAGTTACACAATTTTCCTCAGGGAACAATAAGCTTAAAGTTAAAAGGAAATGTACTTTACTTTCTTAATACGTTTATTTTCGGCTAGTTAGGTTACGTCGATAAGATTAAGTTGCAGTATCAGGTGCATTTTCAATTGAAATTTGCACTTTACCAATAAAGGTACTCATAGGTCATTACGAGGAGTGACGTGTCTTCCGGAAGACACATGTTTGGCTGGCGCGTCTAAATTAACCATTCCAAATCAGATCACCCGGTTCCAAAGACCTTAACGTACGGTAAATTCAATTCGCCAACAAAAGAATTAGTTAATATAAATGCTTTATTGTTATTTTATAAATGTGTGGAATTAAAAATTGCAATAAATACAATTTAAAGAAAAGCACAATTAATAATAACAGTAAAATTCATCAGTTTCAAATAAGGCACCGCAAACAATTAATTTTATAAACGAACGAAAAAGGAAAGCTTTCTTATGTCTAGAAATGAGTAATTTTTTAAGTTAAATAGTGAGTACTGCTTATTATTGGTTGTTTTCAAAAGTATTTCCAGCACTTACGAAGACGCAGAGTTAAAAGAGAGGTCATATACAAATCTAACACAATAGTTATTATTCGAAAAATGAAGTCGCTTGAAATGGATTATGTTTTCCTATCTTATTTTCAATTAAAAAAATCATTTGATTTTGTTCTGGTCGCCATACATATAAATTACCTGCATAATAACAAACGAAACAGTTAGAGCGATAGAGTGAGAAGTTATGTTTGTCAAAATATTCAACAATAGTATATTTTTAAGAACAATAAACAACAACATTCAATTATTCAATTTCACTAAATATAGAATATAATACAATAAGATTCAGAATTTTTATTCATTCATTCGAATTTTTGTATAATTTCTTTTGGAGTGTTAGTTAGCAAATACATATAAATTTTGAATTTTGTCAGAATTATGCTAACTTTTTTTAATCTAACACTTCTCTTTATTGATACATAAGTCTGGATTGTCTTAACATATATTGTAAGAAAGACATTGAGAAAAGTTATAAAATATTTTTATTAACTCCTGCCGTTAAAGCCATTGAAGCGTGCATGATTTTTATTATTCGATGAATGTGTTAATGTTTACACTTCATCTGTGAAAGCGAACATGGTCAGTAGTGAGCACATACACAAAGACACGCCGTTACAGGTGGGTTGGCAATAACGCTAATATTACAATAGAGTTAATCCAAACAATTTAAATAGCCATTAGCAGATGTTTGATAGAACAGACAATAACAAGAAATATCTTTAAAAAAAGATAAACGGCGTTGATGGAAAAGATTTTTATATATAAGAAAGAAAGAAATAAAGAGCGTGCAAAAATTTCGTCTGGTGATAATACGTCGATTAAAGAAGAATGTCTAACATTAACTGTACATTTATTCAGTTTCAATAAAATAACTCTTGTAGAGTTAGTACTAATGACGAATAAATGTTATTAAAATACAATAAATGAAAATAATAACAACTTGTTACAAGAGCGAAATCTACCAACTTTTACGTAAATTAACTTAAAAAAAGTGTCTCTCCCGAGTATTGAACCCGGGGCCTCCGCTCAACAGGCGAGTGTGATAACCACTACACCAAGGCGATTTGAATATCTCGACTTGAAATTAATAATTAGTATCAAAGGAACTAGAAAGGAACCAGTAAGAACAAGAAATATCTGCACTTCTCTGTCGTTTTACACTGTGTATTGTACTCGAGTGTTTACCTGACACCCATGCATATTCCATATAAAATCGTATTTAAGGCATCAATTGACTTAACTGGTTATTTATACCGTAAATACTTTTTTCTCCAATACAATTATCGCTTTTAAAAACGAAAATGCCCGAACATATAAGTGCCATGTAAATACTAACACACAATATAAAAATCGTTACGGTAATTATTAACGAGACCCACTAATAACCAATCAAAATAATCTATTTGATTTTCCCGCTGCATAATAAGTTTTATTTACAATATTTCATTGGTCGAAAAACTAGGTCAAAAGTGAGCTTAGACAGCTAACGCCGAAAAATAAAACATGGGATTAGGGACTGTGATTGGCAATTAAATGAAGCCTCCTTAGGAGTTAAACAGATATTTCACGGGTTCTCCTTATTTGATTTATGTACGAGGTCATTGATTGTACTGATTGATGAACAAATGTTTCCTGCTTTCTCAACACTCTCCTTTTTTTGAAAACTACACCCAGACGATAAGATGAATTCCAAGTAAAAAAATGAAAAATGCATATCAGGTATGGCCACATCCAGCAGACACAGCCTCCCCGCACAGCCTAAAAGTAGAGAGGAAACGAGAGCATGGTATTACAATAATCAGTTTCAAAATAGACGCCACAAACAATTAACGAAAGTGAGAACCCACGGGGTTACCGCCTTGGAACAGTCAGTGACAAAACAAATTCCCACTGGGGGTTTAAACCAGGTTCTAGGTTGCACCAACCTCACACTTGTCCCAACAGGTAGTCGTATCACAAAACAAGTACTAGTTGTCTTGGTAAAAAACTCCAACCCACCCACGGGTACTCAATGATCTTACCGAGACCAGAGCACCTGGAGTAAAATCAGCAAGAACACGATGACAGGGATAAAAGAAACAAATCGAGCTTCTAGGTTCTTTTGAGAAAAGATTTCCCCATAAACCTTCATAAACTCTTAAACACCTGCCACCGTCGTGCAACCGAAGAGGTAAGCATAATGATCAACTGTAGATGGGTTAAACACCCGGCCTGCAGAGCGCTGTAAAATATCATGTTTGTAACCTTTCTTTTTAAATTTACAGATGGTTTTTACGAATAACCGGGAGAAATTAACATTGTCTTTTATCTTCTTAAACTGGCTGTGTAATACCATGTTGCAATAGTGATTTTAAACTGCACCTGTATTTATGAATTAGATCTGGATATCGGCGATAAAACTTGCAAAAGGTTTTCCTCAATTTGTGATACCGATAACCTTGTTTTAAAAGTTTTTCTCTTATGCAAAGATTACGTGCATTGAAATCATTCACATCGTTGAAAGCTCTTGAAAAGATATAACTCTAAC
This sequence comes from Corbicula japonica, assembly GCA_038501625.1. NCBI lineage: Eukaryota > Metazoa > Mollusca > Bivalvia > Venerida > Cyrenidae > Corbicula > Corbicula japonica. The sequence continues at coordinate 13,720,886 of JAZAYU010000001.1, forward strand.
TCCAAACTGGGCGAGTTTTGAAAAGGAAAACCTAACGAGAAACCGTGTGCGTTGGTATTGATATTTTAGTAAAGAATAATAATAAACTCCAAACAACAAATGTCAAATTGTACGCCTTTCTTTGTCCAAACAACATTTCACACTGTCTGTCAGTTCTTTTGCTGCATTGACGAAATATTTACTCATCAAAAAGTTGACGCGCATCGTTTTAAGAAAACAAATCGGTTGTAAGAAGTCTAAAACTAATGTAATACAATCAGGTCCAGTATGTATCTTAGTTTATGTCTACCCAGTCTGTAGCATTATATTTCACCTTTTTTCTAACGAAATGGACCGTGTCGACTCAGCCTCTGGCGAAAAAAATCAATGTGTGACAACCTTCTTTTGACTGCACCAGCGTTTCAGTCGGATTTATCTCAAATGAAGATCTTTACTTAGTGATACTGATATCTATATTGGCTTAATAATAACGTCATATAACAAGTGTATAACCAAGTGTTTTACAGTTATACATGTAATAATCTAATTAAAGTCGGTGCCCGCTAGAACACATTTTATTATTTTTATATTCATAAATTGACTCCGCCTTTATTAATTTCAGTAATCAGCAATTTAATACAAATACACAAATGTACCATCAAAGTATATTTCAATCCATATTTACATCTACCTGTTACCATTGTCTTTGAAATATCGTTGCAATATTTTTACTGTCAGTTGAAAACTCACAATAATAAAAATACTAACAAAGATTTCAATGGGCTTACCGAGTTGAAGATAAGTCGACATTTAATATTAAATAGAACAAGCTTCGCAATACCATGTCGTAAGTCAATGTGAAAAATATTCCCTGTGATCTTTTTTGGTATCAATACGAAGGACAGAATAATTCATTGAAAGAAATGACGCCGCGTGCTTCTGGATTACAAATTGATAACATAACTGTCTAGTTATATGCGAATTAATTTCATTGATCATTTAAGATTGCATTTGTTCACATTTTTAACCTTTCTATTTGAATTTCCAAAGCGTATTTTCAAAAAAGCTTCCTGGTTAAAAATAAACTGATCACGTAGTTTCGGTTTCACGGATTTCATTATTGTTTTTAAATGGCTTGCGAAATGTTGGAGTTATTATTACTATCGGTTATTTTCTGCTTTATTTTGTCAACAAACATTGTTAAGGTAGGTTACAGTTAAAGTTCTTGAAAATAATTTGTACGAAATACGTTTTCAGATTTGGAATCCTTTCTGAATTTGCAAACCTGTTGTTTGTGTATAGATTTATACATACTTACAAAATTTCCATTTCAGCCTAAGAATTCTTTATTATTTTCTGCGGTTTTAAATTACGATAGGAAACGACTCTTTGACTAAACATTAATATGATTTTTAACACTTACACTGCGGTGTGTAAGAAAACCATATGGTAACCATGTCACCAAAAGGTATTATTTTCAAACTAAAATAAAAGAATGGAAAAGGGAACAAAAAGATGAGATGAGCTACTTGCTGGGAATGTGATTACATTTCGTGATTGACTACTGACTAATTATAACCTTGGTGTTTACATACTTGGAGCGAGACACTCAGTAGAAGTAAATTAAGACTTGCTACATTATATAGTACAATCAAAGCGCTGAAAGCGTTGAAAGACTGGCGCGCTGGTTGAATCGAACTTGCCCTGCACAGATATAATTACTTTAAACATATGAAACTATGTGTGATTTTTTCGTTAAACTTTGTGACAGTTACTTTCTACAACATTAGCAAATAATTCAGTATATTCAGGTATTTCAATAGATGCAGGTACTTGTATTTTGATGCAAGGAAATTAGGTTTTCCACTTTTATGTTGGGGGTCTTTTTGATGCAGGAGCGTATGATTGGTGGTTAAATTTTGCTAGAATAACGATGATCAGGCTCCGCCACAACTGAGTAGTGTCAACAATGAAATGCACAAGGCTCACGTACCTAAGAGACTGAAACAGTTACAATCTTAATTTTTACGTCGATCGCAACAATGCATCAACAAAAATATTCGCCAACTTACTTACTGTCTCCCCAGGATTTTTGGAAGGGTTGTCGCTGGACTGTTCGTGGATTTTAGCTCGCTAAACTTTATTATTATAACAATCATTTTAAACAGTTTTATATTTGTACCAAAGTTTACTGCAACAACTGTATATAGTACATACATGTAGATGTTTTTTTTTTTATCTCTTTAGAGCCAAGAAAGGTACAAAGTTAAAAAACATAAATAATATGAAGCAATTTGTAAACAGTATGTCAACATGTGTTTTAATTACATAAACTGATCTGATCTCATCCAGTTACAATGTCAACTATGTACTCTGTATAGTTAGTTTTTCACCTTCATTGTCCAAGATATCTCACACATATCAAACTCAGTGTTTCATTACAACTGACAGGATTAGGATTAAACTTTCAGACTCTTCTCAATATCCAGTCTCGAACCCATCACCGTTTTCTTCTTCTTGGGGCTTTTTGTTGAAGCCAGGCTTGTGCGAAATGTTGTTGGAGCAATGTCTTGGTGCCAAAGGCATTGTGTTTTATTGACCATGTAGGGTTGTCATTTTATAGTACTTGTCCGAAAGATTCTCCATCGGACTCGGGAGATCAAGTTACTTTGGCCGACGATTCACACATCGGTAAATCTCATACTGCTACTATAAAGGTTCATGAGTTAATAAAGGTTTATGGGGAAATCTATTATAAGAACGTAAGAGCTCAATTTGTTTATTTTATCCTTGTCATCGTGTTCTGGTCTAAGTAAGATCATTGAAAACCAGCCCCTTCAATTTGTAATGTTAGTAGTTTCTTATGTTTTATATGTTTGTGTGCTTTTGCATGCAACATTGTTGAGCTGAAGGGTGAGTTGGAATTATTTCACCATGACAACTTGTACTTGTTCATATGAGAACTTGTTGAGACAAATGTGAAGTTGGTACACCCTAAAACCTTGGTTATACCTCCCAGTGGCAATTTCATTTGCAAATGACCGTTTCGAGGCGGTAACCCTCGGGTTCTTCGGGTTCTCATTTTTGTTAATTGTTTGTGGTGTTTGCTTTGAAGCTGCTCTTTTTTAAATCATGCTCTCTCTTTCTCTTTCTGTTCTTCTTTGCTGAGTGGGAAGACTTATCTTCTGAATGTGGCAATTTCTGATATGCATATTTCACTTTTTCTTTCAAATAGCAAACACAAACATTTCTCGAAAATTTATTTTACCATTGCATAATTTTTTTTAAAGGCATTGTCAAACCCGTCCGAATATCATAAACATTTAGACCGATTGAAATTCAGACATAAGTTTGATGTTTGAAAATGTTGTTAGATACTCGGTGAATGAACTAATTTATTGTTATTTTTCTCGTAGGTATTTGGACAAGACGAACATTTCTATGTCAGGAATTGTAGTCACTTGGACCGGTACCAGTTACCACTGGTTTTGCGAAACCTGACAGTGGAACCGGACCCCCTCCAGCTGGGTCAGAATATGACGGTGAAAATACTTTTGTTTACCCTTTCTAAGGACGTTGGAGCCGATAACAACAAAATTGAGGTATTAATAGCTAGTTGGTCATATGATAGTCACGTGATTGCAGATGCACTTTTTCATTAATAAACCAGCATAGTTCCATATACACATACACCTTTATTTTGTGGACGAACAGTATATATCAGGTCAGCTGGAACATCGGACAGTCAAAATCATTGTTGTAAGCATTATTATAATGATGATTTGTGTTGTTCAGTATTTTTAATTTATGTTAAAGAAATATGAGATTTATTGATCTAGCATTGTTTTAACTGTTCTTACTTTTCTACTTTTTTAATAATATAAAATAATAATAAGAAACAGTAATAACGATTACTTGTAAAATGGTTGGGAAGAGAGTTTATAATATTAAAGAAATTTTAGCTATTATACAAGTTCATACACAACTCTGTCATTCAGTAAAGAAGGCTTATACTTAGATTGAGGGAAACCGATGGGGCTGATCTTATGAGACAGTTCGTGGGTGAAGGCATTTCCTTTGTTAGTAAATGGCGAGACAAATGTCTCAAAATTACTGGAAAATAGTTGAATGGGCAGATACACGAGTCGTGACATTTCCAAACCTTGCATATCGCTATCGTGGGTGCTTTTATTAGATCTCCAAGGAGTACATATCGCTAAGCAGTTGCTTGTTTGTTCATATGAGAATCTGTTGGGGCAAGTGTGATGTTGGTGGCCCCTAGAACCTGGTTTAAACGCCCAGTGGCAACTTATTTTGCCACCGACCGTTCCAAGGCTGAAATCCCACGGGTTCTCACTTTTGTTGTTTGTGCGTTTATTTTGAAACTGATTATTGTATAACCATGCTCTGTTCTCCTCTCTCCTTTTTGGCTGTGTGCAGAGGCTGTGTCTGCTGGATGAGGCCTTTCTGATTTGCATATTTTATTTTATCTAATGCAGAATAGCCGTAAAACTACAGTGCCGTAAGGCAAAAGTGTTTCAGGTCGGTGTTACCGAGATTTTATAATGAAATTTCCAAGAATTATTATCAGAATCGACGCCATGCGTCAAAATTAAGGCAGGCAAACGCTCCATCATCACATACATTGGAGCTTGTGAAGCAGTTGCTAAAGTCGAAGAAAGTTACCGTCTTGCCACACCCACCGTCCTCTCCAGATCTAGCCCCATGCGACAATAGCTTTTTCAAAAACTTAAATATGTTCTTATTTGGTCGTCAAATCAAGTAATCAGTCAGTGCCTCAGAGGTCTACCTAAGTCAGATTCAGAGATTTGAAATTATGTATTTCAACCGCAGAGAAAAATATTGCAGGGGTGTAATGTTCATTTGAGTATTGGATCCGATTATTTTGAGATATAGTAAAATATACTTAACATATCGAATAACCCTCATATGCTGACGCGATTTAAAGACTGCATGATTATATCCCTTTTTGATATATGCGTGTCAAAACACCTGAATCAGGTTTGTACTTCTATCCACGCTTTTGTTATGTTTCCATGACTTCATTATTACCTTTGGTAAGCAAATAAATGTCAGTCACGTATTCATGTCGATATTTAGCATTTTTATTTCACACGCACATTTTTAAAAAATCCCGTCAGTGTATATTTGGGTAAAAGTCATGTATAATTGATAATTTTCAAATAACTTAGTATAAAATTTATTTTAAGGTTGACCTGAGCATCAGGCTTCGAACTCCTTATGGTCAACCTATAGAGATATGTGAACTGGTCGGCGAGGAATTCTGTCATTATAACGACATTTGTGAGCTGCTGAAGAATAAATTTCAAGACAAATGTCCACAACAAGTTAAAAAACTTCATAATTGTACTTGTCCAATTCGAGCGGTATGAAAATGTTAACGTTTGTTTGTTTTTTAGTTGTTTTCATAACAAGTGAACACGTTTAGTTTTTAGTACCTAAGAAGGTTAAGGAAGACATTTGTGAAACTGAATCACGCGACTACTCAAGTTGATGTTAATGCGCGTAAGTGTGAATGAGGTACTCACGAGACCTTTTCAAAAACTGAGAATGGCCCATGTCCCCAGATCTCGGAGTTATCATTGGTTGAAATTTTGCATGGTCTAAAAACCGAAAAAAGAGAAGATAAGTAAACGTTCTCATTTCTTTAACCTGATGAGATGACCTTATTTTGCATATACTTCTCTATTAATATGTCAAAATGATATAGGTAATGCTTAAAATATGTTTCACTTTAATACCACATGTGTTAGCAACCAACCCAATAAAACAAATGCCTCTCATATAGGACAAATACTTCCTGCCGTTTACGATCTTTCTGACCCCGCTTCCGTTTGAATTGAGAGGCTCCTTTGACGTTACTGTAAACATTAAGGAACAAGGGAATCACATAGGATGCTTGGAGATTCACTTTTGTATAGGGTAAGATAATTAGAATTTCTTCCTTTATTTCTTAAAAACGATCAACATAATCTCGCTTAATATTAATTTATAATAAACACCTCATTTTAGGGTAACTAATTTGAATAGTATTTTATGCGTTTATTGTTCAAGTTGTGGGTATTACACATTAACTGGCCCTCACGCGAATGCCGATTATTGATTTTCTTTAGCGGAAGTAATGGACTAGACCTCCGGGTGAAATCTCGAAGTCTGCATGACGTTACGATGAATTCCTTTTCGCGCTTGAACCTTACATTGCTACAAGTTATGGGAAAGCCTTCTCTGTTATAAAATAGCGAAATATTTCGTTTTAAGAGCACTCTGATTTTTCTCTGTGATCTTATTGGGAACGTTGTACGGTTAACGTGCATCATATAACCTGTAACTCAGTAGGCACACAATTTTCAATATAGTTATGTCTTACATGTTATTCTACGTCTAAACACGCGCTAAAACGCAATCACTTATCCCACATGTATATTTTATTAAAACCTTATTACTTAATTTTAAATGCTTTAAATAAGTCTGATTTTGTTTTCAGAATCTGTAAACCTTGGGAGAAATTTGAAGAATTTGTTTCGGATTGAAAAACGTTGTTTTTTCCGATTACGCAAGAAACTGAAGATACAGCAGTCACGTGACGTGTTCAGTGCACCAGCATTTGAAATGTTTAATTTCATTCAGAGATTAATGGTTTGAATTGTTTATGTATCCAATCGAAAGAATACAACGCTGTTTATTTTATACGTTTTGCTAAATATGATGTTGTTTGGTTTGCTTGGACTTTCGTTTGATACATTTTCGTATATATAAATCTATTGGAAAATTGTTTTTAGAAATAGTTCCAACTGATCTTAAATATATTGCGTTGAATAAATACATATTCAAAATGACACACATCTCGATATATTTTTACATCATTTCTATTTTGAAATTGATCATTTTATTACCCATCTTGTCTTTTTCTCTGCCGTTTGGCTGTTTGTGAATGCTATGTCTTCTGGATGTGGCAATTCTCTTATTCAACACGATAAATTTCATATTCTTTGAAATTGAATCTTGTGTAAATCGAATCCCAATCAAAATTGTATTTCAATATAAATTATCTCCTTTATTTATGTATAGCGCAGAGTTGTTTATTTTATATAACATCAGCCATCGATTTTGGTTGAAAAATATGTTTATATCAGCTGTCGGTAGTAAAACATGATTTACTTGGGAAAATAAAATTTTATGTTGCCGATTCTTTCAACGAAATCTGTGTGTGACTCGGTGTAGTTTGTACTGCTCGACCTGACCTTTTTTCGAGCTGTTCTGCTTAGGCTGATCGCTGGTCCCATACCTTGATTGCTAGGTATTCTGTGTGCCCAATTATGATAGATGGAAAGGGAAGTTTGAAAGCCAGCGAACACGATAAATATAAAATATTTCAAGCTCGGTTTGATTGAGCCTGTTCATGGGCAGTAATGAAAATGTATATAAATGTCCACGCCGCCAAGCCCCGGGTCAATTGCAACTCAATATTTAAACCAGTACATTGTACAATTTTTATCCATCCCAAACGGTTTACATATGGATGTGATCATGGAACCTTCAATGCGCTATTTTCAGATTAACACCATTCCGTGATTAGCGGCGTACGGTCCCCAGATAGAGGAACGAGTTTACCCCAAACGAGAAAACAATTGGCGGAACTGAACAGAATAGAATAGAATTTAAAAAGGGGATTTGAGAATATAAATCCCGCATATCACATAGAACGCCAAAGGCAAACATTCCCAACAGGAAATTTATCCTTAGAGTGATTGAACAATATCAAAAAGTTTATCATTGTTGAGGCACTTCTCTAAATCAATCGAAAATATTTATACAATACACTATTGAAAACTGAGGAAAACACAGTAAATCCATCCCAAACAAAATGGCAAAATATATTTAGTAACACTACATTGAATTGGGAGGAAAACTGTAGCAATATACTTAAAGCAACCATTGATGCCGTGCTCAGGAATTTTCAATATAAATTCTTATTCAGAATAGTACCTATCATTAAACGTCTATTGAAACAAAAGTTATCAAGCTCAAATTTATTCGATTTTTGTTCAGTGAACGTTTAAAGTTTAGAACACTTGTTTTGGGAATGCAGTCACGTACAAACGTTTTGGAATAATCTTAGAGATTATTTTAAACGAAAAAAAACATAAACGAAAACATAAATTACCTAAATATTGCTTTCCTTCACTTCAACAAAGGCCTAATGAATCAGCTCTCAAATGTATCATTTTAGCAGCGAAATATTTTATCTTCCTTTATAAATGAAAAGAAAGTATACCAAATATAGTTGTTTTCTTAAAATACTTAGCAGAAAAAATAAAAGATGAAGAATTTATTGCAAATTAAAAAAAACAAAATTCAAACACATAGAACAAAGTGGTTCCTCTGACAAAAACACAAACACACACGAATGAAAAAAATATTTTGTCTTTATTATACTGCTCAAAAGGACAAGGGGTATAACATTTTTTATCTTTTTTTTTTCTTCCTGAAACCATTTTTCTAAGAAACCAATTTTCTTTAAAACCATTTTTTGTTTTTTTTTTTGTATTTTTTACGATTTCTTTTGTCTTTAAATCATGTTGACGTACTGATTATGCCTATTGTCAACCGGCTGTTTTTTCTGTGGGTGGGTGGTGAATGGGTGTCATTGTGCAAGTTTGAGAGAAAGAATGAATGCGGGAATGAGTGATAAGTAGGGGGAGTGAATGAGTGAATGAGTGAATAAAATTAAATCAATTCTAAAAGAATATGCAGATAATATATTTGTAACTGATGTCAGGGGTAACTCAATTGTTTACTGTACTTTTGTATGTTCTTGTAGAAATGATTGTAATAAAATTTGAATAAAAAAAAAGAAAATTCGGAAAAGGGTGATTTAATTAGTTTGTTGTGGTTTTAAAATTGCAAGCTAAGCAAATACGAATTCAGTAGGTTCATTGCAGCCAATAATGACACGAAATGGGACAAATCCGTATAATTTCATGCTAGCTTTGACGCATCACTCAGCCATTGTGAGAATGTTTCAACACATATAAAGGGGCCGTCACACTATGACGTTCTGGTCAACGTTCTCTGAACGTTTCAATCGTTCAATTTTGAGCGTTCTAGAATGAGGATGATACATCTGACGTATTATTAACGTTTTGTCTAACGTACCACTAGCGTGTGACTAACGCACTAAAAGCGTCTTACAGCGACCAAGTAAGAAAACCCTAAAATCATTAGCATGTTCTCACGGGCCACTGGCGCGCGAATAACGATTTGTCAACGGTAACGAGCGTGCTGAGGCATGGACGTTCGGGTAACGCTCGAATGAAGCTCAATGAACGTCAAAAGGACGTTCGTTTCACTTAAGTCACACGCTGCGTTTGCTAGGGGACCCTTTAGCTGTCGTTGACAGGTCGCCAGTGAGTCGTTCACAGCAAAGCAAACGATTTGTAACAATCAAGTAACGCTTGAGTAACAACTGTCTGACGATAGCCGAACGCGTGCAACGCTCGGCAAACGTTAGTAAAACGTTCCACGAACGTTCTTAAAAGTTCTTCAGCGTTTACAATCAAACGTTGAAGAACGCTCGTCTCAGAGAAAATTTTTGTGCATGTTCAAAATTTTTTTTCCGGACCAGCGTTCTCCGCCGATTCCCGGCGATCATTGACGTTCACCGACGTTCACTAGCGTTCAAAAACGCACTTCTGGCGATATCCCAGCGACCATGGACGAATACCAAACGTCGTAGAACGCTGGCCAGAACGTCATAGTGTGACGGCCCCTTACCTGTAAAAATATAACTAGTTTCTTTTCATTTTGCGGTTTCAACATTGAAGTCGAAATTGTTTCTGTATTATGTTTAGAACTGTATCAATTTCTGATCGTGAGTGGAAAATACGACCCGCAGATGCACTCGCTAAAGAGTTCTCGGTGTCAGCTTCGAAAGCGGTGTTGTCTGTTGTTCTTGTTGTTTACTAATAGAAGCAATAGAGGTAGGAAAGGTCGCCATTCACTTTTTTTTATCGGTGAACACGTTATATGTTTACTTTTCTGGTCGGGTTTGTATCATCGATAGCAATCATCTTTCGAAGGTTTCTTCTCATCGCTTACATATTGAAGTCATTTTTACAAATAATCATTCTACCATATTTGAATGTTGATCTTTTGAAAAAAAATCGGAGTAGAGGGTCCCTCTGGTAAATTTTGGAAAAAAAAGTGAAATCCGCCTATCAGGAATTTCCGCACTAACACAGCCTTGCCACGTGGCCGAACGTAGAAAGACATCTAGAACATGGGTTTATAAGAATGCCAATTTCATATTAGACACCATAAACAATTGACAACAAATAGAACCTTTTGGCTTAACGACTTGGAACAGTCGGTGGCCACTTTGGCAATTTGCCACTGGGGCGGGGGGAAACCAGATTCTAAAGTGCACCAACCTCACAAGAGCCCTAACAGGTTCTTATTTAAACAAACAAGTAAAAGTTGATTCAAGTCCAACCCAGCCATTAACTCGACAAAGTTACATGTAGAGGCAAAGGCAAATATAGAACATAAGAAACTAATAGCATTACCAAGCAAAAGAGCGGGTACTCAATGACCTTACCGAGATTAGAGCCTTGGAGTAAAAATCAGCAAGAACACGATGACCTCGATAAAAGAAAAAGATCGAGCTTCTGGTTTATTTTGCAGGGGATGTCCATATAAACCTTCATAAACTCTTAAAAACCTGCCTATGTCGTGCAAATACAACGGTAAGCATAATGATCAACTGTAGACGGGTTAATAATCAGGCATGAGGAAAAAGTGTGTTTTTAAAACAAAAAAATAAACTACATCGATTGTGGAGATGCAATGAATGTTTGATATATTTGTACACTTGAGTAATGAATTCAAACGATAAAAAACATAGATATGAATTTTGCTGCTTGAAATGGTGTACCAAGTACCACAAAAATGCATACGTTGAGAAATAAAATATACAGGTCACTTAAGCAATATTACAACAAAAATGTCAATTGTGTGATACATTGATTTAATGCTTTATGCAATTATTCAAAGTAAGTTCCCTAATATAATTCTGATTTTTATTTGCCACTCAAATAAGGAAGTCTCACGGTGTGATTGTTCTGTTACAAGATTAAAATTCATATCCTTGTAATGGATTTGTGTAAGTTTGGCATGCATTAAACGTCCTTATTGAAATACCTTTGTTTCCGCATTTCGTTCCGTGTAATTAGTACACTACATCTAAAAGAGCAACAATAAGGAATTTATTTGTGCATGCGACTTTTTTTGCTGCCACACTTGATATTAGCCTATTATACTGAGGTATGTATCAAACTATCATTGATTTGGTAAAGATGACAAACCAAACCAAAATTCAGTAACTTTGAAAATGTCAAAACTGCTAGAGTTCCGTTTTAGAAGATGCATTCTCGAAGTTTTTTTTTAAGATCCGTTAACACATTTCATATAACTAAATTACATACTACAAGAACAACCTGATATTTTCTTTGTTATTAATGTAGGTAGCTAATCTCATAGACCTTTCAAGGAAGATTTTAAGGCAAAGATATAATCTCTTATTCTCAATTTTAAAGTTGTTTGGAAAACTTGCTTGGAGACAACAAGTTATGTAAATGTATTTCTTAGAACCCGTACGGCGTCCAGCGCCATGCTATCCCAATTACGGTACTAATTTTATAATAAGAATTTCTCACATTGTATTTATTGTGAATCATTTGCCAATTCCACCTCCTAATATTTTTTTTTAAATTTATATTTAACACTCCATTAAGTTAATTTACTTACTGTTGTTTATTTTATCAACGTAAGAAAGTTTTCTATTCTTTTTCTTCAGAGTTTGTCGACCGTGGGAGCTTCCGTACTTCTGGGATTAAAGAGCAAACAAAATATGATTACTTAACAGCTGTTCAAACTTCATACGCAATTAGAAACTTAGAAAACACATGAACTGTCAAGTTGTCCCTGCTTAATTTAACTCAGGGTGCTCTGATCGCAGAAAGGTCCTCACGTTTCTACCCCTATTGCTTGACATTTCCATTTGTTACTTTTGTTTTGTGTGTTTGCGTGCCGTCCGTTGCAAGCAGCATTTTAGGTAAGCGGGTACACAGCTTGACTTAAATGTCTGCCATTGATTCCCTTTTAAATTCATGTTTCCCTTATTTTCGATGAGTCTGATAAGAAATGAACAAATTATATTATAATATTGATGGTTGAGTCAAAATCTTATCAAGGGCGAATGTTTTACAGACTATGACATGGTTTGGAATATATTAAGAAAAGCTTAATTGTTAGCGGTACAAAAGTGAAATATGCATATCAGGAATTGCCACGTTAAAAACAAACAATCTCTCCACACAGCCAAGAAGAGAAAGAGACAGCATGGATAATAATAATCAGTCAATAGTCAGTTTCAAAAAAGACACCACAAACAATTAAAAAATTAACAGCTCGATATTGTTTGTTTTGTCTACTTCTTTGGCATACAAGGTATCAAATGTTTATGACTAAATTGTGGTTTCTTTGTCATAGCCATTATGCTTTCTAGAGTACATTTGAAACTTATTTTGCATTCCTAATATGCATTTTTTTCACTTTTAATTTGCTTTTTACTGGACATGTCTAAGTTAATGAATTTGTTAAGATTGGAAATAATAAGTAAAATATATTGTTGTTGTTGCATTTTGTGGGCGGAAGGGAGCGCGATCGAGGTTAGTTTACCAATAATCTGTTAATTCCCAGTAATAATTATGTCTTGTGCTGCCTCCATACAGTTTTGACTAGACTGCTCGTGTTTATTTTGTGGTGAGGTTTATTTTTTCCATGTACAGCTTTATGGCAAACTCATTAAGTTATCTAGAAAAACAAGACAGAAAAAACATGGACAAGTTAAAAAGGGGCCATAGCCCATGACAAATTTGGAATGAAAACAAAATATTATTACATTTAATGCGTTGATCTAAGCATAGATTAGCATGAGAAGTTGCGATAGGATTTCGATCACACAAATATCTTGTTAGCTATTTTTTGCTATCTTTTGCATTTTCACAGTTCCTGACAGTGAAGAAGAAGCGCACTGGTTTAATTTTAACTGTTAATATACTTCTCTTCGAACCAATTTCAATCGACTCGAATCAATACATGTACTCCACCTTCATGCAAAAAATACAGATTGGTTGTTACGAATAAATAACCACTCACGTCAACATTTTTTAACCATTCACGTCAACATTTTTTAATAAACCACTATGATAAAAAATCATTAAAGTTTTAAGAGCAAATATTAATTAAAAAATAATTGTGAAAATAACAAATGGTTCAACATATAGTTTAATTGAATATGTACTATATATGTACATGTATGTTTGCATTCACTGACTGAATTTTCAGTAATTGTTTTCCATTATTTTCAAACCGCCGAGAAAAGTTTTTAACTATCATAATTGTCTTGACAATTTTCAAATCTACTTCAAAAAGTAAGAAAGTGTTATCATAATTTACTTTAATATAAGGTTTAGCGTTATTAAGACTACATGCAGGAACTGTAATCCATACATTAGAAAAGGCATACGATTTTGGAGTTGTTCCACTTCTCTCATATAAACAAGAAGCATAACTGAAGAATAACGTGTTGTGTAGACAGTCACAAAAAAACATTAGGTCTTCGTTGGCCTACAGTTGTCAGCTTCTCACTTGTTCTTTTGAGTATTCTAATAGACGAAAATAGAACTTTGATTTGGATAATGTTCAATTACCCCTAGAATATAGTTTATGGCCTTTATTTTTTGCCCTTTGCGTTCCTTTGAAATGCAGGATTTATATTCTTAGATTCCCTGTAAACATTCTATATTGATAAACAGATAATGATATTTCAAATAAAAGAAACAAGAAATATCTTTAAAAAAGATAAACGGCGTTGATGGAAAAGATTTTTATATATAAGAAAGAAAGAAAAAAAGACCGTGCAAAAATTTTGTCTGGTGATAATACGTCGATTAAACAAGAATGTCTAACATTAACTGTACATTCAGTTTCAATAAAATACCTCTTGTAGAGTTAACACTAATGATGAATAAATGTCATTAAAATACAATAAATGAAAATAATAACAACTTGTTACAAGAGCGAAATCTACCAACTTTTACGTAAATTAACTTTAAAAGAAAGTGTCCCTCCCGAGTATTGAACCCGGGACCTCCGCTTGAGAGTCGAGTGTGATAACCACTACACCAAGGCGTTTTGAATTTCTGGACTTGAAATTAACAATGAGTATCAAAGGAACTAGAAAGGAACCAGTAAGAACCAGAAATATCTGCACTTCTCTGTCGTTTTACACTGTGTATTGTACTCGAGTGTTTACCTGACACCTATGAATATTCCATATAAAATCGTATTTAAGCCATCAATTGACTTAACTGGTTATTTATACAGTAAATATCTTTTTCTCCAATACAATTAACGCTTTTTAAAACGAAAATGGCCGAACATATAAGCGCCAGGTAAATACTTACACACAATATAAAAATCGTTACGGTAATCATTAACAAGACCCACTAATAACCAATCAAAATCATCTATTTGATTTTCCCGCTGCATAATAAATTTTATTAACAATATTTCATTGGTCGAAAAACTAGGTCAAAAAGTGAGCTTAGACAGCTAACGCCGAAAAATGTATATAGGGTCGGTTTTATGCAGTACCCTTTTTTCGAATTCGACAGAGTCATTTGCATGAAAGTACATGGATTGCGTTGTCTGATATCGTTTTGTGTTAAGTCAACTGGGAGTTTGGCTGTGTGTTTGAATTATTCTTCTGTGCGTTGATTATTGGTGTTACGATTGACTTTTGTTGGTTGAAATGCTCTTGTTGTGATGGTATATTATCACGCAGAAACAATTATTGTAGTACAAGTTTATTATGCAATAAGCCATAATGGCCCATGAACATATATACATAAAACACAGAATAACACAATATGGCATGGTAAGATAATGATGCATGATCATACATAAAATGTATCTGGTTGACTATTACAGTTATATGGCCTTATATTTTAATACATCAAATTTATAAATTTGGTAGAGACATTTTGTAAAATGTCATTAACAATTATAAGCAAATTGTAAGAAAACTAATTATCAAAGGTATTTTAGTATCTGTTCTCTTTTTTTCAAATGCTTTAAAAACAAATGTAGCAAGCTTCCTCACTGTTGTGTTGTTTGACATGACATTCAATTACAAAATGATATTCATCCTCAAGAATATTACAAAATTTATATTTTTGTTCGTTAATTGGTGTACTTAATGGTTTATTTCAACGCCCGGTTTAAATTTAAAGTCCATGTGATGAAAGTCTAAGTCGTGTAAGCGATTTTCGAAATTGTGTGACATTTACTGTGTCTAAATAAGGACTATATTCAAATAACGTTATTTCTCGATAAAACATTGCCCTTGATGATGAGTATAATTGTTCTGTCTACATCTGAAAATAATTATCTTTTATTCTCTGCTTTAAAATACTCATAAATATTTTTGAATTTGCCACCCCGTGATTTAGCCAAACATCATAAAATCCTAAGCGTGATAATAAATCTTTAACATTTGAAACCCAGTTTTTTGTATTAGGTCTTCGGTCAACTTGTTCTTGTAGACGATTTTAATGTACTATTTCTGGACTGAGGCATAATTTTAACTAGTATTTAATTATGTTTGATTGCCATAATATTTTAAGAGGTAGTCTTCCCATTTTACCATATACAAAATTATTTTGTGTACTCAACTTTACACCTAAAACACGCTTACAAACACTTAAATGTACTTTCTCTATTTGAGACCCTTTGCTAAAACTAAAAACTTCTGACGAATAATTTAAAATTGGAGATATCATCTTGTCAAACAAATCAAACTGGTGTCTTGGTGAAATATCTGTAAATTTATAGAGATATTTTTTTAGCTGAAACAATGCTTTTAGTGCTTGGCCGGATGCTGCTTTGTTTTGATCTTGAAATGCATCTTCTGAAGAGAAAAATACGCCTAAATTTATCCAAATCATTGTAATAAAAGTTTAAATGTTCTGGTAATCTACCCACTTTTCTGAAACTCATAATTTTAGTTGTTTGCGTATTTACAATTAATTTCCATTTTGCACAATATTCTGATAAAATATCTAAAGACATTTGCAACCCTCAGCACTTCTGGCAAAAAGAATCCAATCATCTGCATAGAGAAGAACGCAAAGATTAAGAGTACCAATATCGATACATTCTGCACCTTGATAAATAATGTTTCCTCTAAATCATTTTAAAACAGGCTAAATAAAAAGGGCGAAAACTCTCACCCTGTCTTACCCCTACCTTGTAACAACGTAACCATTTGAAGCTATACGATACAAAATACTTTAGTTTGAATGAGTAGAATATAAATATGTGTAATATTTTTCCCCATATATTTAGATATTTTTATTGATTAAAGAGAATTATTTTGTTTTTAACTGTTGATTATGAACCCTTGTTTTTCCTTTAATTTGTATACAGCTTTCAAGTAGTGTCATGCCATACATAAGTGCTCATGAAGTTTATGGAACTGGTCGAGAATTTCTGCCTGCTTCTGCAGACAAGGATTGTAAATTTTGCTAAATAAAGTTAAACAATTTGCCTCCGGGAACAATAAGCTTACAGTTAAAAGGAAATGCACTTTTTGTCTGAAGTTTATTTTCGGCTAGTTAGGTTAGGTGGATAAGATTAACTTGCCGTAGAGGATGCATTTTCAATTGAAATTTGCACTTTACCAATAGAGATATTCATATGTCATTACGAGGAATGACGTTTCTTCCCGGGGACACATTGTTGGCTGGTGCATCTAAATTAACCGTTCCAAATCAGATCACAAAAAATCTAAACGTACGGTAAATTCACGATTAAAGCCTAACAATAGAAAATGTAATCAATTTGTAATTTTGTTAATGTTTGAAAATAAAAAGTGCAATAAATACAATTGTAAAAAATCAAAAAAATCAATCATCACTGTTAAATTGTCATTAATATAAAAATATGATAAATCTTTCATTAAATATTTAGGTTTTAGAATAGTAAGTACGTCTTAAGCTCTGGTCTCGGTAAGATCATTGAGTACCCGCCCTTTGGCTTTGCAATGCTATTAAATTCTTATGTTTTATATGTTGTGTGCTTTTGCATGCAACATTGTTGAGCCAATAAGTGGATTGGAGTTGTTTCACCAAGACAACTTGTATTTGTTTTGTGATATGAGAACCTGTTGGGGCAAGTGTAAGGTTGGTGCACCCTAGAACCTGGTTTAAACCCCCATTTGCCACTGACCGTTCCAAGGCGGTAACCCCTCGGGTTCTCATTTTTGTTAATTGTTAGTGGTATCTCTTTTGAAACTGATCATTTTATTAACCATGCTCTCTCCCTCTCTTCTTCTTGACTGTGTGGAGAGGCTGTTTTTTCTGAAAGTGGCGATTCCTGATATGCATATTTCACCTTTCTTAAACGAAAATCATACTCAGAAAATCCTGTTTTATTATACTCATTCTTAACCTACTCTACCGCCATTCGTGTACTTTGGGGCATACTGAATCTGCTGCTCATTGAACGAACAACAGTACATTCCTATGCGATGAAAACGGTTGGAACTTGAAATAAATGAAACATGCATATTTAAAATAGCCAAATTCAGAAAACACAGTTCCTATAGCCAAAAAGGAGGAAGTTAAAGAAAGCAAAGGTAAACAAAATTATCAATTTTATCATGATACTGCAAACAATTAACGAACGAACAAAAAAGAAAACTTTCTTGGGCGAAAAAAAACCAAACACTATATCAAATTATAATACTTTAGTTATTATTCCAAAATGATATCGCTTGCATATGGTGTGGCTTGCCATTTAAGGTGCGCTTTCAATTTAAATTTCATAATTGTGAGAAAACTATTTCAGGTTACAATGTAATTTGTTCATGAAGACATTAGTTCAAATTCCATAGAATGATATTCAACTGGTTGCACTCAATAGTTCAATATGTTTAAAATATACAAAAACTATATACAAACACATCACTACGAACAAGCAGTAAGAAATAAGGAATAACTCTGATCGATACACTGATTTCATATTTATAAACTGCCTTTTGTCACGGAAGATATTTATTTACACTTGACAACGCCTATTTGTTAATAGGTCGTCGATCATGTCGCAGAAGAAATCGTATTGACATGATAAATGGTAGTATTCTTACAATACAGACCAACATGAGAACATATCTTAAGAAAAGCTATCAGAAATAATGAATAACAGTTCTTAGAAAAATAGATATAGCTCTCAAGTGCCATTATCATGTTTGGCAATTGGATTTGTATCATTATCGTAAGACTGAACCTACAAATTGATCCCTGAGCTCTATTTACAACATGTAGGCGGCTCAACAGTTTTGCTCATTTTCAAACCTCTGCAACACTTTCGGTATTATGAAAACCTCGACCAAGGTGCGCTCTACCTTTGACTAGGCGGCTTAGGCGGTAGTTAGAATTTTCAGTATGCTGATGAACAGGCTCAACGGAAACCTGCAGTTACTGTATTGTCATGATATGTGAGTTCTTATTTCATCTATGTTTACAGAAAATCTGTGCAGGTTTGTCATCATCAAATTCAGACATGTAAAGCTGCTTTCCTCGGTGCCATATTTAGCTCTTTTCAAGGATACTCAGATATCGTCAACGTTGACACTTTAAGAGGATTTGTCTTGTTTGTTAGATAAGGATTGAATATCTGTCCAGAAAAGATTACGAATTTTCCGTATTACAAGGAATTATCTATGTTTAAGCATAAGAGTAAGATTTGGTTACAGCCAATATTTGATGATATTTCTGTTTATTCATCAAGAAACTTGTACTTTGATTATTTATATGAGAACCTGTTGGGGCAAGTTCGAGGTTGATGCACACTAGAACCTGGTTTAAACCCCACTGACAAATTGTCTTGCCACTGACCGTTCAAATGCTGTTATCCTTCAGGTTCTCATATTATTTAATTGCTTCTTGGTGTATACTTTAAAATTGATCATTTGATAATCCCCCTTTTCTTCTCTACATTTTGGCTTTGTGAGGAGGCTGTGTCACGTCTAATATTTATATTTCACTTGTTCATCAATGGTCTTGAAGTTTTTATCAGGTAACTTCTTGCATCGATTTATAAAATGCCATGAGCTAGATTTATTTTATAGGCTTTCATGTAATCATTTGTTAATGCCAATCAACGATTATTCGTTTTGAAAATACTTAACTGTTATTAATTTTCATATTCATTATTAGTGCAATAGAGTTATTGCCTTGGTATGTTACCACCAATCCTCTGATCATTCGACAAGGTATCATGCTCACAAACTTGTACAGCATACTATGTAATTAATGGTAATACTAAGCGAAATGGTGTACTCGATGACCTTACTAACACCAGGTTCTAAGATTATATAAACTGAGCATGAAAACTGATTGTAAGAACTGGAGATTTGTCTCAATTTCAACCAATGAGATACTTCAGATTTCAGACCGGTTTCAAATCTAAGTTTTATAATCTTCAGCTCAGATATTCTAGAGTTAAATCAGCAATATTAGTTATGTTGTCTTGTTTTAATTGATCAAAATGTCAGCTCAAACTGTTTGGATATAGGAAAGGATTGTTAAAGGGGAGGGGAGAAGCTTGTATTCTGAATGTGGCTGAATTCTGAATCATGCAACTTATGATGGAGCAAAGCGATTAACATAGGAAAAATAATTGAAGAGAAGATTGTTTAATAACAAGCATGAAATGCGTCTAGGTATGTAATGGAAGTGGTATTGAATAATAGATACTGTGTTTTGAAAAAAAACAGATCTTAGGTCAAATTACAATACACAAAAGATGAATTACTCGTTATGTTCGTTCTTTCACAGAGAAGCTGCTATAAGAAGAAATACAATTTTAACACCATAATGTTAACGTAAAGGCATTGAATCTTTTAAAACAAACATGACAGTCTTTTTGCGTGGTGTTCTGGTCATTGACATCATGACTTAATTTCAACTAAATTAAGTCGTCAGCCATTCAGCCAATAAAATATTCATAATCGTTCTTGGAAAGTGAATGATGTCTTGACCATCGCACCGTCCTCTAAATAAGTATCCGTTTGTAGAGCTAGTTTCATATGTTTTCACTGATATGCGAACGTTTTTTTCGTGGCTTAAATAACCTACTGACAAGATTTATGACTGTATCCTTATAAAACAGATCAGCAAGAAAAGTTATTAAAGACAACCAAGACATGATAAATGAAAAGTTATACCAGTAAATATAAACTAATATCACAACCATTATCGTGTTGGTCAGTTGATCGTTACTTTCACGTACAATTGCATGTTGCTGGCTAAAAAAGAGGAACGGTATATATTGAATGTAACATGGTCTCTTATATGTAAAATAGTGCCTTATGTTTGCCTTGAGATTTTACGTCTACGTTTCACAACCACTGAGGATGAAGGACGAAGGACGCCTGTTAATGACTGATACATATAACATTTCCTTTCCTTGAATCTTTATTTGGCCCAAGAACGAAATCGTTTTAATGAATTAGAGAGAACAGAAACAACTAAAACCAGTTATTACTAGCCAACAACACAGCTTGTGATTGCATTTGCTTTAAATTATACATTTTAACAACCGATGCTTTTAGAAGCTACAACGACCACAGAGATTTTCAGCAGAAAAACAGCTGGAATCTATTATAACTAGACACTAGGTCTACATTTTGCTCCAGAAAAACCTATTGATGAAATAACTATCCATTTCCGTTCAACAGAGGCCGAAATTGTGTCTTCCGCGAAAAATTGGAAAATTCTCTAAACAGGCATCCGTCTTAAATGCCAGCCGTTGTATTCCTATAAAGTATTTTAACTTTGGCGGAGGTATTTCTCTACTTCATTGTAATGGTAATTGCACCATATTCATTAAAATTATCAATATAATGGTAAGTAGTTTACCGCACGCTATACAAGATGACAAACATGATTTATGCAGGTTTATTATACAGCATATACCCATTCATTAACTAGACAATAAACAATTAAACATAGATTGATGAAAAATGTTGCATTTCCGATGATATTTTAGGTAATGTAAGGTTCATCTGACTGAGCTTATTTTGCAGGCCTCTTTCTCAGGGTAACCTACTTTATTTTTTTAAATGTTCCATTTACAACATTTATAATTCTACCGATTTCACACAAAGAACGTTTACAGCTGTAGTATATTAACAAATGTTGGAAAATAATAATGTTTATCACATAACATGGTAAAAATAATTCTCATTTAGTACACGGTCATGAACACACCATTAACTAAAGTATTGTTTTAGAAATATAATGTTTGCGTTAAGGGTGCGTGTTATTTGTAATACCGGGTAAAGAAGACGCGAACTGGAGTTTATTATGTAGATATACTTTGAAGTATCTTATTGTTAAAAGTGAAACGCAATTCGCTTAAGTTTTATTTGTAAATGAAACATTTTGATAACAATGACAAATAGTTTTCATCGTATTGTTTGCCTTGGATTGAAAAGAGAAAATGATTTAGGTTAAAATTTCTGACAAAACTTGTCATGATGATACACATTTGAATACAGAACCTCAAAAGAAAGGAAACACATGAACTGAAACCACCGTAAACACCTCTGATCCAAATCAATATGCTGCTGTTATATAGATAATTGTCAAGAACCAGAATGGATAACGCCAGATAGATTGCTCTCTGGACCGTCCCAAAATATCGAGTATAACAAACCATGCATTGATGGACTTCTGAAAACGACACTGACTGAACAACAAGAAACTTGTTAAAAAGATTCCCCGTACATTCAATCAGTGCTGTTATCAGTTACGTCCTTTGGAGGTCGTCGAGCACGATATTTATGTACTATGTTAATAGTACTTCTAAATTTACTTTTGTTTTTAATATTTCGCCCGTTTAAAGATGAGTGGTTTCAATATCCCAGCCAATTTAACTTTGGATATTGTTCAATCACCCCAAGGATATACTTTCTGCCTTTTAAATTTTGCCTTTGGCGTTGTCTGTTCAATCACCCCCAAGGATATACTTTCTGCCTTTTAAATTTTGCCTGTGGCGTTGTCTGTGATATGCAGGATTCATATCCTAAGATCCCCTCTCAAAATTCTTTTCTTCTTAGTTCCACCCATTCTTTTCTCGTTTAGGGAAACCGCATTTTTTATCTGGGGGACCATATGCCGCTGAACATGAAATGGTATTAATTTGAGCGCAACCTTCATTCGCGGTAGTTTTGTTTTCCTGAACAATCTCGCGAGATTTGCAGGTGCGCGGGAACGAGTGATGTAATATTTTACTACAGTCTTTACTCGAGCGTAAAATTTGTTAAAGTTTAGAAAATGCAATTTAAACAGGTAAATTTAAAGAATTTAATTACATACTTACATAAAACACATGCATTTACTATTCCCAAATCATATCCATAAAATCTGATAAAATTATTTTCTTAGAAACAAAAATTTCAGCTCCAAAAACATCCGTCTGCTTTCTTCACATTTTATGAATGGAAGTCACATGACCGCTATGACGCAGCTTTAAGGCCAACTATATGATTGTATGTTTTTCGTACCCCTAGTGCTTAATTAATTTTTTATCAAATCTTGTCATTTTTAAGCAAATCCCAGGGCTGTTACACAAAAATACATGTTGTTTTCCCCAAGGGCTTTGACGAACGCCTTTAGATGTGTGAAGGAAGATGGTGTGTCAGCTACTCAGAGCTTCCAGAATAAACAGGGTACCTGAAATACCCTGTGAGACTGAGTTAATGGCAGAATTGACCCAGAAATTTTTGTTATGGGAAGTTCCCATGTTTAGTGTGTTTGAATAGGCAAAACTTGTGAACCATTTTACCCTTTCCTGTTGTTAAAACTGTTATTTAACTGTTTACTTCATTTTTTTTTTAGATTTTACATAAAAACCAATTAATTGAAATTTGCTTGGCCTAAAATTTTCACGTGAATTGACAATGACGTCACTACTCCGAATTGAAGGTTCCAAATTGCATATGGCCGCCAGTGTAACATGATCTACGCATTTTGTTGTATTTGGAAAGTACTTTTGATGATTTTGAGTTTTCTTTGCGGATTTAATGAGGAAATTAATTGCACTCAGTGAGGTTAGTGAGCTTTTAATGTTTTCTTTCGAAATTATTGTTCTCTCTTTTCCATAAAACTTACTACCGCGAATGAAGGTTCACGGAGGATATTAGATATTTTTGTATTCAATACTGATATCTTATTGATACGCTATACTTTGTTAAGGGACTTTTGTTACTTTCATTGAACAATGTTGTTAATCACTGCGTAGAAAACCGATTGAGAAGACTTAAAACAGGCCAACACAAGAACACATTATTGAAGACAACCAATCTGTCATGATCTATGCAATTTCCAGGAAAACAGATCTCTTTGTTATGGTTGGCCATCCAAATAGTTGCTGACGTACATTCAAAATGCACGTCTCTTTGACACATTATTTTGCTTTATGAACCAACATGAGCACTAGTCACTATCGATAGTACTGAATTGCATGCAACTTAAATGCTGCTGAACTTCCATATAAATATTTTACATGTCCAATATACAAGTATGCGAGGTATCAGATACATTCGATATCATTGTTGATCTAGAAGTCTGAGCATCACCCCTCGTCCCTCCCCCGTTCCCCGTGTCCCAAATCTCAAACACTTCGTACATAACGAATGCTATTACTTGAATTGCCAATATCACTCTAATAGCTCTTAGACTAGCTTGGTGAAACAGCAGTTTGTCTAGGCTATCTTAAACTACAAGCAGAATACCGCACACTGCTGATGTGATGCAACATAATTGTAACTTGAAAATGGACTATTTTCAAAACCATACCTGTCTTGCAATATGATACTGTAGAATTAAACGCTCGGTTAGTCACGCGTCGGGACAATAACACACCCTTAAATATGTCATAAAACAATTCATAATTAAGAATACAACGTATTATAAACTAACGGAGTTGATTGGAATAAAAACTTTATTGATTTATATAAAAGGTGATAACTAGATACTATGATTTAAGGCACCTAACGTACAGAGAGTTCTACAGTACGTAAAAGAAACCGTTTAACTTTGTTTGAGACTCCAATAATATTTGTAGTCTTAGAAGTCTCTTAATATAATGTTAAATGTTTGCTTAAAGCATAAGCTTATATGCAGCTGGTACCGCAATATTTGCAAACACCTGAAGTAAGAAATAAAAAACAAGGGTGTAAGTAATGCACTCTAGAGCCTCTTTCTCTCTCTATCAATATCTATCTTTATATTTTGGAGGAAAGCAAGATACGAAGGATTTTCGAAATCCAGAATCGTCCCTGGTTCTTTTAAGAGCAATATGAGATCGCATTTGTAAACGTGAGTTACACCTTAAGTTTCATGGTCGAGAAGATGGATGACCAAAAAATATTTTAAAAAATGTTTATTTCTCTCTTCCAAATTGAACGTTCTTTTAAAGAACCTTAGCTTTTCAGATCTAACTATTTTTTATTACTGTTTTACCTTTTCATAACGTATGTAAAATAAACATAAACTAAATTGATTTGTGCAAAGTTTGATAAAACGGCAGTTTGCCGTTTGAGAGATTTTGATATTTTTTTAAGTATGGCATATCAATGAGGAAAATAGCAACACCTTAATTAATCTGTGTTTACATCAATATTAAATTTTATACATTTTAAATTGGTTCCCCCCCCCTTGGAACCAATACATAATGCCATCGCTTACTTATACAGCATATTTGCTCGATTACTGAGACCTTAATAGGTGGGATTTCAAAAACACTCATTTTGATTCGAAAATTCGTCTGACTCATCAGATTGTAATTTTGTATCACAGAAAAAAATGCAATTAGTACAAACGACTTAACTTTTACCTTTATTTTCTAATCGCTTTATTATTCACATGGAGAGGTCATAACACCCCCAGTCATGGTGAAAAAAAATCAGAAATTAACAACGTCGACATTGATTTTATTTGTCTTAACTGTGCACTATTTATCGTGGTAGTAATAATTACAAGAATGCTTAATGAAGCGTAATTAAATTTAACATTTTTATTTTGCTGGTACAACTGTATTTACGAAAGATTCATGCAGTTGAACCCAAATATCTTTCCAGCAGATATTTAAAAAATAGTTATATTATTTATACAATCAAAATGATTACAAAATACTTGCAAATAGTATAGACAAAAAAGGAACTGAGAATCCGCTAATCACGACAATTAAATTAAAATTCAGTATATAATCGATATACATGTACAGACATAATTATTATGGCATGCACTTTTGAAGTTTTAAGTTTTTAATGTTATTATTGTTTTATGTGTTTATGAAAAATGTTTGTTAAAAAGTGATATTTTAACAACCAATGAAGAAAGCAAAAAGGAATGAGCCTTTTTTTCATAACATGGATAAAAACACCACATCCAATTAAAACTTACTCATAACGCTGGTGTGTCTTATTGTCAAAGCAAATGAATAGGCAGCTTATGAATTTAAATAATGACTTATTAGAAATGTTTATAATCAGTGTACAAGTTTATAATACAATTTTAGCAAACAGCAGAAGTATAAACTACTCAGTTACATGTAGAACTTTCTTTCTTGAGCCTACCTAAATTGAAGAATTTAAAGAAATGTTAGTTTATGCTCTTTCTTTACGACAAAGGATAGACGATCACCCAGAGGACATTTATTCTGCATTTTTCGTTATGAAATACAGCCAGCCGCTTTTAAAATCAATACGGTAATAATATTGTCTGGTTTAACTGCGATTTCCAGTCTGCTGCTTTGTTTGATATATTTGTCCTTGATTCTCTGAGCAGACAGTGTGATTTTGTTCTTTAATTTGCATGGCATCATACAAGGCGGAGTTTATTAATAATTGGATATTAAATTCTACATGAAAGACAACACATTTACTAAAGGTAGGAATAAGCACGTAACTCTCAACTTTGTTTGCGTTTTCCTTATATGTGATACCTTAGACAATTGTCGTTCTCTGAGTTACCTGTACCTTGGCCATGTACTTTCAATAACGCTTGTAATCTCTCAGAGAACTTAAAATATATGCTTACTACTGACGATTCGGGAACACTAAGAAGAGTTTAAATTTTATTGTGTCACAAATTCTTTTTGTAAATGTTCAACTATGACACAACTTTGGTCGGAAGAATTATTAATCGTTTTGAAACATGTTTCTAAACATATGAATTTTAAACAGAAATGGTGCGTGCGTTTACTATTCAACTAAGCGGCAACAACATAAGCTTCTGGAGCGGGACAAACAATAATTACATGTAAAGAGACTTTATTCTGATCTGAATAATATCACTAACAACCAGTTTCTGTAATGATAACCTCAGCTTCGTATTAGTATGGTGGATGTTTATGTGCACGCATTGTTATTGTATATATTGGTATATATAATGTACCAACATTGTAAATATTGGTATAATCGGACATTGCACCATAATAGATGTTTAATAGCAAATATAGGTATACATCTAAAGTCATTTATTTTAACCCATCATAATTAAAAAAGATGAAATGTGTATTCTGCGAAATAAAGGCAGCCTCTTTGATGTAAATTGTATGTCAAATGTATGACCTTAGTTTGTTTATTTATATTAGTTGTTTATCACAAACTTTTAACTATTACATTGTATGACCGCCACAACCATTGAATGACATTTGGCATATTATTTCATTCCTGGAGTCAAAACCTCTCTCCAGAAAATGCATTTGCACAATTGCTTTAAATTAGAAGTTAAAAAACATTCGAAATAAACAAATTACAATGTAAATAGACTTGGTGAGCTCATAAAATATGTTAACAATGTTGAATCTGAAATATAATTAAGGATTGAATCGATATTTGATGGTTTTCATTTGGGCATGGAAAACAGTTTGGTTGTTTAAAATGTTTGAAGCCCAAAGGATTCAAATCATGCCATGTATTATGCTGCTCAGACAGTTTTATCTACGCTACAAATGCATTCTTTCATTACAATTGTCATATAGGTTTCTATTATTCAATAGGTTTGCTAACAATTTCATATAAAGACAGTGGTGATTGGGTTTCTATAGAATGCTTTTCACAACAAATAATTAATAATGATGACAACCTTTTGTGGACTGTCGAACCCACCCAAAGAGATACTTCCTGATTTTTTTATTTTCTCTTTAGCGCTCTCTGTGATATGCAGGATTTTTTATTTTCAGTCTCCCTGTCAAAATTGACATTTTTGTCTCAGATAGGGCAAACCCATTCTTTTATCTTGCCGCTAAACCTGGAATGTTATTAAACTTAAAATACCGCATTGAAGGTTCCATATTCACCGCCATATGCACACCATCGTTGGAGATGAATGAAAAGTTTATTGTTTATTGGTGTAAATATTGAATAGCACTCAACCCGGGGCTAGGCGGATTAAGAAGTAATATGCAGTTCCATTACTGCCCATGAACATGCTCAATCAAACCGAGCCTGAAATATTTTGTATACGTCTTGTTCGGTGTCGTTCAAAGTCTTTTTCTGTGTGACATAATCCAAACCAGTCTAGTAGGTTTGTTTTGTATTGTTTTGTTTATGAAAATATCCAGCATGGTACAATTGAAAGAACTGATTAGAGATAGAATGAAGCGATGACGAAGACTACAAAAGATCATATCAATAACATGTTGGTTGTTACTGAGTGATCCTGAATGAGCTGTAATATCCTGTCTGGAGTATTCTTGTTAAGCGATCAACCATTTATTTTATTCAATTATTGAGTATGATTTTCTGTAACGATTGCTGCGAAAGGAAAAATATGTTATATTCAACATTGTTAGTTTCCAACTACTCGAAATTTATCGTGGCCCGTTTAGGATTCCGTACTAGAATATGCAAACAATTATTTATTAATAAATTTTTTTCAGCGTATTCGCCCCAGTTCAGTAGGCATTATATAGTGGTACAATTAATATAAACTTTAAATGAGATATAAGTATACTCCAACCCGAATAGTGAATAGGCAGAGCAGAGTTAAGAAGAATATGGTGTATACATGGCTTTGCATATGTCGGTCTGTCGCATGAGCAACTTTATTTGTTCAATTACTGGATCCTAGATTCCTTATAGGTTTTAATTTGGTAAATTTTTTTGGAAGTGTATAAAAGTGTAAAAAAAATCGCAGAAGTAGATGTGTTTTAAAATCAATAAGATGTCGTAAGGCCATGCCAGTAATTTTCGACGGCGAGCAATGCAGTCGAAGAGGGATTTCACGTCGAGACATACATCATTGGCTCATGCCCATAACCTCATGTCGCTGGTTGTCTGAAAGCCTTGGCATTTGCACATTTGTATAGAGTAAAACTTAAAAACTGAAGATGGGATTTGTAAAGCCGTAAGTTAAGGTTAACAAATGGACTCGTTTTGAGATTATTAATGCATGTCTACATGCCAAAACGAAACTTTCGTGCATTTTTACGGGGTAACTGTTGGAGAGAAAATAAAAAAAATTCAGTGTATCGATTGGTTACTTATTGATTTTAAAACCTATCTACCTTTGCAAATTTATTAAACTTGTATACAAATAAAATATTTAAAAAAATCAAGTGTTGCGTTTTCATTGGCACTCAGTATATTTGTTATCACAATAAATTACTCCTATTGATTTTTCGAATCACCAGTTTATAGATAAAAGTCATATTTAGGTGACATTGTGTGACCATATGTGTCGACTTGCTATTTCTTCGATAGCGACATGTACAAGTAATTGTTTAACGTGCACACTATTTCGCTGCGGACATATATTTTTTGCAAACATTTCTTGTCGAATAAAGGCTTGAACTGCCTACTTTCTACCTTTCTAATTCTAAGTCGAGAATTAAAAACATATCTTAACGCAATTGATCTTATTCTTAAATCTTTATGTCACAAGAAGACGAAACCTATTGTATATGAAAATCACATTCTTTTTTTAATGATATGAACAGTAATTGACAATTTCCGTGCAGTTGATATACCAATTATTACCCTGACATAATTGATTTTAAACCGTAATGAATTACGTTAATGAAACTATTGCGTAATGAATTGCTTTTCCGTAATCAGGGTAGTAGCTTAGAACAAAGACCACTCGTACCAAAAGTACAAAAGTAATAGGACTTGAGTTAAATTACCGGAAAAATTTGCATCAATTAAGTAGGTCATTCTAGTAGCTAGTAGTCTTACAGTTAAGAGCTTGAAAATTTGCGTGTATGTTTTTTAACATGCATTGAAAATGAAGACATGTGTTCCGTCGCTATTGATTCGTTAGCACACTAGAGAATCAATTACAGAGGCAATAAAACTAATCTAGTTATCTGCATTTTAAACGTGATAACGGTAAAATTGACAGTGCTAAACAATATTGGTTATATAACAGCTGGCCCAGGGGATCTGCTTCCAATCGTCACAGGTTGCAAAGTTAAACCGGCCAGATACTTCCTGGGAAAATATAAACCAGAAAATTTCAATTTTAGGATAAAACAAAAACTAACTAGCGTAAACATTTTTTACTATGGTGTTTGTTATAGAATTTGATTATTTATGCATTGTGATAGAAACATTAATGATACATTAGGTGTTTGTTTGTACATAATTGTAAGTCTAGTATCTCGTTCAGGTACTTTAATAAGATAAGGTTTTGTTCTATCCCCACACAGAAATGAATGAAAATGGTTTTGGCTATTCCTTTTGATCATTTTGAAGCGTCATTGATATCTAAGTTGTCTCAAGTTTTGTTTAATGGTTGCTTAAATGTATTAAAATGTTCGTTTTGTTTCCGTCTTCTAACGATGTAGAACAATTTACATGGTTTTTTAACTTTTCTAGCGAAGTACGCAACATTCTAAGAAGTAAAATTGAAGAGTAAGTGCAATGAAAGTTAAAGAGTATCCAGAACAAATAATATCAAGAAAAGTTCTCGATCAAAATGACTAAACTTGTGTCAGGCAAAGATGTCATTTTTGGTAATTATGTTCATAATTGTAGCATAATTAGTTTTTATTGACAAGTCCGTCACCGGTTTTAATATAAAAAAAGTAATATATGCATATCAGGAATCGCCAAAATCACAAAACACAGCCTCCACACGCAGCGAAAAAGAAGAGAGGAAGAGAGAAAGAGCATGATTTTTGGTAAGTATGTCAATTCAAATAGGAAGCCACAAACAATTAACGAAGAAGAGAACCTTTGGGGATACCGCCTTGGAACGGTCAGTGGCAAAACAAATTGCCACGTGGGGTTTAAACCAGGTACTAGGGTGCACCAACCTCACACTTGCCCCAACAGGTTCTCGTATCACAAAACAAGTGCAAGTTGTCTTGGTGAAATAACTCCAACCCACCCATCGGCTTAACAATCGAAAACGATTTTGAACACTTAAAGAATCGATGAAGTAGCATTGTTTGCTCGGGAACATGAATTCTCCATATCGGATTAATATTAGGATTCAACACAAATTGTATTGACCTTTAACAGCAATCAAAATGACAAAATATTTGATATTTTTGTCATTTCATGTCTGAGTTACCTTACTTTGCTGCGAATGCCGTGAGTAAGTCGCTCACTTTAGGGTGCTAGTCTGCTAACTTCAAATTCAAGCAGCCTAAAGGAGAATAAGTGATTTTTATAGTTAATTTTTATAATATTATTATAAATGATGGTAGTGTCATTTGAAAGTTATTATTATGCATTTAGACATTGTGCGCATTTCTTCACATTCCAGCAGTTTAGAAAGTAAGAAAGTGTGAGGTCAGTGCACCCTAGAACCTGGTTTAAGCCCCAAGTGGCAATTTGATTTGCCACTGACCGTTCTAAGGCGGTAACCCCTCGTGTTTTGATTTTTGTTAATTGTTTGTGGTGTCTTTTTTGAAACTGATCATTTTATTAACCATGCTCTCTTCTTCTTGACTGTGTGGGGAGGCTGTTTTTTCTGAATGTGGCGATTCCTGATATGCATATTTCACCTTTTTAGAAAGTAAGAAGAATTTAAAGATTCATTTTATTTCAGATGAGCTTGTAATCTTCTTACAAAAATAATTACAACTTATTTCAGGCCCTTTCCGAATGTCTTTTACCACGTTTACTGACATCAAACATTAGACTGCTAGGCTAAAAATTTTAGTCAGCTAGGGTGCCAGCTTTAGATTGCTGAGCTGCCAACTTCATTAATATGTGGGAACCTCCTCTTCAGATTGCAGTAATTTGCATGTTGGAAATTTAATTATGATTATTGTTAACGATCAGAACTTTAGGAAATGCAGTATATCGCTCAAATAATGTTTGCATTCATAACTAAAGAGATAAAGCAGGGAAATAATAGAAAAGACAACTAAATGTCCTGAATCTTTCTGGCCAGCGGTTTCTGAGGTGTAGAATTTTTAAGTTTTTCAAAACGTCATGTAGTAAATACTAGCTCCGTCACCTGTTGGCCATTTTTTACTATCCCATATCGCAAGACGCAATTTGGTGAACAAAAATACACGGATTTTTAATTTATTTACTCCTCAGAGAAGCAATTAAGCGCAATACAAGAAATCGTATTAGCTGTTTAAAAACGAAAAACGTTAGCATAAGCATCGCTGAACAAAATTGATGATATAATCAACTGGACCTGTTTCCAGACGCTGTGAACAAAAACACATTGTATTTCTTGAAGCCAATGAATTACTTCCTTGAAAATAAACTAGAAAACATTGAGATTAAAGAAAGAACTAAGGTAATAACTTTTGTATTTAACATGAGTTTCAGCAATCGCTCCTTGGCAGCCTAAAAACGGTTGCAGTATAGGCACTGTAGTACCCATATAAAATGAAGCATATATTGCCAAAGCCCTTTTACGAAAACAATCCATGTGATGATGTTAATCACAAGTGTTTACTCACATTTGTTTGTTTCCCAGTTTTGAATTTCTGGTTGCTTGAAGATATTAGCTTAGAGATATTAGCATATATATTGTGTTTCTGTTTTTCAGCTCTACGGAATCTATTCAGTGGAGCATTTTAAAAGACATTATTTATTCATTAATTTACATCTCAGTTGCCTGTCATATTAGTTGAAATGTCTCATTTGTCTGAAAACAAATTTTAACTGTTATTCCTCCTTCATGTTTTTGTTCCAAGTAAAGAAGTAGAGAGAATGATTATACAATGATCAGTTTCAAACCAGACGCCACAAACAACCCTTAGTGACAAATATGTTTTGTGATTTACCGTTCAAAGGCGATTACATGTACCCTTCGGGGTCTGATGAAAATCACTTTGTATCATAATCAGACATAGATGATTTTTTTTATTTTCTCTTAAATATTTTACAACGAACACGTGAATATATGAAACTTAATAATTAAATTATTAAAAAAGGAACTTAAGTTTTGTTATTAATATTAAAATGAGCATTTCTTTTACCAAAATAGTTCGTTGAAAATTAAAAATTTACTGATAGGAAATAAACTGTACTTGAAGCTTTGTTATGAAATAAGTTTGACTTTTTTATAGTGATTCGTTGAAATTATCTTTTTGGGGCCTTAAAAATCTTTATGGCGTATAACGTGTCACTGATGACTTTATCTCCAGTGTTATAATGGATTACAATTTTATTACAGGATCGAAGATTCTCTATCAGTCGACAAATTTAAGCAACAACGATATAGGTTATAGTTTCATAATGTTCGGTCGTTTGCAAATTTCCGCGATCCTCAAAGATTGGCTTCTTGGCTGTGCTGGGAGATGTTTGTTTTTTTCATACTTTGATTTAAACGTATCAAGCGTAAGTGGTCACTCTGTTTATGTACGTTGGTGATTACTGTATTTTTCTTTGAAATTATATTCTAATCCTTCGTAAAGCAAGTCATTGAAGAATTTTCGGGAACGACAGCTCTGAAAAAGATGCCTGAACAATATACATATTAAGGCTATGAGAAAATGCAATGAACTTTTCAGAAAGGGTTATGTACTGTAATGAAAACGCAGAGCCTTGATTTGAGTGCTACTTTAAGCGGTGTATAATCAAATAGAGACAAGATTTTATAGCTTAAGACTTAACCATTTATTAGCCGAATCTATTCTGCTACAGATAACACCAATTTCGTTTAAACAATAATGATTTACTGTTCCATAGGTTAGTCGATGTCATCATAAGAAACAACGCAACCTGAAAAGAGCTCTTTCTTCAAGAACATATAATTTACATTATGACTTCTCTTGCAACTGAACGAGTCGTTTGGCCTAAAATACATTATTTTCAACCGTGAAACTACAAAGCAAACTTAAATCGTCGTAACTGTAGTAATATTGAACTAGAGTTGATAAGTTTTCTTTTTTGTGACTATGTATTTGGTTCTGTAAAATATCAAGTTTGGAAATTCAATGTATTTTGCTTTAATTAAAGTTTTTAACGAACAACACATTAAAACACTGCCGATCAATAACAACGTAATTATAGAAAATTTTTAATTTAAATGTTTGACCAACCTTTATGCATGAGATATTATATATTAAGGAAAACGAAAAACTTCAGTCAAACTTTGAAGCCTCGATATAATAATGATAATATTTATTTGGAAGCAACATTTCCAAAAAATCATCATTATTATGACGCTTTTGAATTTCTTGAAATACGTAAATATAAATCGCAGAGGAGTAAAAACTAATGGTATCATTAAAATTAAATTACGTGTTCGTTGTTTGATTCGTGATTTCTTTTAACAATCAGCTATGCTTTCACTTTATATTTGTCTTCTCTTTCTATATCAAATCTACATAAACTGGCTGATGGGGACGCCGTCAGCTCATCCACTATTAGGTTGCAAGAATTATTCAGTGTTACGCCTGACATGTTCACACATTGGCTCGGAAACTGATTATGAACGATATTTCATTTTAGGTATTTCAAATGTCTCTAGTTAAATTTCGTACCAGCCCAGCGTCGATAGTTCAAAATCAAAGTTTAAGATTAACTTGGCTATTTTTTTCAGTAAGACATGTGAATGAATTTGTAAAACAATGGCGCATTTGCCTACAGAGTAGAATATGGCAGTATGGAGTACGAAATAAAAAAAAAAAACAACTACATTATTACTTGTAATTCAATGACGTGCTTTCCATTTTCTTTCGTATTTTAATACTTTAGTTGATTCTATATATGTATGTACTGCACGAACCTCAAGAAAAAATCTATTACTTTTCAACAATCGTCTTGTAAATCTTCATTTTAAAATAATTATCATCATTAAAAATTTACGTATTTATAATTGCCTGCATTATACGTGCTTTGTAAAAACACATAAATGGCTTCTGTATACTAAAAAGGTCAAACTAATAACAGACGCATGGGATTTATATGGTCCAACACGAAACACAGACATGTTAGGCATGGTAAAAGTTGATTTGGTAATACATGTATTTTATGTAACAGAACAGCGCTGCCGCTCGTTTTATGTGCTATACGGTGACTGACTTTTAGCCTCCGGATTGCTTTATTGGAAAAAGTTGTCTTCCTTGTCTGAACAGCATTGAGAACTATTGCATTTTAACTAAGCATGTTATTTCATGTTCAATTTGATTCATTTCAATACCAAAGTGAAATACACGTATGTGTGTCAACACTTACTAATCACCAGGTGATTCTGACTTGTGGAAATAGACACAATCATTAATGAATACATTATTGTAGCAAAGCAACGATGTTTAAACATATTTTAGAATTGTCTACTATATCTAGTCTCATAAATTGAATCAAATAATGAGTTATACATTAACGTAATATATACATGCTTATAATATACTACCTCGAACCAGTCAGTGACAAATCAATTTGCCACCGGGAATTTAAACAAGGTTCCAGGGTGCACCCTAGAAAATCAAGAAAACAATATATAATTGATTCGGTCCATCAAACGTTTCACATTTAGGTTCATTAGTTTGAAATAAAACAGATATGATCGATATTTCCATATTGTAAACAACAACAACAGAAGCTTTTCTGTACGTTCAGTAAATTAAATGCGTATCGAAAATATCAAAATCTGTTTGATGTATCTGTAACTAGCACTAAAAAAACATTTAAAGGCTTGTACTATATCATGTGCTTCAAAGAACTCTCATACCTACTATGGACTTCATAGAAACATCTCAACTGTCAGAAACGAACGATACGTGAAGACAATAGTACTAGAATCGCCTATCGTTGACATGTATCCCTGATTTATATTAATATATGTAATTAATCCTACGCATCTGTTAAGTAAATTTTGAGACCCAGATATAGGTTAAAACTTTAAAGTAATGCTGTTGAGGTATCGAACTTGAAGACCATACAGGGAGAGACATTTTGTAAATTTGCCAAATGGGGCACGCAACGGGAAAACGGTTTTTCGGTGATATTGTTTGACATTTTAGTTGCTTCTTTAATTGTGTATTATTGTCTCAAATCTGATACAATTGTGTTATTATTTTGAGTATTAAAATGCTAATTAACTACAAAATGCAAAATAAGCATTGTTATCTGCTTAACTTTATGACCTCATTTCATGGAATTACGTAAATTTTTCAAAGACACTTTACTCTGTGACGAGCCCCAAATAAAATGTCTGGGGTCTTAGATTTTGAGTTGGCAGATTTATATACTTTCTCGTGAAAAAACGATCATAACTACCACAACATTTAATATATGAATAAAGGTCTTTAAACATAAACTAACTTTTAACTTTTCCGGAATCAGTACACATAAGTCTTTAGCAAGGCCACTGTTACAGTCGAAATAGGACCAAAACAATCGCTTCATACATGTACGTAGTAGAATTTAAATCTACAATAATTTGAATTATCGAATAATAGGCAATAGACTCCCGTTTCATTAAAGAATATTCTGCATATCATTTCACGTTCTAGATTGTTCAACAAATATCTGCTGAGATTTCTTCTCCGAGATAATGTGTGTTTTACATTAGTTTTGTCTTTATATTTCCTTAATTTAAACATTTATATTCAGAAAATCTCTGTTATTGTCCTAAGCCTAACGTTATGGATCTATACAGCCATCGATTAGCTGGGAAAATAATTGGTGAAACAGGAAGACAAATCGTATAATCACAAAAGTTATTGATATCAAGTTTTGTATTAGACCTTTTAATCAACTGCGTTTTAAGAACATTGAATTTATTTGTTTGCGAAATCTTCTTAAAAAGTAGAAGATTTATGTACTTCGGCAATGAAACGTATTATAAATACATTTGTAGCAGAGGGGAATTCTTGATGTAGTCCGTGACAGGTTGTTTGCTTCTAATAGGTAAAACAAGATTCTAGGCAACACTAACCCCTTGCTAGGTCAGTCTGAACCACCCATCACAAAAAATCTGCAAAACTAGGTAACCTCCAACGTTGCCGCAGTTTTGGGCGTGAGAAATGAGCAATCATGCTTAACCACATCGAATCTCGACGAAGACTTTAATTGAACACATTTAAAATGACGAACACATGCAGGTAAGGATTAGAGGTGTAACATTTGTATTACTTTATTCTACACTTAGATTAATTGAGCAGTTGGTAACCTCGAAGATTGATGGATAATTACCGCGCTGGGCCTGAGATCATACAGCCAAATCAGGAGACCAGTCTCAAATCTCAAACACCTGTATGGCTAAAATAGAGACT
Organism: Corbicula japonica; assembly: GCA_038501625.1. Taxonomy (NCBI): domain Eukaryota; kingdom Metazoa; phylum Mollusca; class Bivalvia; order Venerida; family Cyrenidae; genus Corbicula; species Corbicula japonica. Next base: position 13,757,747 of record JAZAYU010000001.1, read on the forward strand.
GTTCACCATTTCAGCAAATAAGATGCTTGAGATTTGAGACTGATGATCTTGGGCCCTGGATTATCGACCATTATGTCGTGACATTAACAAGGATGTCTCGGACAGAGATTTGTGAGAAACTTAACGTGTGTAAAAGTAATACACTGTTAAGTTAAAATTTTTATAAAACAGGAATACATTTTAAACAAAATAATATTACGTTTCAAAGCAGTACATATACGAGATGATGTTATTATTTGCCAATCAAAGCAGTAAATGATTGATTGGTTTAGTTACAATTAAGGACGGTTAAACACTGAATATGTTTTATATTATTGTCTATTATTTCTTTCTCCTACATTTAAAAAAAAATCGGCTTTGTTAAATTGTTCATATTAAACCATTCTTGCGAAGTAAAATGTTTCAGAACAGGTGATGCTGTTTAGTCTGCTTCTACTTTGTAATATCCTATTTTGGTCTCTGTTTCTTGACTTCTATAAATAGGTGACTATTCACTATAGAAATCATATTGCTTGACACTTACCTAATATAATAGATGAAAAGGGAACTTTGAAAGCCACCGAACACAACAAATGTGAAAATATTGCAGGCTCGGTTTGATTGAGTCTGTTCATGGGCAGTAATGGAAATGCATATTACTGCCCACGCCGCCTAGCCCCGGGTTGAGCGCAACTCAATATTTACACAAATGAACAGTACAGTTTTGATCCATCCCAAGTGATGGTATGCATATGACGGTGAACATGGAACCTTCAATGTGGTATTTTCAGATTAATACCATTCCATGTTAATAAAAAGCCAACAATATGCTTACTGAAAAAATTAAGTCGAATATAAAAAAACTGTCTAGGTATATCAGATTTTGGTAACCTTTCTTAACTATTTTTTCGGATTATGCATTAACAATTGTTGATCACGGCTAATAATTGTTTATTTCTATAGAAAACAATGTATGCCAATGAACTTATTCATCTTCAGCTATCAGAAACACCACTAAAACTTTGTTAAAAACAGTAGGAAACCACAACCACTTGAAATGTTGAAAAGCAGTACCAGTAATAACCCAGAGCAAACACACCAGACACAATGAGAACAGAACCGACTGAACAAATCTTATTCAACAACCAACGATTTTGCACAATCTACTGAAATGTAGATCTCGAATTTTTAAAAATATCGTAGAAATATTTGATTTTTTTTTTAATTAGATACACATTTAAGAGAAATTATAGTGATAAAAAGAATGAAAAACAAAGAATATTATTTGAATGCAAATGAACATAAGCAGGTTAGTGTTATACCACATGAGTGAATATCTTTTGGGGGAGTGAGTTTTTGAATGTATGTATTATCCGGAAGAAATCTAGACTAGGCGTATAGATAACAAGGTATAAGAAGTCTCTTTACAATCATGTAGAAAAAAACACTTTAATGCATTATTTTTATATAACCAGTTACTAAATTGAACAATCCTGTGGATAAGCTCATATGTCTCATTACATACACCGTTTGGTCATACATTAAAGTGATAATAGGTCATCATTATTATTGCAAAGTCCTAAAGAAATGTAATAATTATAATAAGACATCATAGTGTTCTGTAAATTGTCCTAACATTTCGAAAAAATTAGTATTATAAAAACAAAGTAATATTGTCAAGAAATATTGTTTTATCTTTGTTGTTTTCATATGCATTCTTTTTCAGAAATTTTGACCGTTGATAAACACCGTACATTTCATAAATGTTTGATTTTAGGCTCTCCGGAATTGTTAAATAAGACATCAAAAGAAACACAAATATTATCTTGTATTAACGACGTCAATAACGTCATTAACGGTGTTTTCGCAGCGGTTCGTGCATAATTTATAAATAGTTTGATTTGTCAATAAACGTTTGCTGATGGTCACGTCAATGTCAGACCACAAAAAAAGCCATTTCGAAAGAACGCGTCACAAATTGTCAAATTCTTAGATTAAGCCGGTGGAGCAAGCCCGGCAAGAGGAGCAAGCCTACTGACAAAGTGAAGCTACTAAACTAACGAAGCAGAGCAAGTCTACAGAAGAAACGAAGCAAGTCCACAGAAGAAACGAAGCAAACCTACAGAGGAAGCGGAGCAAGTCCAATGAAACAGCGGAGCAGGTCCAAGTGAAGTCAGCCTTAATTGAGTTATCTAACTAATAAAGACATCGTCACCTCAGTTAGTAGACATCGCTCTAGACCAACGTGTGACAAATTGGGGGCTCGTCCGGGATTTACTACAAGGAGGTTAACACTGGTAAGATAACTGCATAGCAAAATGAACTACGACGGATGGTGTAGGCTTGGGGAGAGGCTAGGATTAACGGGCCAAGACTTAGCACGGTTTATTAAAGAGAAAGAAGAAGAACACATAGCTCGAGAAGAGAGAGCACAGAGAAGAGAAGACGAGAGGAAGCATTCAGGAAATGCAATTCCAGCTTCACATGAAAGAGCAGATGTTGGAAATAGAAAGACTGAGAGCGGGTAAAGGGAACAACGATAACTCGAGTAGTAAAGCATTACGTCCAAAACTACCGAAGTTCGACGAAAAATAAGATGATATGGATGCATACATTGAACGGTTCGAAATTTGCGCAGAGTCAACAATGGAGTGAAGAAACATGGGCAGTGTGCCTTATCTCGTTGTTGACTGGAAAGGGACTGGAGGTGTATACGAGCATGCCACCTTCCGATCCATGTAACTATAAGTCCTATAAGGTTGCAGTGCTGAAGAGATACCAACTCACGGAGGAGGGCTTTAGGTCTAAGTTCAGGACGAGTAAGCCGGACCAGGGTGAGACGGTATTCCAGTTCGCGGCCATAATGAGAAGGTACTTTATACAGAGATGGCTGGAGTGGAGAACACATACGAAGCTCTATGTAACCTAATGATCAAAGAGCAATTCATCAGAAGTTGCTCAACCGACTTGGCGTTGTTTTTAAGGGAAAGAGCACCAAAGTCGATGGAAGGTGTTATCAGAAAAAAAAAGCAACATATGCATATCAGGAATAGCCACAGTCAAAAAACACAGCCTCCCCACGCAGCGAAAAAGAAGAGAGGAAGATAGAGAGAGCGCATGTTTTATATATGTATGTCAATTCAAATAGGACGCCACAAACAATTAATAAACAAGAGAACCTTTGGGGATACCGCCTTGGAACGGTCAGTGGCAAAACAAATTGCCACTGGGGGTTTAAACCAGGTTCTAGGGTGCACCAACCTCACACTTGCCCCAACAGGTTCTCGTATCACAAAACAAGTACAAATTGTCTTGGTGAAATAACTCCAACCCACCCATCAGCTCAACAATGTTGCATGCAAAAGCATACAAACATATAAACATAAGAATTTAATAGCATTGCAAAGCCAAAGGGCGGGTACTCAATGATCTTTCCGAGACCAGAGCACCTGGAGTAAAATCAGCAAGAACACGATGACAGGGATAAAAGAAACAAATCGAGCTTTTAGGTTCTTTTAAGAAAAGATTTCCCCATAAACTTTCATAAACTCTTACACCCCTGCCACCGTCGTGCAACCAAAGAGGTAAGCATAATGATCAACTGTAGATGGGTTAATCACCAGGCCTGCAGAGCGCTGTAAAATATCATGTTGGTAACCTTTCTTTTTAAATTTACAGATGGTTTTTACGAATAACCGGGAGAAATTAACATCGCCTTTTATCTTCTTAAGTTTATAAATTAAATCTCCATAAAAAACTGGCTGTGAAATTCCTTGTTGCAATAGTGATTTTAAACTGCAGCTGTATTTATGAATTAGATCTGGATATCGGCGATAAAACTTGCAAAAGGTTTTCCTTAATTTGTGATACCGATAACCTTGTTTTAAAAGTTTTTCTGTAATGCAAAGATTACGTTCATTGAAATCATTCACATCGTTGCAAGCTCTTGAAAAGCGAACAAGCTGTGAGATATAAACCCCGTAAGAAGTTGCACGAGGAACATCGCCGTCTAGAAACGGAAAATTTACTATATTAAAATTAAAATCATCTCTTTTATCATAAATTTTAGTAGTGACGTAACCATTTTCGATGGATAGATTTAAATCAAGGAAGTTTGCTTGCTTTTCTGAAGTGTTCGCTTTGTTAAGCTGTAGTTCTTTAGGATAAATCTTATTAACCAGTGATGGAAAATGGTTATTATCTATATTTAATAAATCATCAAGGTACCTCGAGGTGTTGTTAAAAGCTGTAATAATATCATCTTGATGTTCGGTAGAAAGAGATAACATGAAATCTCTTTCATAACAGTATAAAAACAGATCAGCAACAAGGGGTGCACAATTAGTACCCATTGGAATGCCTATTACTTGTTTATAAATAGAGGTACCAAATCTCAAATAAATATTATCCAATAAAAATGTGAGCGCCTGGATAAGGTCTTGACAGGTCCATGAAGTATAATTATCATAAGAACCATCTGTAAAGAATGCCCTATGTTCATTACAAGCAATAAATGTTTTATTTTCTCTAGCAAAAGTTTTTTCAATGAGACTGGTTAGCTTGTCTCTTATTAAATTATGAGGGAGAGAAGTATACAAGGTAGAAAAATCATATGTAGACAAACAGAACGCCTGAAAATTATTTGATTTAAGTTTCTTCAAAACGTCATTTGAATTTTTTATAGACCAAAATAATTTTTTGCCAGTAGTTTCAAAAACTTTTTCGCAATACCTAATTACATGTTCTTTTATAGCTGTAAGACAAGATGTTAAGAGCACGGATAACTTTGTTGTAGTACAAGAACTAGAGTTAGCGAGGCTTGCTGAGCAGTATACAGAGGCTCATGGTGGTAGAATGTCTACAAACGCAAACAAGCCGTATGCAGGTCCACAGATGCGCCAGAAGGAAGAAAGACCAGCGCATCCCTCAAGCAAGCCTCCAACAAAAGAAAACGATGAAAGAAGAAAAGACAAGATCTGTTTTGTTTGCAACAGAAAAGGTCATATAGCGAAGGATTGTAAAATGCTGAAAACAGACAGAAAAGTGTCAGCAGCATGTGCACAGGTCAAGGTACCTTATACGTCAATAGAAGAGTGCACAGAAAATGGATTGTTGAAGTTAGCCAATGGGGACACGCTTCCAATCATTTCAGCAGGATGTACAATAGAGATGCTTGAGGGAAAACGGAACCTCGACATAGAAACAGGGTTTGTCCGTGACAGGGAAGTCAAGGTGTTGAGAGACACAGGCAGTGAGATGGCTGCAGTAAGAAGAGAGTTGGTCAGTGAAGACCAAATGCTAAAGAAGAAGATCATCATGATACCCATTGACGGGCAGGCAAGGATGGTTTCCGTGGCGAGGATAAACATCGACACCCCATATTACACCGGAGAAACGGAGGCGATGGTGCCAACGTCACTGATATGTGATCTGGTCTTAGGCAACATACCTGGTGTTGCTGACAAACCAAGCAAAACATGGGTTGCACAGGGTAAGGTCGCAGCGGCAGTAATGACAAGATCTCAGAGAAAGAAAGCAGAGCAGCCGTTAAAGGCATTACATGTGCCTGAATCATCATGCGATAGGGAGATTAATGTTGGAGTTTTAAAGAAGGCAACGTGTGACAAATATTTACAACGATAATTTGTCTTGATGAGAGTTTAAGTGGATTGCACATTTAATTCATTAGTGTAGAATGAAATGTTCTGTTCCATTACGTTTGCATGTAATGTGATAAAAATACTTTAAATTCTCTTTCTTTAAACAATAAATAATTGCTCATTTGTTTTTATTTTTGTAAACTGTTGTTGAAACGTTAAAAATGTGATTAATAAGAAGGGGTAATGGTCGATCGACAAATAACTCTGAGCAGCACAGTTGTTACTGCCATTAACATCAGAAACTTACGTGCTAGCTTTAAGCCTGTAATCAAATACCTCGTTGTGTAAGTTGCCATGTACGTACATATCCAATACTAATAACATTTTTTTCCAAAGAAAGCAGGAAAACTGATTGTCAAATTATTTTTGATCGCCTTTGTAAAAGATGAAGCGTATTCATGTTTGCTTTAGTCCGAATTGGTTGGAAGTTATCAGGAGTTTGGTTAGTAGTGGGAACACACTCTTCTAAGCATGCAACATATCAAAAAGTTCAAATAATTATATAGTTATTCAGACTGTTTCAACCTCTAATGTAACCATGCTGAAACTTACTCGAAATCTGTCGTCTTTTTTAAATAAAGTTGAACCATTATTTACGAATTAAAAGCAATTCTGTAATCTTGACTAAACATTAAACATAGTACTCAAAAGGATGATGCCGATCGTACGTTTTGTATTGTCTTACTTGTCCCATTACCACTCTCCTTTGCCTTTATTGTAGAGGAAATCTGAAATAATCCAAAATATCATTATAGTAAATACTACTTAAAAACAGCGCTAACCTCAATTTAAAATTTTGCCGTAAATAATAAAGGAATGCTCTCTCTCTCTCTCTCTCTCTCTCTCTCTCTCTCTCTCTCTCTCTCTCTCTCTCTCTCTCTCTCTCTCTCTCTCTCTCTCTCTCTCTCTCTCTCTCTCTCTCTCTAAAGATCCTAAAAACTTTAAATACTGGTAAAGAATTATAAAAATGCAAAGACGGACATTAGCAATTATTTCTATTTGTTTCCCTGTATATGTTGCTGATGATGTTAAGTCTACGAGTGCATACTCAAATGTATATAATATTTTAGACATCTATTAATTTGTAATGCTTGTATAGCACATAATTGATTGAATAGATAAACAAAATGACACGATATTGGGGAAAAGCTCCGTGATATAAACATCTGCAATATTCTTTCTCAAGATTTCACGTAATACGACCGACCGCTCATTTTAATCAATATTGTTAGAGTGATATGCTGCTGTTCTGCGGGTAAAATATTTTAAATTATTATTTGATCTTGGCTACAGTGGCTGTGGGTTAAGTAAATCTTTATTTCGTACAATTAATGAATGTTTAAAGTGTGAAAGTATACTTCTTTGGATTTAGTGTCGTACATGGAGTTACTCTTCAAAGATAGGTAGGTCTCTTCAATTTATTTAAATTATTTGATAATCAAACAAAGTATGGATAGTATAAAATAGTGTTCTATCAAATCGAAACAAAACCTCAAAGAATTAAATGGCACTTTATGACCAACTTAAACAATAGCTTGATGAAAAGGTTAAATGTGCATATCAGAACGGCCCCATCCGGAAGACAGTCTCCCCATACAGCCAACAAGTAGAGCGAAAACATGATCAGTGTAAAAAACACCACAGACAATTCAATTAACGGAAGTAAGAATCCGATGGATTTCCGCTTCAGAAACGGTCGTTGGCAAAACAATTTACCAAGAGTATCAACCAGGTTCTAGGGTGAACCGACCTCACACTTGCACCATAATGTTCTCATATGGAAAGAAGTACAGTTAGTCTTGGTGAAATAGCTCTAACTCACACATCAAATCTAAAATGGTCCATGCAAAAGCACAAAACATATAAACATAAGAACTAAAGAGTAGTCAAGCAAAAAATCTGGATACACAAATGCTTACTTGGAACGGACCCTTTTGAGTCAAATCAGCAAGAACACGATGACAGAGATAAAAGAAACAGAGCGATCTTATTGCTTTTTACAAGATTTCCCTATATATCTTAACATAAGAAGATAAACAGAACAGTGCTTCTTGAGTCAAATCAGGAAGAACACGATGACAAGGATAAAAAACAGATCTTGTGTTTTAACAAGATTTCCCGAAAAAACTTCATAAACTGATGGTGTAATCAGGCATTCCGAACACTCTAGAATGTCATGTTGTAACCTGTCTTTTAAATTTACAGATATTTTTACAAATAAGCTAGAGACATTAATATTGCTTTTTTATTTTAGTATATAAATCAAATCTCCATCAAACACTGGCTTGTGAAATACATTAATAAATTAAAACATCTTATTTTCAAAACAGAAATCAACACACATTAACAATAAAACTCAGATGATCATTAAAATAGTTTTGTTGCGGCTGGTTAATCACCCATTTACATACAACTATTATAAATTATTAGTTGTTTTCAAAACAATTTTCCAATAATTATTTTGCATTTGTATCATTATCTGAACCTTTAGGTATGTCATGCATATCGTACAAGTAATTGTTTAATGTCATTTGGTTTCTGGTATATTAGTTTCATTGTTACTTTGCGGCTTTGTCGCCAACAGTCCGAGGAACCGTTGCATCATAAATCTTTGTCAAGTTAAGATATTCGCAGCGATTTTCCTGCGTTTTACTACAAGTTGTTAGTAAAGTTATTTTTCAGGTTAGTCGGATCGTAAGATCTCTTCACCTTAAATCTCAGACTACTATTAAATTGACGGATAAACGCTGGATTGTGCTGCAGATTAAATAAGCATTGGAACCCGATTATGTCTAATATTTCTGCTGGATAATTTGTCGTGTCATTCCTATTGCGCAAATCCTAACGATTGCAAAACATGATTGATCGTTCTGTTATACGATTTGCAAAAGACGCGTGATTTAACATGCATGCAGAGTATAAAATATAGCTTCCTTCGTTTGCGAATTGCAATATGCAATTACAAGCGCAAAAATTGTTATCTCGTAGCCAGCATGATGTGAGTATAACTAGGACAAAGACGACTTGGAAGAACGTTTGTCATATAAATTGTTCCCTAAGAAATTGTGTCTTATCATCGCAAAATGCAAGTATAGATGTGGTAATATGACAGTAAAAAGGTATATTTAGTGAAATGGGTTGCCAAAACTAGAAGTTATGATACTCCTATAACGAAAGAGTCGTTTATTCTACTTGCATGCAATAGAAAAGTACCACGAATTTTAGAATTGATTGTTGCATAACACTTTCCTACGAGACATAATTTAATGAATTATTCTCTGTTTCGTTTGTCGCGTCAAGCGCATAGCATGTTTCTTGATTAACATTTCATCATAATTATTTTCTGCTATTGCACGAGTTTAATGGTTGTTTCCAGAAAAAGGTTTAAATAATACACATAGAAGACTGAATTTACTTTATTTAACATTTGCAATCTTGATGATTTTACTCCTGATGATCTGGTTTCAGACGTCAAAATTCACACATACTTGACAGTGCAATTTTCCAATATTTTGGTGTGCATGCGGCATTGTCGGGTACATGGATTGGAGCATATTTATTATGTTCATTTGTGTGTGTGAATGACGAGATTCTTTTTTGACAAATAATTAATTGCTAAGTGGTTAGACTTTTGAGAGCGACAGTAGAAATAAGGAAACCGTTCTCGTTTACACAAGTTGATCGGCTACCTGACAGTGTAACTATGCCAATGTGTTAGTTAACACCAGCTGATAGTTTTGAGAATAAAATAAAATGATAATATTCAAATGTTGCCAAGCGAGCTGTGACCATTATCAGAGTTCATCTTATCTAGGGTCTGTTAATTTCTGTGTCTTACGGGCAAAACAGTTTCACGGTGAATGTAGAAAGGTTCATTCAACTGTGAAGATTGTGAAGATCGGGAGGAAGGATACTAACTTACAAGATGGAGCTTGAAAAAAAATGATATTAATATCCAGTTCTCGCTTCGTACTTTTGCGACCTCGTATCGTTTTTTTCGCGATCTCGCATCTTGTATCGCGTTTTCGTGTTCTCGCCCAAGACGTTGACAGGGCGAAACAGCGATGGTTCCAACGTAATCAACGGCTGGTACACAGAAAATGTTTCTTAAAGACAATTAATATTAACTATTATACCAACTATTTATCATCATACTGTGAAATGCCCATTTCAGATATTGAGGTCTCGGTACAAAATGTAATAATGCTTAGTTTAAGTGGATGAAGGTAGAGCCTGATATGGCTCTGATATGCCCACTCCGCAAAGCCCATGCGCTTATATATCTACACAAGTAAACAATATAATATTTAAAACTGAAATCATCGCCGTAATTCCTTAAAGACTTTATTATAAAACGCCGTTCTATAAATTTGCGCAAGGTTGATTTTGGTCTGTTTAAAAGCAATTAACTGAGATAGCCCTCGTTTCGGTAACAAATCAGATAGTCCATATCGAGCATGGGATTCTTTACAGCATTTCAAATCGTCATTGCATAGTGCTCTTTCAAAATGTCGTAAAATGTGTATGTTTTACATACATAGGTGTTCATAAAACGTGGTATTTCATATCGATACCATTCATGAACGACGGTTGTATGTCCTGAAATTTAGGAATGGGTGTGTCCTAAAGGCGACACATAAAGAATAGAATATCCAGGAATTTGTCCTGCGTATCAGAGAAAATGCCGAAGAATAAAGCAGGAGATAATGTAATTGAGCGGAAATAAAACACAGGCTAAAAACATCTTTGTTTTTAAATTATATCAGTCAATATTGCAGATATCTTTGTCAAAAAATAGCAATGCCATAAAAACTACTCTAAATATTTACAAAACAGTAAACATTTATTACATCAAACGAAGGTCAATGCATCCATGCTTTACCCATTATGAGATGTTTATATAAAACGGATTCTTTGGGAATAATTGTTATGACACGTTCTGTGTTCTTTTCTAAACAGTATAAACAGTAGTAAGTGGGTAATAAAATATACCAGATCGAACAGAAATATATTTGTCAAAGTTCTAACGGAATGAGAAAAGTATGATTATAAAGTAGAACCATGAAATGTGACACATATTAATAAAGATCTATGTGCCATGAACATTTAAACATGAAATAAATGAAAACCAACAACCAGAAAACACAGCCAATACACAGCCGAAAAGCAAACAGAAACCGACAGCATGGGTTTATAAAATGACCATTTTTAAAAAGAATACAAAAAAACAATTATAGAAAGAGAAATTATGAGGGGTACGGCCTTGAAACGGTCAGTGGACAAACACGTTATCACGGGGAGTATGTACCAGGTTCTAGAAGGCACTAGCCTTACAATGACCTCTACAGGATCTCTAATGAACAAACAAGTTGTGTAAGGAGGCTAGTTGTCTGGTTGTGGGAATTCCTGATATAACTGCATGTTTCTTTTTCTTTTTTTGAATAAGCTCCAACACGCATATCAACTCGACAACGTTGCATGCAAAGCATACAAACGTTTGTTGCATACTAAGCTGAAAGTATTGCCAAGCAAAGTTGGGAACTCGTTGACCTTACTGTGACTAGAGCACCTTTAGTCAAATCAGCAAAAACCTCAATGGCAGTTCTTTATGATATTTCCTACATTATCATTCTGCTTAAAGACGTAAAACACTGCCTCCTTCGTGCAGACAAAGAGGTAAGCAAAGCGACCAACTGTAAATGGGTTTATCAATTCACATGTTGAACGCCTATCCTTTGAGTTTACAAATGGTTTTACCAATAACGCGGATATATTAATATTGCTTTTCTATTTTCTTTAATTTCTAAATCAACTTTCTATAAGTATAAAACATTGGTTGAGAAATACCTTCCACGTAAAATATGAAAAACGAGAAATGAACAGCTTTTGGCGGAACATTAAATTATTAAAAGTACTGTTAGTACTATGTTTTGAGAGCTAACCACACTGTCAAACGTTCCCATAAATTTGGGTTAGACACTGGTTTAATTTCATTTTGCGTTCTGAAACTTAACAATGGTAGCGATAATATATTTCATTAAATAATGAAATAGGCCAATGGCCACGTTCACAACAAACAGCTAAACGGTAAAGGGGAAAAAAAGTGTATAAGATTTAAAACATGATCAATTTTACCAAGACTCAATAGTTTCGAACAGTGAGCAGCACTGCATTTTTGAATTTTGAGTTACAATGAACAAAATTACTTCTTAATCGATGTTAAACCGTTGTGCTAATTTCTTTCGCGAATTTCATACGTTTCTGTCCTTAATTGAAACATTTCAGCATGTTTGCTTCAAAATGCTAATGCAATTATGTATTGCACAGAAAATGGTGCATTTATAGCTGACAGAGGCGCCTTTAATATTGATTATTTAAAATTACTGGTGCAATAACACTAATTTACTTGTCTGAGAACATGCATTAACGGTTGTTATGTGTCAATCAAAAGTTTGAACTTTATGCTCGTGTATAAATTTAGTGGCGTTCAACACTAGTCTATGCAAAAGAAAACGCATTTCCATTGCAAGTTAACAGTAAAACGCATTATCATTACTAGTTGAGAGCAATACGCATTCTCTTAATAGTTGAGAGTTATACGCATTCTCATTACTAGTTGACAGTAATACACATTCTCATTACTAGTTGACAGTAATACACATTCTCATTACTAGTTGACAGTAGATCTAATACACATTCTCATTACTAGTTGACAGTAATACACATTCTCATTACTAGTTGACAGTAAAACGCGTTCCCATTACTAGCTGAGAGTTATACGAATTATCATTACTAGTTGACAGTAATACGCATTTTCATTACAAAAAGGTGAAATATGCATATCAGGAATCGCCACATTCAGAAAAAACAGCCTCCCCACACAGTCAAGAAGAAGAGAGGGAGAGAGCATGGTTAATAAAATGATCAGTTTCAAATGAGACACCACTAACAATTAACAAAAATGAGAACCCGAGGCGTACAAGTTGAGAGTAATACGCATTTTCATTATTAGTTGACAGTAATACGCTTTCTCATTACTTGTTGACAGCAATACGCATTCTCATTACTATACAGTAATACCCATTTTCATTGCTAGTTGACATTTATACTTATTCTCATTACTCGTTGACAGTAACACGCATTTTCATTACTAGTGGGAAGTAATATGCATTTTCATTACTAGTTGACAGTAATACCATTTTCATTACTTGTTGAGAGTAATTCGCATTTTCATTTTAAGTTGAAAGTTATACACATTCTCATTACTTGTTGACAGTAATACGCATTCTCATTACTATACAGTAATACCCATTTTCATTATTAGTTGACATTAATAAGGATTCTCATTACTAGCTGACAGTAATACGCATTTTCATTACTAATTGAGAGTAATAGGCATTTTCATTATAAGTTGACAGAAATAGGCAATTTTATCACTAGTTGACAGTAATACGCATTCTTATTACTTGTTGACAGTTATACACATTCTTATTACTAACTCGGAAATTGTCCACGATAGCTGTTAAACAGTGAGAGTTTTTAATAACAAGGCCAATATCAATTTACTTGATTAATAACATTTTACATAAAATAATTATATTGGTTTATATGTGAAAATCATTTCATTCATTTGGTATTATAAAACCCTATGTGAGTTAAATTTTATCACCGATATACAAACTGAATATTCGTATTTTATTAGTTTGCTCTGGCCATATCTTAAGGTAAGGAAGAAACACAGACTGACGACAAGTCGCACGAAACACAGTTTCATTGTATTTACTAGACGTTTCTCTATTATGCGATGCCAGAAAATTTCTTTTTTGGCAATTGTTATATTCTCTTTTACTTTTGATAAATTACGATTTTGCCAAGTATTCTTTTCCAAATAAATAAAATCCTTTATTACTAAAATCCTTTATTACACACAAGGAATATACTCAAGTTATTATTTCCGTCTTCATATCTAAAGCAATACGGTTAAATATATAAAATTTATCAACATAGGACACACACTACTAATTGTAACTTTTAATGAAAAAATCAACAACATGACAATGTGTGAATTTGGCTTGAGTAAAAAATACTACAAAATGCAACCTGAGGGACTAGGAATCCGAATTGCTCAATTCTTGTTTGTTTTTGATTACGGGGTGTTTACTTTTTAATCCATTACCATTTACCCGGTATAAACAATAACTTATGGTGAAAATAACAATGCTTACCTTTAACATATAACACCTGCCACTCACTATATGATTATGAATATTTCAATTACAAACGCAATTGGTTTTCATCTGTGAACATATGTTTACAACAAGGCTTTAAAATCCATACAATACCAAGCAATTGTTTTTGTACTACGTAAACCATCCGGTTTTCTGAAAGGTTTATGTCTGTAAAGTAATTAAATACATGCTGATTCGTTTATTAACATATTGACAACCTGTGGATCGGACGGTGAACTTGAGCACGGCATCACCACAGATTAAAGGGTCGCCGGTTCGCGGGGTTTAGCTTATAAACTAGTTTATTGATTGTCTTTTACAAACTAAGTATGTATATGCTGACAGAAGATCTGCATTCGTCAGCGAGCACAGACCAGACTGATTGAAGATGGCGTGACTTGACGATGAAACCATAGATGAACTAAGTAAAGCTGTTAACTCATAATTTTTAAACATAAATCTGCATATAACTTTTTGTATAGTATCCTGTTTCCTGTTTCCTGCTTAACACATAAGCATTGCAAACAATATATAGTGGTTGTTGGCGTCCGACCAAAAAGGTCAGGTCATGTTGGAAAGACACAACCATGAATTCTTTAACCAAGGAACATTTGCTTTTACGAGTTATTTAAGAGAAATGCATTGTGAAATATTTAGTAAGTTAAACAGAAACAAAACAGAATATCTATTAAGATAAAGTTGAAATAATATCAAGAACAATAACAAGGGGTCAACATTTGAAAACAAGAGATGGTGCCAGTACAGTTATGACGACATAAGATAAACTGAGATATTATAAATAACAAATGAAACTAGATTTATTTTAAATATCACAATACGGTTTAGCCAGAATGAGTATAATGTAAAGTTTCTTCTAAAGACGAACGAACGTTTTTTTTCAAGTCTGTAGACAGATGACGTTGACTTAAAGTCATAGATGAATAAGATGATAAATTGCCAAAACCTTGAGTATGACGTAAACTAATTGCACTAGGTAACTGATATAATATGCAAAGTTATCTAATTACCTTGAATGAAATTCTCAGTAAACACGCTTTTATGTTTCGTGGTCACTGACTCGGGGTGGTTTTGCCCGTGTTTATGAAGCTGACTTTGAAGACATGTCTCAGACATCAAGCCTCTGATAGGCAGAAATGGACGACAAGTCCCCTTTAGCCAATCATGTGCTTGAGATTTGAGACCAGTCTCCAAAAATTGTTTTTTTTTTAATATTGGACATGGCAATTTAATTTGCTATGTGAGCCAATTCTCTATTTCCTACAATCAGATGATTGACATTTGAGACTGATATTCGATCTCAATTGTATCATCTTAGGCCCTGGTAGTGAAAAGTTATAACATTGATCACATTGATGACCGTGTTACTTCAAATCAAAGATAAAAATCTTTATTAGCAAAATATAAGAATTACTGAAAATACCAAGCAATCTTTTAGACTTTAGAATCCGCAATTTAATTTCTAAAGGTCCGAAATATTAAATTCCTTCGGACATCGACTTTAATACCTGTCGTGCAGAAATTGCAGAGTCTTTAAACTCTTTTTGCAATAGATGGTGTAAACGAGAACATACGGAGCCTAATGCTCTTTCAAACTGGAAAAAACAAATGTTCAAAATAATTGACACTCGTTTATCCTTCTATAAAAGAAACATAGCTTTATTACAACCTCGACCTCGTTTAAACTTTCGTCATTTGAAAAAGGGTATTCAGGATTTTCACAACAGATTTGTTTTAACACCTGCTGATAAGGCTTCTACAGTACTGTGAACGTTTAATGTTACAAAATTTGCGTCTATCGTGCGTCCGTCTATCGTGTATCGTGCGTCCGTTTAACGTGTATCGTGCGTCCGTCTAACGTGCTTCGTGCGTCCGTATATCGTGTATCGTGCATCGTGTGTCTTTAATTTTATCGTACAACGTGAATAAGTTACTTACATATTCAATTAAATCATTAAATTTCAACCATTCATCTTATATTTTCATAGCATTTTCAAATTTTTAGATATCTCGTACACAAATTATATGAATTGGCAGTATCGCGTATCGTGCGTATACCGTGTATAGTGCGTCCGTCTATCGCGTATCGTGCGTCCGTCTATCGTTTATAGTGCGTCCGTTTTTCGTGTATCGTGCGTTTCGTTTGTAACCTTAAATGTTCACAGTACTGTAATAATGTAATTATAGTGTGACGTATACACTATATTAATGTTCAAACTGAAGAGCTTAATAGCACTAATGCTTATACATTGACTTCTTCATCTGAGAGTGATATTGTTACTGCACACACTCTATAAAATTACAAAATTTAGAATCAGTGTTGAGCCGAAACAAGACAAAGTACCAACTATGTATTGGCTGCCTAAAATGCACAAAACACCGTACAAAGCAAGATTTATTGCAAACTCTAGTTCTTGTACAACAACTAAATTATCCGTGCTCTTAACATCTTGTCTTACAGCTATAAAAGAACATGTAATAAGGTATTGCGAAAAAGTTTTTGAAACTACTGGCAAAAATTTGTTTTGGTCTATAAAAAATTCAAATGACGTTTTGAAGAAGCTTAAATCAAATAATTTTCAGGCGTTCTGTTTGTCTACTTATGATTTTTCAACTTTATGTATTTCTCTTCCTCATAATTTAATAAAAGACAAGCTTACCAGTCTCATTGAAAAAACTTTTGCTAGAGAAAATAAAACATTTATCGCTTGTAATGAACATAGAGCATTTTTACAGATGGTTCCTATGATAATTATACTTCATGGACCTGTCAAGAACTTATCCAGGCGCTCTCATATCTATTGGATAATATTTATTTGAGATTTGGTACCTCTATTTATAAACAAGTTATAGGCATTCCAATGGGTACTAATTGTGCACCCCTTGTTGCTGATCTGCTTTTATACTGTTATGAAAGAGACTTTATGTTATCTCTTTCTACCGAACATCAATATGATATTATTACAGCTTTTAACAACACCTATAGGTACCTTGATGATTTGTTAAATATAGATAATAACCACTTTCCATCACTGGTCAATAAGATTTATCCTAAAGAACTACAGCTGAATAAAGCGAATACTTTAGAAAAGCAAGCAAACTTTCTTGATCTAAATCTGTCCATTGAAAATGGTTACGTTACTACTAAAATATATGATAAAAGAGATGATTTTAATTTTAATATAGTAAATTTTCCGTTTTTAGACGGCGATGTTCCTCGTGCAACATCTTACGGGTTTTATATTTCACAGCTTGTTCGCTTTTCAAGAGCTTGCAACGATGTGAATGATTTCAATGAACGTAATCTTTGCATTACAGAAAAATTATTAAAACAAGGTTATCGGTATCACAAATTAAGGAAAACCTTTTGCAAGTTTTATCGCCGATACGCAGATCTAATTCATACTGATCAAACATATAAAACATAAAAAGCTAAGAGCATTGCAAAGCCGAAGGGGCGGGTACTCAATGATCTTACCGAGACCAGAGCTCCTGCAGTAACATCAGCAAAAACACGATGACAGGGATTAAAGAAACAAATCGAGCTTCTAGGTTCTTTTAAGAAAAGATTTCCCCATAAACCTTCATTAACTCTTAAACCCCTGCCACCGTCGTGCAACCAAAGAGGTAAGCATAATGATCAACTGTAGAAGGGTTAATCACCAGGCCTGCAGAGCGCTGTAAAATATCATGTTGGTAACCTTTCTTTTTAAATTTACTGATAGTTTTTACGAATAACCGGGAGAAATTAACATTACCTTTTATTTTCTTAAGTTTATTAATTAAATCTCCATAAAAAAAACTGGCTGTGAAATACCTTGTTGCAAAAGTGATTTTAAACTGCACCTGTATTTATGAATAAGATCTGGGTATAAATTTTGCAAAAGGTTTTCCTTAATTAGTGATACCGATAACCTTGTTTTAAAAGTTTTTCTGTAATGCTAAGATTACGTTTATTGAGATCATTATCATTGTTGCAAGCTCTTGAAAAGCGAACAAGCTGTTAGAGATAAACCCCATAAGATGTTGCACGGGGAACATCGCCGTCTAAAAACGGAAAATTTACTATGTTAAAAGTAAAATCATCTCTTTTATCATAGTAGTGACGTAACCATTTTCAATGGACAGATTTAGATCGAGAAAGTTTGCTTGCTTTACTGAAGTGTTAGGCCCTGATAGTGCAAAGTTATAACATTGATCACATTGATGACCGTGTTACTTCAAATAAAAGATAAAAAAAAAACTTTATTAGCAAAATATAAGAATTATTGAAAATAATTCAAGAATTCAAAAACTCACAAACAATTCGATTATGAAGACATTCGCAACGACAAATAGATTAATGGAACATTTGATATGATCACTGACAATAAATCGAAAAGAAATTTACACGAAATTATCTTTAAAACTCTTAATTAATTTCTTTGGCCACTAGACAGCAATTTGTCAATTTTAACACACCAATTTATGGACAAGTAATTTAACAATTTGCTTCTGGTAGGGAAATGATCGTTATTTGAGAGAATTTGAGCAACTTGTTTATGACAACATCATGTAGAGCAATTCGATTCTGATGATTTTCTAAAGCAATAAGTATGAATAGAAATCAGCATGACTTATGCAGTTTCAGTTGTTTTTCAATGCCCATTCAAGTTCTAACATCCAAATCCAAACACAATCAAAGAAATAACCCATTTAATTAATGACGGAAAGTTTCTAGAAGCATCCATAAAATAGTCATACTTAAAAGCCATACAGAGAATAACAGTAATACAGAAGGTTTTATGATAACATTAACCTTGTCGTTTGGCACCTGCAATATAGTGCATCTTACAAGTGGTTCGGAAACGGAAATATATTATTACTTGTAGGATTGACTTGGCACGAACATATAGGCCTTTATGCTTTCAACTGTTACGCTTCCACCTGAACTATTGTGTATGTATATAAAAGGAAGGATAACACGGAAAACAGCTGGCCGAAAAACACTGGTTGTTGCAATCAGACCTGCAACAAGTTTATCACATTGTCGCGGTGCAGGGCTTCAACGTATGTCTAGCAATCCACATGGGTTTTATACTTCGATTAACGCAATAAAGAATCATTTCATTCTAAGGTGCATTCATTAAATGTTACAAGTTCTTACTAAAGTACTGAAATGTTTTGTGATTAAACAGCTTCTTGGAATCATAATTGGAACAGCTATATTTCTTAACATAATTACTTACTGCAGATGTTTACAATCAATGTTTTGCATTCATTGCATTCATTTTTTGTTTTTTTTTGTTTTTAGGGATCTTGTCTACTGCCTTCAGTCAACACGCTCATATTAATTTGATATTTCATACAAATGCAACGCATTAAATATATTGATTGATGACGTAAACAACCACTTCCTATAGCACCTAACAAAAGAGAGACAAGCAGTAATATAACAAATAATTCCGGTGTCTATATACCCTCATGTTCAATAGGATGGGTTCGTTGCCAGCTAATATCAAAGTGAAGAACCTTTTACAGATTTGATAAATTGCAGATTCAGACATTTGATATGGCTTTGGTAAAAAAAAAACGTCAAAGCAATAATGCCAAGTAAAGATTTATCTTACATTACGAGCTGCCTTTTTTATGCAAACTCGAATTATTGAACGACAGGAAAGCCTGATTCTTATTAATTACCCGACCACACAAAATTATACGCATGACCCCTACTTGTACATTACACGTATCGATATCAAACTGATTTATAATTGGCTACACACGAATAACTGCACAAACATGTATTCTGCGACACAAAAAGGAATAATAATTGAGTAACTGCTATTTGCAAATAAACAAAAGTCAGTCAGCAATATCTACCTTAAGTTTGCAAACGAATGCCGACCTATTGTTTTGAATTACGACGATGACAAAAACATTGTCCTTAAGAAAAATAGCGTAATTGTTAAAGAATAGAAGGATTGTTAGACCGTATATGTCACAAAACGTATATGTCACACGTGTGAGACATATTCGGACGAATTAATCACACATGTCGTCATGTGACATATACATTTGTGCAAATTAGCGATAAAATGTCTGACCGTATATATCACACATTTCATACAATGAACCAATTCTAAACATCGTTGTCCGCAGCAGCAGCAGCAGCTTGTCCTCATTAACTTCAGCGAAACATCACCATCAACATCATCATCACGAGTGATATTTATTGTATCGTTTTCGACTTGCATATATGCAATGTACAGTAAGGGGCCAAAAGAACTTAAACACAAATAGCGTTAATAGACGAGAAACTGACATCAAGTTTTTAAGTCAAATTAACAACATTAGGATCTTTTTTATAACTTAAATTAACAAGAAACTGACATTACTTTAACAATAATTAGTGAAAAGAACATGACATCATTACACGTAAAATCTCTTTAATAATTTTAGTTATTTTAAAAAAAAAACATCACACCAATAGACGTATACTCTAACTACATACTTTTGAAATCATATAACAGTTTACAGGCAAAAAATCTACAAATATGCTGTCGCCGTCACAATTTCGCTCTCAACAGTGATTTAAAGAACACCACACCAATCAATTAGACGTAAAATCTAGCAACACACATTAGAAATCATATAACAGTTTACACGAAAATATGTTGTCGCATCGTGTTGTCGCGATGTTGCATGATGGTGATGGTGATATTAACAATTCTTTAATATTTTAACTAATTTGACTTCTATTTATATACATCGCTTTCATTTTTTGACACGTTTTTGATAAGTGACAAATACGTTTTGTATGATGAGCGTGGAAAAACTAATTCCAACCGAATATGTCACATGTTCCATATTCGGCTGAAGGGTGTGATGTATTCGATCGAACATATCTAAACGTGTGACGTATTCGACCGAATATATCACACGTGTGACATATACGTTTTGTGACATATACGGTCTAACAAAGCATCATATCTAAGATCAAAAAAGTATCAGAAATGGGATTTCTCCAATCATAAGTGTGTTAATTTTACCTACATCAAGTAGATGTCAGTTAATATCAAATACAAGACTTGTGTACCTTGGTTCATTAACACAATTAGCATTCTAGGCAAGGTGAAACATGTAGCAATGTTTAATGTGCAAGTTAAGGAATTAGTTAATTAATATCTTCATATTTATTTCACATTGAAATGTTGTTGTTTTTTATATTTGCAGATTTTCGTAATTGTTAATGGCGTTTGATTGTATTTGTTTTTTGATAGCGTCATGTAAACTTGAATAATCTATTCTAATTGGGTGAGTGCGGACTGGGAGGCTTTTTTTTTGGTTTAGCTGTGATTTTTCATGTATGCTCAACCTCATGTTCCGATTCTTGTTAAGCAACTTTAAATAAATGAATCTTGCCTTGATCTTATATTTGTGTTCTTTTTAAAGATTTTATTTTGGAAATTGAAGATAATAAAATGTTCTGATTTTTTTCGTTAATTTAGTAGTAAAAACCATATGCAGATTCAACATGAAAGGCCACCGACAAGATATTCCACAGCGCTCTGCATGCTTGATGATAAACCCATCATCTGCAATCCATCACTTCGCTTACTTCTTTGTTACCTTGATGGTTGCAGTCTGAGGAGTCTAAGTATGTATTAACGTATTAATAAAACTTTGAAGAAAAAGAACGTAGAATCTCGATTAGTTTCTTTATTTCTCCTAGCATCGTGTTCTTGCTGATTTAATTAAAGGTGAGGTGCTCTGGTTCATTAAGGTCAAAAAGTACAAATCCATTGCTTGAAAATAAGCTTCTTATTGGTATGTTTTGAGTGTCATTTCATACACAAACGTTGTGTGGTAAGTGGGTTGGAGTTAGTTAACGATGGCAGCTTATACGTTTTTGTATACCAGAATCTTACGGGGCAAATATGACACTGATGCAGCAAAGGACCTGGTTGAAATATCTTTTGAATATTTTCATATTATAAACACTTGGTTTCTTTTCCGTTCTACTTGTTTGGCTTTGTGGGGAGCTTATGTTTTCTGATATAAATATGGCTGATGGTGGCCAATGAAATTGGTCAAAACATATTTTAGATACATTCATCTGTTTATTACGTCGTTATTTATGCGGTCTACAAGTCTCGAAAAGCCTAATCCTGCGTACTATTAATATGCTAAATACATATTTTTAGTAAAGAAAACAAGCGATCAGCAATTTAGCAAGTTTATAAATAAATCAAACCAATTGACTCATAGTTTTCGCTTACCCCAATGCATTTGAAATACGTTTTCAGCTGATCTAGACAATATCTCTGCACGTATACTTTTAACAATTGTCCAATCACGTTAATGGATACCTCTGGTCTTTTAATGATTGCCACGTCGTACGCCAGATTGCCTTTGTCATATCCTATTTAATATTCTTTTTTTTCTGAATGTCTGTCTCAATTATTTAATTTTAAGTATTTGGAATTCATATGATATCATATGCATACCCTCGTTGAAGTGGTCCAAATGTATGTTGTTAGGTTGTGTAAATATCGAGTTGCGCTCAACCCAGGGCTAGGCAACGTGGATAGCAGTATGAATTTTCATTGCTGCACATGCTCCTCAAATCGTGCCTGCAAAAGTTTCAGCTGTGTCGCTTTCAGTGGTCTCAATATCACTGTGTTTGTGCCATTTGGCGGCTGTAATTGTTCCCTTGTACAGTGCTAAAATAGTTTCTTTAGAACAAAGTTTTGCAACATTATTCAACTTATGTATCATTTATTAAATCATGGAAGGATACTATCTATACTATTCAAGAAATAATACGCCGATCGATCTCAAACTATTCTGCTACATGTATATGTCGCAGAAGCACTCATATTTGAGCATCTAAAATTGACTTTAAGGTTTTGAAGTATGCAACGATATGTAAGAAAATAGAAAAACTAGCAACTAGCAAAAAAAATATGAAAACACTAAGCCAAAAACCAAATTATGCTACAAATAGATTTTTCTAAATTTAATCAAACGATTACAAGCCAGTCTCAGTTGCACTCTTAGAAAAGAAATGTGTTATTGCAGTGCAGTATAAGAATCACACTGACACTTTAAAATTAAAAATATTTTGCTATTGTTGATTATTCTACCGAACAGAAGGAACACTTATTTCATAGACAGCGTTTAAAGCCAAGTCGAACTCAGTCGTATGGTTCATTGGATTCTCGCATACCACGCAGATTCGATTCACGGCCGAGGCACATCTTTTTTCTTTCTTTTTATACAGTAAATTTGTATCATTTCCTGTTTAACATAGACCTTTATGTGTCTAAATCTTATTTTGAAATCTTAAAAATAAAACTAATCTTATATAAACGCCATCAAAATTTATATGTATATTAAAAATGATTGACCTTCTGACTCTTAATATGCTACGTCACGTTCTGTTCATCATTATTTTTAACAATACAGTAAGACCTCACTATTCCGACCACTAATGGCTGGCAAAGGTTGTTTTTCAGGAGTGGTAACCTCATTATTGACGTTCAAAACCACTTATTTACATTATCTGGTTCTTTAACATGCCTAGATTTGGGCGAAAGGGAGGAGTTGGTCTAATTATATTTGGTTGTTTTTAAGCGAGGTTCTCATGCATTTCACTACATGCACGACTTTCTAATGTAAATAGGTAAATCCTTTAAGCACGCGCTTGCACGGGTCCCCATCTCGTGGTTCATAAAAAGGCGAGGCTTATGACAAAACAGGTCACCTAAATAGCGTATGTTAGATCATCAATATGAACAAAGCCGTGTTTTCATTGAACGTCATGGCATATTGACAGCCAACGTAAGAACAACAATATGAACACAGCTGTGTTTTCATTGAACTTTATGGCATATCGACAGCCAACGTTAGAATAACAATATGAACAAAGCTGAGTTTCATTGAACGTCACGCTTATCGACAGCCAACGTAAGAACAACAATATGAACAAAGCTGTGTTTTCATTGAACGTCACGCGTATCGACAGTTAACGTTTGAACAACAATATGAACAAAGCTGTGTTTTCATAGAACCACGCCGTATTGATGTCTACTTGTCAGAACAAGAAATAATCGTCTTGAGGTTTGCTTTGATTTCCTTCAACTCATTTCTCGTATCTGTTGAATGACATTTACGATTATCACACCAAGACCAACATTGGACTGTATTGATCGGTGAGCGCATTTAAAAGATTCAATATAATGCCAAAAGCAATTCGTTCTTACATAACTCCCAATCTGTCAGTCAAAATATTGTATGCTGATTGTTATGTTAAACCTTAGCTGTTTGTGTACTTCTTAGGTTGGTAAGAACATGTTTGAGCGTAGTAACGAAATTAAAAAAAATCTTAAAGAGGAATATCTCAATGCTTTCTCATCGTTTCTATTTTATATCTCGGTTGTTCTTAACGGACATTTAAACAAAAAAATAGAATTAAATAATAATAATAATAATCATCATCATCAACATCATCATCATCATCAGTAGCAACAGCAGCAGCAGCAGCAGCCTCAGAAGCAGCAACAGTAAGTCTAAAAATAAGACTAGTAAAACAGTGAAATATGCATATCAGGAATGGCCACATCCAGCAGACACAGCCTCCCCACACAGCCAAAAGGTAGAGAGGAAAATAGAGCATGATTTTGCAATAATCAGTTTCAAAATGGACGCCACAAACAATTAACGAAAGTGAGAACTCGAGGGCTTACCGCCTTGGAACGGTCAGTGGCAAAATAATTTGCCACTGGGTGTCTCTTATCTTATTAAATTGCTCGATAAGACCGCGGATGTAATGCAACGAGTACAATACGAAAAGTAACAGTTTATGACAGTGCTATTGTGCGTTTCTAAACACTAACTAATTCTGCTAGAAATATGCGAAATAAAAATACACTGAAAGAAATACACTGAATGCTCTGCAAATTTCATATTTTCATGGCGAAGCTTTATTTTAATTAAAAATTTAAACTTATTTACAATGTTTCAATGTAAGAATATGATACTTTTTTAGCACTAAAACAGAAATACACTGAATGCGCTGCAAATTTCATATTTTCAGGGTGAAGCTTTATTTTAATTAAAATTTTAAACTTAATTACAATGTTTTAATGTACTCGTAAGAATATGATACTATTTTAGTACTTAAACAGAATTACATGATTATTGACTTTCCAAGCAATACTATCAACAACAAAAAGTCAAGTTTGTGATATATCGTCAACTACGTCAAGCTAAGCTTCCAGATATTAAAGACACAATTCTTTGGAAAAGGCTGCAAAAATCCTTATTCCAGTATAACTGATCAAGTAAAAAACATTATTACATTTAACATATTGTTGCAATCGTTGTTTAAAAGTACTCACATTACTTCTTGATTTAGTAAAGCATGCAACAAATATTCAGTCATTAAGAAAGGCAAACAAAGTAATCGCGAAGTAAATATTTGCTAAATGAAATATCGAAAAGAAATTACATAGAAATGAATTGTAATACATCTAGATTAATTTCATTGGAGACAAGGCTGCAATGTTTCAATAGAAATTTATCAATTAATAAAAATGGAATGTATCAATTTGTTTCTAAGGAAGGGAAAGCAATTTAATTAATGACAGCCATGTTAACAGCGTCATCGTGAAGAGCAGTGTGCATGTTTCCTTAATTAAGGTACGTGATCACTTTGTAACAACTTTACAAATTAATTATTTTCAATTACGATTTTCTTCCTTGTTGTCGTTATTTGTCTCTGAAGCATTGCCAATACTTACATGTATCACTAGTGTCATCATGATTGTAATGTTTCTGGTAATCAAGATTCATAGCTACAAACTCAAGCACGTTCAACGATCTTTGTTACACATAATGGCGAATATTTTAAAGACAGCCTTGTTATGAGAACTGTGCTTAAATTCGTACGTAGAAGAACTGCAAAACGGTTTTGTCTTACATTTGCAACACTAAATCTGTAATATTTAAATACAAAAAGCCTTATATGGATTTTCCCTTTCCGGTTGGACACGTTGGCATCGTCATATAATATCACATATGCTTATTGTAACTGTGTTTCAGTTGATTCAAAATTTTAAACTACTCCGCTACAACCAGTGGAAAACATCAAACACTATTTTATATTGATAATCGTGTTCCACATTCAAATGCGTTGTGGTAATTATGATGGTTAATCAACTCATCTTTTCTTCTTCTTGTCTATGTGGGGAGGTTGTCTTTTCTGAATTTGGCATATGTCACCCTTTTCATGATGATCAGCAATTAGATTGATTCTTTTCTTCGTGTGTTATGAAAAAAAAGAACAAACAACACGACATTAATTTGATTCAATGAATGAATATTATGAGTTTTTGTAATTCAAACTCCATTATACATTTCTTAATTACGTTACGTTTTTTTCCTCATTTATCTAAAACTGTATTGATATCAAATGCTGTGGCATTCAAGTTGGTTTTTAACATTTTATATTTCATAAAAATAAAAGCAAAATCATTTCAAAATCATGTCAAATATTGTTTACAAAAAAGAATGTTTCAAAATCTAAAACATTAAAATAGCTGTTTATATGTTTTAGTTTAGAAAGTCCCAAATACACATTATGCACAACACAATAATGGCAAGATTTTTCGAATACATAAGAATACAACCAGCTTCGATCAAGCTAGGCATATATATATATAAATATCTGTCGCAAATATCGCAATCAGTGATGCCTAATACCCACATGCCAGTTCTCTATTACAATAGACGGTTATAAACGTCTGCTGATGATGCGATTATAATTTCAAATGAAACTTGTTTTATTGTTTCACAGACAATGCCCAGATAGCAATATAAACATGCTCTGACCGTAAATAATATCACGTGAAGCCTAACAAATAATATGACGATAATTCAGGAAAATAAACTTTGATAGATCAGTACAAGAACATGACGCAATGTTGTTTCTTTAGCATAATCACGGCATGTAATGGTACAAATGTCATTATTAACAAGTGTATTATGGTTTATTTATGTAGCAAAAAGTGGAATTTTATACCGTTTTACAAGAATATATAGACAGTAAATTTGTTTATAATGCAAATCCAAAATTACGCATAGACTTTAAAACAGAAAAGAACTATTGTGTATGGGAAATGAAATTAATTTCCATCTTGCTTCATCTCGAGAAAGTGCACTTCAAACTTTTACCCTTTACTAGGTTTAATAAAAAATTTATTTGACAAACTGACGATGTTACGGTTTATCTTTAAATTATCCTAAAGTAAAATTCAAAAATCAACTCAGTTAACGATTAAACGATTAAAGTGAAAATGATATTGTCTCTACCTGGGAACGAACCCGCACCGTCATGGCGACACAACCTAGCCCTGCAATTCCGACAATGCAACCGATTGAGCTTGCTTATTTTGCAAATATATCCGCCTGAAACAAATCCTATAAAATTGTCGATCTGATGTGGCGTCTTTGTAGTCTGTTAATGTGTGAAAACAAATGAACATTAAAAAATCTTAATACCAGTAAAGACCATACACATTTCCGCTTATCCCAGTACACTGGTTACCACGTATTATCTAGAATAATTCAAGAAATATACGTTTTATGCAGACTATTGCTTCATTAAATGTTATTCCTTGGACAAAATAATATATTTTAATGGCATTCTGAGTTTATCATATAATGTTCACACTACAAGTTTTAAAAATGATACTGTCTTTAGCTGGGAGCGAACCCGCATGTAATTTCCATGTGATGAACAGAAGAAAGAAGTGAGAAAATGAAAATGAAAAGAGCATTTATATCAGTGTACACAGACACCATAAACGATCACATTAAGAGGTGTCAGTATTGAAAACTAATGGTTATTTAACAGTATTGAAAACTAATGGTTATTAAAAAAGAGTTACATGACGGTGAAAATGAAAAGAGCTGAAATTAAAAGAAAACTGCGTCACGATATAACCGCTGAATTGTGTATCGTTTGCTTTTATGTTCATCATTTGTTGTTCAAAATTAATTGGTGAAAATAAAAAGAGCTAAAATGAAAATAACTTGCGTCACGATATAACCGCTGAATTGTGTATCGTTTCATTTTATGTTCATCCTTTGTTGTTCAAAATTAATTGGTGAAAATGAAAAGAGCTAAAATGAAAATAACCTTCTTCATGATAAAACCGCTGATTTGTGGATCACTTATTGTTCAAACTAATTGGTAGCCTTGAAACTACGTATAGAATAAATAAAAACAAGTGTGAGACAAAGATGATAATTAACTCTTCTCGTTGGATTTACAGGCCAAAAAATATTCAGTTGATTTAAGCGCGTCTGCTAGAAATGAGACATGTCCGCTTACTTCAAAAGCAGTAATTATTCATCTGTACATTCCGTGCTCATTTGTATGTAATAATATTCATTTCTTCTACCAAATTAATGCACGATTGTCAAGTTCTAGAGAGGTACAATATTTCTTCAGACAGAATTATCATGCAAGGAACGAACTATCATGCAAGGAACTATCATGCAAGGAACGAACTCGACAAACCGTACTATGTACACATGTAAATGTTGCATTTTTTCAGCGCTACATGGTATTAAACACACGAGTAAAATGGATAATATTAAATCAAATTTAAGATGAAGTAATCATCAGAAATAAATTTCAAAGAATATCAACTGTGGTAACAACTTTTATCCATTAGTATAATAGGAAAGGGTAGTGAGATTATGTCATAGTAAGGTTTTATTCCATTTTTTTATTGGGTAATACATTGATAAGACCGATAGACAAGACTGACACTAATAGAAAGTATCATCTCATTTTACACTCCTAGTTCAGATGTCTGTCATAACGTCAAGAAAAACATGTTTACTTCTAGAAAAATTCGCAACACATTTTGATTGATACGTTTTGGTTGTACTTTGTTGTGCTTTCAACCTTTTGTTGACTTAGTTATATATATATTTGTGTTTTAAGAAGAAAAACTTTGCGTTGCGGATTAAGATGCTACGGAAGCTTGTATGTACCCCCGGAATGAAGACATGAAGTCGTCTCTTTCGCCGTGTACAACATAACAAAAAGGTGAAATATGCATATCAGGAATCGCCACATTCAGAAAAAACAGCCTCCCCACACAGTCAAGAAGAAGAGAGGGGGAGAGAGCATGGTTAATAAAATGATCAGTTTCAAAAAAGACACCACAAACAATAAACAAAAATGAGAACCCGAGGGGACACCGCCTTGGAACGGTCAGTGGCAAATCAAATTGCCACTGGGGGTTTAAACCAGGTTCTAGGGTGCACCAACCTCACACTTGCCTAAGACGTCAAAATTACAACGACAAGCCTCTATATACCTGGTCATTATGACATAAGATAAGTCGACATGTCGAGATACTATGGAAACGCATAGGGTCCCCCTCGATAATTTAAATCGCGATATTTTTTACGCGCGATAACACCTTAATTATCACGTATATCGTGACAGTTTTCTCTTGAAAATCCCAAAACATATTTGTATGATTTGAAAAATTGTGCACAATGTGCTGATATTTTTCCATGTCATTCGCAAAATGAATCAAAACTTTTTGGAAAAGAAGAATATTTTATGTTGCATAACGTCAAATTTACAGCATATTGAATATCAATGACTAGATGATTTGACTCAAAGTTGTTTTTTAGTCCCCCTACCGGTTTATCGGGAGGGGATGGGGTGGGATTACTCTAGGTTTGCTCTTCGTCCGTCCGTCCGTCCGTCCGTCCGTCATTCTGTCCGTATAGATTTCAGTTCAAAGATAATATTGAAAAGCAGAATCAATATATCACCCTTAAATTGATTGGTGATCAAGCTAATCATGGGATGGTAGAATGTCAGATCATTGTAACAAGATTACTTCCCCTGAAATTATTATATAGACACATGTGATCTATATAATGATAAAAAGTTGATAGGCTGACTAAAAAATTCTTCAAGAGTAGGGATGGTAGGGTGTGGGTACCTGACTAACAAAAATATTCTTCAGGTTTTGGGCAGGGTGGTACCCATGTCTACCCTGCTCTGTCCTGCCCCCATGTCCCCCACCTCCACATTTTTATTTTCCATTTTGTAATAATATTTACACTCAGACTGACAAACAATTTTTCAGGGGTGGGGTGAAAGGTAGAAACACATTTCCCGACCAAAAAGTACATTTTTTTATTTCCTAGAGTCAAAACGGTAGCCATTTCTTAAGGGTTGGGTGGTTCTCGGTGGTGGGTGATCAGTGGCTCCTTGACTTCGCCAGTACACTTAGTGAATCAAATCTTAAGGCGAGGAAAGTGGGTTGTAGGGGCATCTGTGTAATGATAACAAGTGTTGATGCGCGAGATAAAAATAGTTCAGGGGTAGGAGAGGTTAGGGTGTGGATACCTGACTGACAAACATTTCCTCAGAAATGGTTGTTGGTGGTACATGTACTACCCCCATCTCTATAAAAAATTACCTTCCATTATTTAATTATATTACTTTTTATTTCTTCATGGGAAAGTTGTAAATGTTATATTCCCGACTAAAACAATTTTCTTTAAGTTTACTTTTTCATTTTTTCTTCTTGTTTCAATAATCGAACCACTACTATGCTTTTTTAAAACTCTCTAATGGCTGTCCAAACATTCAAAATAATAAAGCTACACGTAGCCGCCATTTCACCACGTTTATAGAGCATGTTCATGATGACGTAATATTGAAAGGAGTTTTGCGCGAAAAATATTGCGTAAAACACAAAATTTCACCAAACATATACATGTTCTCTTGTTAAATATCTGTGTTTACCCAATAAAATATTGCAGATAAACGGTAAAAATATCCCGTGAATTCTTTAAAAAATATACGGAAGCGTTAAAGGGCCTCGAGATGTGAGTAATTCTTTCGAGATTGTATACTTATTTTTGTCAATTTGTTGAATTACTATTAGAATTTCTACTTGTTTTTCTAAATTCGTTTAAAAACATTTTGTAACCTTTTCGACTTAATAATTCTTCAATTGAAACAAAGTTATATACAAATTGAAATAATAAGTTTCGACAAACTAGATAATTTCTGTCTTCTCGACAAGTTTTTGTCGAGTGAACTTCTCGAAAAATAAAATGTACATAAAAGTTTAAAGCGAGATATATACGAAAAGTTCACTTCGATATCGGTGTTATAGACGAAAGGGGCATAACATGCATACAGGAGATTTTTATAAATAGAGTTTGAAACTGCATGTTTGTTTCAACAAAGTTGATTTTTTTCATTTTCAGGCCCCTTTTATCGATAATTACCTTATAGTATACAGTATATTTCTCAAGCTTTTGATGTTAACTAACTTATTAAAAAGATTTTAAACACATACTTTAGGTAGCACTTGTTTGGATGCAAACGTTACTCCGGAAATTATCTAACTGATGAAGTAAATGGGGTTTAAATAACTTTTTTTTGTTCAATGTCTAAAAATGTCTCGTTTTAAAAATGTTAAATACTTTAATCATTTTTTCACCAACTTTTCATATTTAAAAAGGCGTTGCAAATGATATGAGCAGACAAATAGCAGGGGCGGATCAAGGATTTCAGCAAGGGGGTTTCAACTCAGCGAATCGCATTTTTAACAGCGTCAATTTGCAACTGAACTAAAACATCAGTCCTTCGGACACTTCCAGGGTTCTCAATAAATAATGTTTGTAAAAGGCCCCTATGAATTTTAACTAATATAGGGGGTCCGCGGGCCTGCTCCCCCGGAAAATTGTGAGATATTTTGTGTGAATTTTATAGCAAGTTTTGAACAACTCCTTCATACTTGATTGTAGCTATTTCTTTGTGAGCAGTAGTGATGCACTCAGATCCAAAAACTCTGCCTCATTATCTGAGTCTAGATATGCGACCTGGTAGTTCAGTATCTCATTTTGTCGATAAAATTATGTCGTGAAGATGCATTATTTATGCAACATGTTCACATACCTTAAAAGTTTGTCGTCATATTTTTCGACAACTTGCTTTTTTCCTACACTGCATGGTACGGAAACGTATATCGGCCTCGTTATGTTGTGTAAAATTATCAATTAGCGCGCCCAAAAGTGTACAACATGTCAATTTCAAACACCTGAAAATAATTGACTTGTCTTTTTCAACACCTTGATCATCAATAAATTTTAAGTGACAAATAACAAGACTCGCCTTAAAGAAATCGACTTAATTTTTTGTACCATTTGAAAATCGACAAATTGAGAGCGACAAAAAAATGGTCGACTTAAAATAATTTACTTGATTATCTGGACTAATTAGATAACCGACAAATTTTGGGCGACAGAAAAAAAAATCGAGCTAGTGAAGTCGAAAGAATTTAGTTTGTCATAGAAAATAAGATGATTAGTTTTGATGGATATGTTGAAGCAAACTTGACCGAAATCAAGTCCTCCATTTTATCAAAAATGTTTTGGATATTTTGCTACTTGGTAAGTGTATTATTTGTTTTATCAAACCATTCTAATAGTTTAAAAGTTTATTGTGTGTGAGAGTAACTTAATCGAAAGAAGATCAAATTTCCACCAGCAAAGGCAGCACGTTTTAATTTATGTATATATTGATTTGTTTACTTTGATTGATTGCTTTAATCACATCTATAATTCAACTACAGAAACAATCACAAAATACTTTGTTTTTTTCAGTTTCTAGCCTTTCCGGGCGGTGTTGAAAGTATGGTTCCCTACCCCGGGGATATTGCGCCACTAGAAGAACTTGTCCGCTATTACTTCTCTATGAGTTTGCCTAGAGAAGCTATACTTGGCTTTCTTTTGTTTGTGCATCATATATCTATAAGCCACCGCACACTCGGAAAAATACTTCAAAGACTAGGTCTTCGTCGAAAAATGAACGAAAGCCCACCTGGAGTTATAATCTGCTCCATACTCAGCCTCCATAGCCAGGGGTATAGGAACATCGGTTACAAAAGTATGTGGAAACTTCTACATCTTAAGTATAACATCAACGTTACACAGGAAACTGTTCGTCGAGCTTTAATAGAGATTGACCCAGAAGGAGTTTTACCAAGATCTCAGCATAGACTTAGAAGAAGGATTTATAGTAATCAAGGACCTAATTGCATTTTACATATGGACGGTTACGATAAACTGACCCCCTTTGGCTTTCCAATTCACGGTGGTATAGACGGATTTTCAAGGAAAATTCTTGGTTGAACGTGATACCATCAAGTAAAAATCCAAAATATGTTGGTAGGCTGTTCATGAATTATATCCAGTCATCAAATATTCTACCCCGCATCTTGAGATGTGACACTGGAACTTAAAACACAGTTGCAAAAAGCTTACAGATGTTTCTTCGTTCGAGGCATACAGACAGCTTTTCCAGAATAAGAAGTGTAAGTGTAGGTCGATCAACTGCAAACCAACGAATTGAAATGTTATGGGGTATACTAATGAGATATTTCACGACATACTGGAAGAACTTGTTCAAGGACTTGATTGATATAGGATTATTTAACAATACAAACCCTATTCATGTGCAAACGTTAAGATTTTGCTTTTATGGGCTCCTACAGGATAACCTGGATACATTTCGAACTGCATGGAACTATCATAGAATACGTTCTCAACTGAATCGAGACATATCAACAGGAATTCCAGAAGTCCTGTATAGTCAATCTAGACTATATGGAGCACGAAACTGCGGACTTGCTTTGCCATTAAGTCAACGTGAAATTCGTGTAAATTGCGAAGAAACAACCGAACCAATCCCGTTTCGTTGTTGCGAGTTTGAATACCAAAATATATTGGAACTTCTTACAGGAAAAATAGCGACAGAGATACATGTGCCACAAACTGCTTATCAGGCACTGCTGCTGTACGAGGCAATAGTTTCTCGAATAGGATGACATTCTAAGATAGTGCCACATAAAGTAAAAAGACTGTGTCGCTCAATGATTTCATTTTCAGTTTGAAATATCAACAGTAATTTGTTTTCATTTGATTTTTGTATTTCTCTCATTATTGTAAAGTTCATGAAGATAAACCTATATAGCACTTGAAATTGTAATGCACTTGTAAATTTATCAACTTTCGTCCTCTTTTTTCCCAACAGTTGTAGTATTGTCTTCCAATCCCCGTATAATATACTACTCAAAGTTTGCTAAGCACCAAGTTAACCACACATGCCTTCCGGTAGTCTTCCGCAGTAAAATCCGCTGATGTACATGTACTTTTTTAGCAGAAAGATGTCGTAAGTAAATGTACATCAGCGGATTTTACTGCGCATGATTATCGGAAGGTGATGGTACGATGGTGAAACCCATGGCACGATGGTGAAACAACGAACGCACGGTGATAAAACAAAAATAGTGCGATGGTGAAACAACAATGGCACGATGGTGAAACAACGATGGCAATATGGTGAAACAACGATGGCACGTTAGTGAAACAACGATGGTACGATGGTGAAACAACGATGGTACTATATCACTATGGTGAAACCACGATGGTACGATGATGAAACTGCGATATCACATCGCGTTTTCACCATCGTGCCTTCGTGTGTTCACCATCGTGCCATCGTGGATTCACCGTCGTGCCTTCGCGTTTTCATCATCGTGCCATCGTACCATCGTGATTTCACAATCTTACCATCGTGCATCGCGGTAAAGGGAGAGAAAAAATTAAGTTTGTCCATACGGAACACCGTACAAAGAGAATTTTTTCTTTTCGAAGAAGATCAGGCCCACTGATTATAAAACTATTTTTAGGCTCAACTCAGTTTGAGCATGGAAAATTGAGGGATTCATTTCCTAAGAAAAGCCGGCGGTGACATGCCAATTGCCAGTTGCTAATTGCCAAATGCCAACTGCTAATTGCAAAATGCCAAATGCTAATTGTAAAATGCAAGTTGCTTATTGCCAATTGCTAGTTTATTATTTTAGAAGTTTACTAATGCTAGTTAGATGTTTTACAGCAAAATGTTTTGTATCCTCTACTTAGATTATAAAATGATTTCTTCGTTTAAACCTTCATTTTTAATGCCAATTGCTAATTGTCAAATGCTAATTACTAATTGTCAAATGCCAGCTGATAATTGCCAAATGCCAGTTGCTAATTGTCAAATGCCAGCTGCTTATTGCCAAATACCAATTGCTAATTGTCAAATGTCAGTTGCTAATTGCCAACTGTCAATTGCTTATTGTCAAATGTCATTTGCTAATTGGCAATTGCTAAATTAATAATAATAATAATAATAATAATAATAATAATAATAATAATAATAATGATAATAATAATGATAATAAATCTTTAGAAAAGATAGTATAGTTAAAAACAAAGCAGTCATCGAAAGTATTATAAATAAGAACCTTATAAGAATAATTAGTGAATTAGAAAGAACTACATATATAAAGCAGTCTTTGATAGAGTTTTTCTAAGTCTTCATATTAAAAATTAGTATATTCTTACTACAAAGTTAGTTTAACCTTAGCTAAAATTTCTTCCAGACATCTTGAGTCAAATATCTCAGTTACAAAGCGATTAGGTAAAATGTATGAACCATTAAGTCAAAAGTTAAATACTTACCTTTCACCAAACCAGTTAAACATATACTTAAAATGCCAAACAAAATATATAAAAACACACCACAAGCATATACAAAATAGTGCATAAATCAAAACACAACACACACAAAACAGCAAAAATGTCCAGCTAGTAACTGTTCATAGTCATATAGGGCAAGAACAATGTCTTGTTCTTTTCCTGGAACATATTCATGGCTGATAATAATGCGCCCATATTAGCAATTAGCAATTAGCAATTGGCAATTGGCAAATGGCAATTAGCATTTGGCAAATGACAATTAGCAGTTGGCATTTGGTAATAAGCAAATGGCAATTAGCAAATGGCAATTAGCGGTTGGCAATTAACAGTTGGCAATTAGCAACTGGCAATTGGTATGTCACCGCCGGCTTTCCATAATTTCACTTCATAAGAAAAAAATTAAGCTCACTAATTGAAGCTTATTGGTTGCGAAGCCATACGCAACTGAAAACCAACAAATATCGATTCAAACCTTAAATTGATCTCAGTAACAACTGCAGAAGAGTGTTTTGTTTATTTATGAAGGCTGTTAATGTTCAAGACGTTTTAAGTTTGAGCACAGAACTGAGTTCAGCATGAAACAAGTTTTATATCATGGGGCCAGATCGTATGTTTGCCTTCAAGAGAAAAAATATTCACTTACTTTTCTCAAACGTAACTTAAAACGTGTTCTTGTTTCATTCTGAGTTACGAGTCTTCAATCTTTCAATTCATGCAAAATATGGGTGAACCCTGCACTGTATTTCACTCGAAATATGTAGAACGTGGACCCGGTATTTTTAAGACACGCATTAAAAGATTAAATATAATCGGACAAATTGGGGTTAACTGTTGTTAATTGTTACTTAATTGGTTCTCAGAAAAAGGGTAACTTCATTTAATTCTAATCCCGTTGTATAATGAACTCATGAGTTAAAAGTGAGATGGTTGTGAGGTAATCCATACTATGAACATTATTGTTTCATATGTTAGTGATAAATGTTTAATGTTTTATTATATTTCTGAAAATCTAAATATTTACAAGGACCGGATCACCGGATGTTTTTTTTTATAAATAAGCAGACCCCCTCCCCACCTACCCAAAAGACTTGTTGTAAAAATAAATATGGAAAAGCAAGGTTGTCTAAAGAATCTCGCAAATCCACAACCATCCGTTGACCCGAGTTACGTTTTTAAATGTATTGTTCTCATATTGATTTATAGATTATAAAAATATTACTTTGTTTTGTGGCAGTTTTAAACATGTTCAATTAATATTATTCAAAACTGAGGATAGCATATGCTGCAAAGAATATTAGTGCTTCAACAAGCAGGGTTGCGCTACTCATACTTACTCGAGTACAAATGTTCAAGTACTCAAACTTTGAGGACACTGTTCTTGTCTTACATTATGGGTACAAAAACTCGTACTTATTAAAAAAGTTAGTGCTTATGAGTACTTTACTAGTATTTATGAGGACTTTCACACTTAAAAAAAATAATAAGAAATGCAATAAAGAAACTTAATGAAGTATACATATATATGGAATGGTAAGAAATCATTCATGTACAACTCCAATTGGGATGGGTAATTAAACCATACTCCTCAAAAATAAAAGATTTATGCTCACATTCTCATAAAAGTAATTGCATTTATTCGATGAAAACTTCGACCTGGGTTTTATTATTCAATATCCTGGAAGGTAAATGGAAGCAGGTAAATGTTTAAAAAACGGCAATCGCAAAAAAACTAAAGAGATCAGTGACAAAACAAACCAAGTAACTTGCCAAAAGTCCTATATTTCATCATCTAAATTGCACCACCGCATTGTGTCATATGTTTTCGCGACTTTATTCGATTTTATTCGATATAATTATACATGGTTTTCACTATCGCACCTAAATGATTTACATTTGATGTGGCAAAATTGTATACTAGTTTACTTAAACACAGAGCTCAATCACATTTAATAATTTCTATAACGGTGCTTTAGTAAAGCAGCAGTGTCATGCATTTTCACATTCTGTCTTCGCTCACCAAACATTCGCAAACTGTGTAAAATAAAATTAATCCTGAAATATTTTAGAAATAGATTTGAAAATCTGTGTAAAATATAATGCCAAATTGGTGATTGTTTTACATTTGGACAGTTCCCTAGTTGTACAAAATGTAGAGTCAACGACAGTGTGCCGTAAGCGAAATACAAAATGTATAGACTGAAAAAAAACAACACACACACACACACACAAAGCCCCCCCCCCACCCCCACTCCCCCCCCCCCAAAAAAAAAAAAGACTCCCTTCTGGCCTGGACAATTATGTCTCCCACAAACTTTGTCATGTACCGGTGAATACGTAATAAAACAGATTTGCTGAAAAGTAGAACTCTATGATTTTCTTTTCAAATATGCCCCAATACTGCGGTATAATAGTTATCACATTATCTGTCGATTGATCTCTGTAGTTCTATTGGCCAGAGTGTTTAGGCTTGCATGCAAAATCCTCTCACCTCTCTAAGTTTGAGCCCAGTTGAGGTAAAAAATAAACTTGCAAGTGAGAAGGTAAGCATATGCATTTGCTGGACGGTTGGTGTCTAGTACTTGTTCTATTTGCATATATATGAGAACTATCCGCGTGTATGTTTGTTATATTTGTTTGGCCAAAACATCACGCAATTTTGAAAAAGTGTGTTTTATTATATAGTTTCAACTTTCTGTTCAAGTATTTATGTTATTAAAGGCATTGTAATTTGCACAACAAGCAGGGCTAACTACTTGAAAACAAGAAATAAAAAATCTGAAACAATAAATAAAATTCCGCCCTCTCGCATTCGTTTTTTAAGTGCTTGAGGAACATAAGATTAGTTTTCTGGCCTAATTAATAACTTTATATCATATAATAATAAGTTTCTATACTCACACAGAGAACTCACGAGTACTTTAAGTTACTAAGTACACACACAAGGTAGGTTAGTAGTTACTTAAGTTCTTCTTAAGCATCTAGTGCTCATTAATTACTCGATTACCGAACTTCAGTACTCGGCCTAGCCCTCTCAACAAGTTTAGTCATAACGAACTTTCAAAAACGGATTGTCGT
This sequence comes from Corbicula japonica, assembly GCA_038501625.1. Taxonomy (NCBI): domain Eukaryota; kingdom Metazoa; phylum Mollusca; class Bivalvia; order Venerida; family Cyrenidae; genus Corbicula; species Corbicula japonica. The sequence continues at coordinate 13,796,331 of JAZAYU010000001.1, forward strand.
AAATTGTCGGATATATACGGAAGTCTACTGAGGCCGGTTTTAGTTAGAATATAGAAGAAAACAATTAAAACGTAGATTTAGATCTTAGAACTAAGGTCTTAGATCTAAGAACTTAGAAATAGATGTTCCGTCAAAGGGTGTCTTGCAGAAGATTTTTAAATTATCCCATTATATTTCAATGCTAATCATTTTCTGTAGCAATAGCAACAAAAATATCGACAGTACGAAATTCTTTAACCAAGTTTAATTTAGAACCATTCAAGGAACAATCCAAGCAAATTTCATTTATAGTTTTTGTAGACAAAGATTTTTTTAAGTTTAACACTATTGGTAACCGTAACCATCGCAACAGAGTTACTGAAGAACTTTTAAAGAACCTCAACTACGGAACATTCCGCTCCTCTATCATAGAAACTCGACTTTTGGTTTCAAAGAAGATTTTTAATAATTTCCCATATATTTCTATGTAAATTTGTTGGTTCGTCAATAAACCAGGCTAATTGAACGGGCAAAATTCTTTGAACACTTTTCAAAGGGCATCATTCAAGGGACAATTTCGCAAACTTTCATTAAAATCCGACTGACAATTTTGAGAACAAGATTTGTTTAATTGTTCATTGCATATTTCATAAGTTATGTAAAGCTAATAAGCCACGGGGCATAGTCATTTATAATCTGAGGCTGATAATTTTACTAAAGTTAATAGAGGTCTGCTGAGTGATAATACATACCAAATATCTAAGCTCTGTGCCTTCGAGTTCTGCTGATAGGCAGACAGAAAGATATGCAGACAGCCAGACAGACTGAAAGATGGCCAGACTGCCAGCCATGCAGACAGACAGTGAGACTGATCTAAAATCTACGTTCGAATTGTTGCCATTTAACTTCTAACTCAAAACGGCCTTAATTGGCTTCCGTATATATACATGTACGTATAAAATAGGTACTCTCTGACCAAGTAACAAAGTATAAATTAAAAAAAAAACACAACAACATAGCTTAAGGTGTTGTTTGCATCATTTGCCTTTATTTACAATAGGTACACACGGTTTGATCAGAGGCAAAGAAAAGAAAATTGACAAAAAAAAAAACACTCCAGTTTTGGTACAACTGATCGCATACACTTGTCAAAAGTTTTAAGTGCACACCGTAAAATTTTGAATATCTAAAAATAAAAGTATCCTAGTTAAAAGAAATTTTGATATTGCGTTAAGTATGATAAAGCAATAATGATTAATTGACAGCCGTGCGCATGTTTTACGTATTACGTTATCCACGTCAGCATACGCTATTTATGCGTGATTCCAGTGCGGAAATCGAATTTGATTTTTTTACAATCGTTTTTGTTTTTCACATGTTCACCGATACCGGGCAATCTAAAAAACCACACCAACACTTTATAACTATGGAACGTTTGACGACTGAAGACCTCGAAAGTGCTGTTAACATGCCCTTAACTGGCACACATTTCAATTTGATATAAAAACATCATGATGTCATTCGTAAATGCAAAAGAAATGCCTATTTTTTGTATATTTTATCATTATAAGAACACATTCAAATGATATTGTTTTCTAAATTGATAAAGTTGCTTACGTTGTACGTTGCAGCTACGCTCTTACGTCATTAAATATTTACGTAAAAGAACGGAAACACGAAAATATTGGTATTACATTTGTTTGATAAGTGCCCACTAATCAATAATGTAAAAGAAAAATTATTAGAAATTAATAAAACTTCAAACTCGAATGATTCAATCAAATAGTTAGGAAAGTGTGCCCTTAGAACTTTTGAGTAGTGTAAAAATATATTTCTTTAAATGGGAAATCTGTCCATGCATGTTTCATATCGGCTGATTTATTACTAATGAATAAAGACATCTTTATTTTTCTGTAACAAGATTAAACCGATTATACAATTTTAACTTGACATCATTACCAGTTTTTTAAAATTTAATCTAGGTGTTTTATACTATATCCATTTTGTATAAAAACGAATTGTTTTGTTTTGTTTATTTGTTTTTGTTCTTTTTCATGTTTACATCTTCAAAATGGTGATTTGAATAAGTTTAATACTTAAAATCGAATCAAATGCTTCAATACCTTGTGAACACATCTTTATAAAAAAATCAGTAAAACATATTAACATCTTTAACCATGTTTAGTATGATCTTAAATATAGACTTGTTAATTCCGACCTCAGGGTCCATCCCGAGCCTAAGACTGACGTGTATGATAACGGGCCTGCAACAAATCGCTAGTTGGGTGTTTAAAGCGTCAGGTTTGTTGCATCGGAGTCGGAAATGATTCGTCGGCAAGTATTTTTAATTAAGGCAAACTGGAACGCCAGCTCAGGAAGGACCCAGTCAGTCTCAAAGAAGAGATATCTCTCATTGCAAGTTAATCGTCGAGCAAAAACATTTTATTTTGTCCTTGTAATTACTGAAAACCCTTGGCTCCTTGTGATATGGCCGTTATGCTGGGGGAACAGCGTAGATCCAGATTAGCCGGCAAATCCGTACCTTCTGATCTGGATCTCGCTTTTAGATTCGCTGGGTTATTTCTTAACAAAAGGCTGCTAGCGTATATCCAAACTTAGTGCCGGTTGATCTGCATCTACACTGGTCGCACACGCAATAAAGCCCGAAAATATTTTAAGTAAACGGATAGCGTAAATAGAACTAGGCTATGAGGAACATTGCAGAATACTCTCACAGCTAGTTTACGTACAATATGGCTTCTAGTTTGATGTGCATCAACTTTTCTGGATTAAAACGAGGTATATTCGAATAATTTGACATAAATATGCACCATATCAAATAAAAGTGGCACGCACATTTATAGAATGGGCTAGTTCTGTGACAGCAACCTGGTTCATCCACTGCCAGCAATGGCTTCACCAACAATGCTAGATGCTCGGTACTGGTTCGCTTTCAAATGTTGGTCGTTTGTGTCCGGGGTATTTCTTAGCAACCACCAATTCAATGATACTTTATGGGAAAATGTACTAGTAGTTCAGTGATACTTTATGGGAAGCTTTAGCAACAATAAATGTGCTCATTATCACGTTGCCTTTAATTTCTGTATTATAATGTTATTTATCAAATGAATTCATATTGGCCTTGTTATTGGGTCAAGGGTAGTCATATTAGCCCAAGGCCAAAGGCCGAGGGCTATTATGACTGCCCGAGTCCCTATAACATGGCCAATGTGAATTCACTTAATTAACGACAATTTTATTAATTTACAGACTAAAATCATCATTCATATGAAGACTAAACTCGGCCAATACAGAATTGCTGGGCAATGATATGTACACTAACAGAGTCAAGAAAATTATTCATATTATTGTCAGCATGTTCCGGTTCGATCATTTTTCACAGAATTATTGACTTTTGAATTTCTCTATAAAGCTTGGCATTGGGCCATTATCGTCCGAGCTATTTCTCAGGAACCACCAGTAGGAGATCTTCAACATGTACTTGAAGTTTCACTAACGAGAGATGTGAATATTTTCTCAACATTCAGACTGAACGATTTTACACAGGATTATGGCCCTTTGAATTCATTTTATAGTATGATAACGCTGCCCGTTTGCCGCGGATGTGACGTCAGAATGGAAGTTGGGCGCACAAATTTATTCGAAATCGAGCTAACTGCGTTGTAATAAGGGCGATAATATATTGTTGTAAAATTGCGCTTAAATGGGACGAGTTATCATGAATATAATCACGTTTCCGATCAAAACAAGACAACATTTACAATAAAGCCGAACCATTTTAGTCACACAGATCTCATGAACAACGGAACTAGACAAGGTCGATAAGGCGATCTTTTTATTGTCGCTTTAAACTTATCGATTACCCAGGTGTTGAAAAAGACAAACCGTTTACTTTTAGGTGTCTTGAAAAAAACATCTCGATAATTTTTGGCCAACATATTTGATAATTTTACACAACATAACGAGGCCGATATACGTTTCCGTAGCATGTCGACAAGAAATATGTCGACATTCATGTTACTTCAAGTCGACAAATATATTAATGTAATTAAGTCGGGATTCTATGGAAACGCATAGGGTCCCCCTTGATAATTTAGATCGCGATATTTTTTACGCGCGATAACACCTTAATATCACGTATATTGTGACTTTTTTCTCTTGAAAATCCCAAAACATATTTGTATGATTTGAAAAATTGTGCACAAACAGCTGATATGTTTCCATGTCTTTCGCGAAATTAATTCAGCCATTTCAAAAATTTCTGGAAAAGAACAATATTTTATGTTGTATAACGTCAAATTTACAGCATATTTAATATCAATGACTAGATGATTTGACTCAAAATTGTTTTATTCCCCTAGCGGTTTATCGGGAGGGGATGGGGTTGGATGACTCTAGGTTTGCTCTTCGTCCGTCCTTCCGTCCGCCATTCTGTCCGTTCATTTTACTTGTCCGAACTATTTTCAGTCATTTATTCGCGGATTTTAAAATAACTTACTACATATGTTCCCTTTGGTGAGAGGGAGTGTCGCGTGTATGAACCATGATCATACTTTTAAAGGCCATGGCACAAAAGGACTTTCAAATTCAAAATTTTAACAAAAATCCTTTCCTGACCATTTTCCAGTCATTTATACGGGAATTTTAGATTGCCTTGCCACAAATGTTCTACTTCGCGAGACGGAGTGAACCATGACCATACCTTCAAATGTCATGGTCACATATAGATTTCAGTTCAGAGATAATATTGAAAAGCAGAATCAATATATCACCCTTAAATTGATTGGTATACAAGCTAATCATGGGATGGTAGAATGTCAGATCATTGTAACAAGATTACTTCCCCTGAAATTATTATATAGTCACATGTTTTCTATGTAATGATAAGAAGTTGACAGGCTGAGTAAAAATTTATCCAAGGGTGGGGATGGTAGGTGTGGGTACCTGACTGACAAAAATATTCTTCAGGTTTGGGGCAGGTAGAGGTACCAATGTACCGAAGCTTGTATGTACCCCCGGAATGAAGACATTAAGTCATCCCCGTCGACTTGAACAACACAGCAAGTCGTCAAAATTACAACGACATTCCTCTATATACCACGTCATGTTGATAAAAGGTATGTCGTTATGTCGAGAGACAGAATCCCGACTTACTTACATTAATATATTTGTCGACTTGAAGTAACATGAATGTCGACATATTTCTTGTCGACATGCAGTGTAAGAAAAAGCAAGTTGTCTAAAATATGACGACAAACTTTTTAAGGTATGTGAACATGTTGTATAAATAATGCATCTTCACGACATAATTTTATCGACAAAATGAGATACTGAACTACCAGGTTTATGCATGTCGACATAAATTTAGTCGACAAAGACTCCAAAAGAGAACAAGCTGTCAAACATTATTACAACAAAATTATATCAAGCGATAAGTTGTCATATCCTGAACGACAAGACGTGATGATATGATTTTGTTGTAATAATGTTTGACAACTTGACCTGTTTTATAGGCTTGTCGACGAAATTTATGTCGACATTGCATAAACCTGGTAGTTCAGCATCTCATTTTGTCGATAAAATTATGTTGTGAAGATGCATTAATTTTACGACATGTTCACATAACTTAAGAAGTTTTTGTCATCTTTTAGACAACTTGTTTATTCTTTAACTGTATGTCGACATAAATATGCCGACAACCATGTTACTTCAAGTCGACAAAAATATTTATGTCAGTAAGTTGGGATCCGTATCTCGACATGTCGACTTATCTTATGTCATAATGACCAGGTATATAGAGGCTTGTCGTTGTAATTGTGACGTCTTGTTATGTTGTACACGGCGAAAGAGACGACTTCATGTCTTCATTCCGGGGGTACATACAAGCTTCCGTACCAATGTCTACCCTGCTCTGCCCTGACCCCATGTCCCCCACCTCCACATTTTGTTTCCATTTTGTGATAATTTATACACTCAAACTGAAATTTTTTTCAGGGTGGGGTTTCACATTTCCCTACCAAAAAGTACATTATTTTAACTCCTAGAGTCAAATCGGAAGCCATTTCTTTAGGGTTGGGTGGTTCTCGGTGGTGGGTGGGTAGTGCCCCCCCCCCCCCCGACTCAGCCAGAAATCTTAGTGAATCAAATCTTAAGGCACGGAAAGGGGTTGTAAGGGGCATCTGTTTAATGATAACAAGTGCTGATGCGCGAGATAAAAATAGTTCAGTGGTGGGAGAGGTTAGGGCGTGGATACCTGGCTGACAAACATTTCCTCAGAAATATTTGTTGCTGGTAGCTACATGTATACCATCACTGTAAAAAATACCTTCCATTATTTATTTTTTTACTTTTTATTTCTTCACGGGAAAGTTGTAAATGTAATACTCCCGACCAAAATAATTTTCTTCAAGTTTACTTTTTCATTTTTTCTTCTTGTTTCAATTATCGATCACCTACTATGCTTTTTTATAACTCTCTATTGGTTGTCCCAACATTCTAAATAATAGTGCTACATGTAGCCGCCATTTCACCACGTTTATAGAGCATGTTCATGATGACGTAATATTGAAAGAAGTTTTGCGCGAAAAATATTGCGTAAAACACAAAATTTTGCCAAATATACACATGTTCTCTTGTTAAATATGTGTGTTTACCCAATAAAATATTGCAGATAAACGGAAAAATATCCCGTGAACTCTTTAAAAATAAGGCTTTTTGACGTTTAAACAATTATCGCGATCTAGATTATCAGGGGGGACCCTATGCGTTTCCATAGGATTCTGTCTCTCGACATAACGACATACCTTTTATCAATATGACGTGGTATATAGAGGCATGTCGTTGTAATTTTGACGACTTGCTGTGTTGTTCAAGTCGACGGGGATGACTTAACGTCTTGATTCCGGGGGTACATACAAGCTTCGGTAAGATGCATATATTACTTGCATACATCGTAATTTAAACAAGAACAGGTAAGCAAACTGGTTATAAATTGTGTTTGTAAAGGAGATCTTTTAAATCATTGAACACAAACTCAGAAAAGGTTGTCTTTATTTTATCGAGTTACTGGTTAATCAAGCATCCTAGAACTCGGTTTCAACAGGAAGTTTTCCTCAGATTCAATATGGATGGACTCTCTTATAAGTTGCCACAAAATCAAAGTTTGAACAAGTTGTTTTTACTATCGTGTAACTGTAATAGCCTGAAAAATATGCAGTTATTTATTCATTACAAAAACAACAATAACGAATGCTATTGCAATATACTAAGCGTGAAATTAGGCATCATAATATATCTTTAACTAGCACCTTAACACGCGTTTAATTATCTTAATATATTTCGCTTACTTTTCGTGTTTATCTTGTACAAATATTTATTTAGTTTGAAAATTGCCTTTAAGGCTTGTATGACATTGATAACCGATTATTTACCGATTGGTTACCGATTATTTACTGATCGGTAACCGATTATTTACCGATAAATTGGTAACCGATTATTTACCGATAAACTTACTAACTTTCTGACAATTCGTTTATTAAAAATTTATTCTGTGACTCAGGAGACTTATGAATTGCTGTATTGTTCTATACCGTGTATTTTCTCGTACTCCATTAGCATTTATAAACAATAACGTATGGAAAGAATGATGATAATAATTAACATGAAACACCTACCACTTTTCTATGATATTGAGTATATAAACTACAATTCAACAACTGGGCTTTAATCTGCATTCGTTTGATGACGACAAACAATTCAATAGTTCTTTGAGAACCTGATTTCGTCAAGAAAATTATTAATTTAAAGACAGGGATTTTTATTAAACAACATCTATGATAAATAAGATACAATAATAATCACTACATATGTTGGTAATTTCAAGCTTTGTGAAAGCTCTACCTAATATGTCTTATTATATATCAGCAGTTTTTACTTCTCGAAAGGTAAAGTGGTTGTTATATATAGTAACTTTCTTATGTTATAGCATTTTCAGTGCTATAGAATTTCAGTGCTGTAGCGTGCAAAAAAAAGCACAAAGCGTTCCCGCCTTTGTACATGTGCTCAAAATATACGGAATAAAAAGAAATAAATTTAATCAAGTGACAGTCTGACATCGTAAGTTTATAACTAACAAACTTTAAATTTATGAACAGCTACCGTTTCAATGTATTAGCATCTATTTCTGGTTTAGTACTGAATCGAAAATGTAAGTTTAAGATAAATCTGTAAGTGTACAATAGATTTTGATGTTTAGTATTGCTGAGCAAAAACTAACTTTAAGTTACTTTTATGATATCGTCGCACAGTTCAGCGTCCTTCTCTAAATATGAAAGACATTTTTACTGAAGATTATGAAACTGAGATTGGAAACCAATTTGGTCTCCATTTCAGACAATCAGATGCTTGAGATTTAGGACTGGTTTCCATTCTCAGTTTTATAACCTTGGCACATTTTTGAGGAATAGGTTTAGCAAACATGTAATCAATGACGCCTTCCTTATTCGGAAGTACAATGTAACTAAACTGTACTGGATTTTATAATTCATCGTTTAAATATTAATAAAAAGTATTCATATGTCTTCAAGATTCAGGAAAGCAAGCATATTAAGCACGAAAAACAAATAAATCGAAAGGTAAATATTTGCACACCGGGAATATCGGAAATAAACTACTTCGAAATGACATTTTGAAAGATAATTAAGAATTATGTCATTGGCAACAACACTGTAATTCGTCAATGCTTAATATATATCAGTTAAAGAAGAAGGACTACTTCCTAATAGCCTGATAATAAAAATTTGAGCTTATAATCATACGTAGAAGAAGCACGTGATTAACACGAACCTTAACATGAGGAACAAAATGATACACTAAATATACTAATTCGAATACAATTCTAGTAGGGGCAAAAGTGAGGTTATAACACCCTAGAAACTCGTTACCCCCCAAGTGGAAAATTGTTTTGCCACCGACCGTTCCAAGGCGGTAACCTCTCGGCTTCTCGCCCGAAACATTTTTTTTTGTATTATTTTAAGATTTATTCAGTTTTTTATTGTAAGCATCGTCAAATTTATTTGTTGTTTTTGTTGTTGATGTTTCTGTTGATCGTTCGCTTTACAATAATACATTTCTTTATAATTTTTTTTTCTTTTTTTTTCAATATTTCCTGACCTCAGATACGTATCGTCATTGATTTCAAAGTTCCTTTTGATGTATATATTGATATTGCACCAGAAAGTTTCATATTTGTTTACATAATGATCGCCGCCCTTGTTTGCTTTATTTTCGTCGAGACGGTTAATGTTTACTTTGACATTCATGTTTGTTCTCTACGAGGTCATAAGCACCTGTTACCTCATTTCCTTTCTTAAAAGTCAATTAGAAAGAACAGCTGACAAATGAGGTTATGAATTGTGATTGATCGACAATCTATAGGAGAAAAAAACGATTTATACACACAATTCTGAGGTAATGTTTTAAACACTTAGGTTCTGACAAATCTGCATGTCAGCCAATCTGATGCTTTAGATATGAGACTGGTCTCTAATTTCACTTACAAAAGTATTTCATAAAACCGTAAACATGATACAGATTATATAGCAAGAGAGAAATAACATAAGCAACATAACAAAAATGGTTACACATAAACAGGTCGTATGATGATAGCTTGAACAATATGTAAAACATCGCATACCGAAAATGATAAAAAGCATATGGCATGCCCTTAGAAATGACGTTCGGTTGGTTTAACGACCTGCTGTACATGTATGAATACAAAACGGATAGAAATAGATAAACGTTTTCATCATACGAGTATATCTACAAAATTAAAATTAAAATTTGTTATATAATAAGCTTTGTATTATATACTGAAAGAATAAAGTTTAGCAAGTATATAAATTGAACATAAAACATTTTCCTTCAATAAAAATGGTTTCTTATTATATAAAAGTTATGATATTCTTTTAATTGTTATTAATTGTCATGTACTCCATGTGAAATAATCAGGTACTTTTATTGCCAACTAAAAAGGTATGTCATTTTGAATATCTCCTATGGTATTTTTTAAGTTACTTAACTTGCTAAACTTATTTCTTTCATTATAGTATGATCGTAATCTAAAATGACGATGGAACATTGTGATTGGCAAATTTTAATGAATAAGTATTAACATTAAAACGTTTCTATAAATTTTTTCTTTCAAATAAAATTATATGAAAAGGGAACTTTAAAAGCCACCGAACACGACAAATATGAAAATATTGCAGGCTCGGTTTGATTGAGCCTGTTTATGGGCCGTAATGGAAATGCATATTACTGCAAACGGCACATAGCCCCATTATAAGAAACATTGAACTAAGTTAAACATTTAAAAACTTTAAAACCAATATGTTAAAATAATATGCTATATCAATGCTTTCATTAGCTACCGAATAAAGTTCATTACTCTACATCTAATAAATTCATCCAATTAGCGTCCTTTAATTGTACCACGTGACCGTCCAATATTTTCCCGTATTGGATCCAAAAAAGTCCGTACTTTTTTCATATTGGATGATTAAGTGCAAATGCACTTTACCATTGTTTTACAACGATAAAAGCCGTTGACCGTAAAAATGATCCGAATGAAAATAAAACACGTGGTTGTGTAGGCGCTTGTCTTTAAATACACACGGAGACGAGTAAAGCGTCTGGTGACAGTGACTCGTTGTTATCGTCTGGTTCAATCAGACAATGTCATCATGTTAACTGATGGAGAAATTTCGGAATTTGTACTTATTAAACAGAAGCCGAAAAACACATTGACTAAAACAAAATCAGACGTTAAACGCTTGAAAAGTCATGCTTCATTTATTAGATGTAGAATAAAAAGGTTATTAGACGCTTTACTGTACAATACGGGATATATTTGGACTCGTACACAGCTTGAAAAAACAATATTGGACTCGCCTAACGGCTCGTCCAATATGACTTTTCAAGCTGTGTACTCGTCCAAATATATTCCCGTATTGTACAGTAAAACGTCTAATAACCTATAATTACCGTGATTTCTGGGAATTGTTGTACAAATGCGACCTGTTAAATAACACTATTAAAGATATAAACTCTTTGGTTTCTTAATAAACCATCATAAGTATGCAGTAATTCAATTATTGTAAAAAAACTAATTTTTATCCATTCATTCATCAATCACAGGGTTGATCTAAAAATAATAAATGAAAAGGGAACAGAGCTTACCTTGATCAGACTGCGCCCAACCCCCTCCCCCTGCCATCCCCACCCCCGGTTGACGTGATTCTACATTGGTCGCAAAATTGATATATGTAAAAGGTCAAATGTAATTATCTTCATCTTTTTACAATGGTAATTCTAATTTTGTTGTATAAATTAAATTGGTTTTCGAAATTAAAAAAAGAAAGGTCTACTTTCGATAATGGCCTTGTTTAGCCATCTGTTGTGCTGTTGTTTACTCATACTCCTACAAGTTAGGATTTGTATAACTGGCCGGCAAATGCAATTCAGATTCTCCTTCAACAATTTCCGATTATTATGCCAGCTGAAACGCGTTTGTCTTCTGTTCTGTGGCTAACATATCGCTGTTTATATAAATCCTTATTCAAATGAGTTGGTTAAACTTTAACTATGTTGTTGTCTTGCCATCACATTACCATTAAACTATTGAACTGATGTTAATCAAGTATCCCAATAATTGGGTTTTCAAATACATAAAACAACCTGATAAAAAAATAATGCGACATGGAGTCCGTTACAACAATTTTTGGCATATTTTAAGTTAAAGCTTAAAATAGAGCAATTCAAGAGCGGCTCAAACATTTACAATAAAGATATAGGCTCTTGAATTGGAAAATATTTTGCCTTCAATAATTATATGTTACATGTTAACGATCATTGCAAACAGCTGGTCTTAAGTGGGTTATGCCTAATTATATCGTCTAATTAAAAAATTGTGTTAACTGGACATTTTCACAATCATTTTTCGTAACAGTTCATATACACAACTTTATATTTCCTAGTGTCAACAATGAAATAGATGAAAAGGGAACTTTGAAGACCCTCGAACACGACAAATATGAAAATATTGCAGGCTCGGTTTGATTGAGCCTGTTCACGGGCAGCAATGGAAAGAGCGCAACTCAATATTTACACCAATAAACAGTACAATTTTGATTCATTCCAAACCATGGAATACATATGTCGGTGAACATGGAACCTTCAATACGGTATTCAGGTTAATACCATTCCTTGTTCAGCGGCGTATGGTCCCCAGATAAAAGAATGGGTTTGCCCTAAACGAGAAAACAATGGGCGGAACTAAACAGAATAGAATTTTGACAGGGGATCTTAGAATATAAATCCTGCATATCACAGACAACGCCTAAGGCAAAATTTAAAAAGCCAGGAAGTATATCCTTGGGGATGATCGAACAATATCCAAATTTTAATTGGCTGGGATATTTAAAGTACCCATCTTTAAACTGGACGAATTATTAAAAACAAAAGTAAATTTAGAAGTAGTATTAACTTAGTACATAAATATCATACTCAACGACCTTCAAAGGATGTTACTGATAACAGCACTGATTGAATGAGTTATCCAAATGAGATTAACATTTAACAATTCCAATCAGAACGAACAAGTATGTAACATATGGTTCAATATAAACTACTTTACTGAAAATGCATTCCAAATATTGATTCTATTTGAAATTTACACTCGTAAATTCAAACTTCTAGTCCATTCTCAAGAAAAAAATACGAAATTGTTTTGAAGCATAAGTCACCTTGTTTATATCGTTCATGTTGTTTTTTTTCTCAGTTGTTCAATTTGAAAAAAAACAAGAACGCTATTTGCTATGGATGTGACTGTTAAAACTGTCTTCCCTTTTTTGGAAGGTTTTATGTAGTTGCGAATGTTGAATGCTTGCAATAAAACTTATCTCGGTTTATACAACCAAAAATAGAAGAAACAAGAAATATCTTTAAAAAAGATAAACGGCGTTGATGGAAAAGTTTTATATATACATGTATATAAGAATGAAAGAAATACAGAGAGGCAAAGCAGACACAGTTTAGTTATTTTATTTTATTTGTTATAGCTGTCGACGAACCCTCCCTGCCTTCTTAGTATGACTTAGAGATTAAGCGACCGAATCATGACAACTCATAAATATATTGAAAGTGTCTTTCAAAAAAATGTTGAAGCTGTTGCAACAATTTCATACAGTGATAACAAGTCGTTTAAAGATACTGAAGCAAAATATTCTCTTTCAATAAAATACCTCGTGTAGAGTTAGAATTCAAGATGAATAAATGTCCTGGAAATTTAATAAATATAAATAAGAACAGCCTGTTACAAGAGCGAAATCTACAAACTTTTACGTATATTAACTTTAAAAAAAGTGTCCGTCCTGAGTTTTGAACCCGGGGCCTCCGTTTGAGAGGCGAGAGTGTTAGCCACTACATTACATTAATCTTGTATTTTGTACTTGAAATTAACAATCAGTGTCAAAGGAACTAGAAAGGAACCAGTAAGAACTAGAATTATCTACACTTCTCTTTCGTTTTACACTGTGTATTGTATGCAAGTGTTTACCTGACACCCAAGAATATTCCATATAATATTGTATTTAAGCCATCAATATTGACTTAACTGGTTACTTAAATCGTAAATATGTTTTTCCTCCAATACAACACCCACTAACAACCAATCGAATTAATCTATTTGATTTTTCCGCTGCATAATAATAAAAATCCCACTAGATACCTCTCCACCCTGCTAGATGCCTCTCTGGTGTAAATAGCTACCAATCGAAATAGTTTATTTCATTTTCCCTCTGCATAATAAGAGAATACGAGTATTATTTACAACATTTCATTGGTCGAAAAACTAGGTCAAAAGTGAGCTTAGACAGCTAACGCCGAAAAAAAACAGAACAATTTAAAGCCGAATATTAAAATAAATCATTAGATAACTGTAAAATGCATTTGTTCGTGACAAATTGGAATCTGCATGAATTGGAAGCTCAGTTTAGACATGTCATGACCGTTTCTAAGATAAAATTAAGTTTGCTCTAAACAAGATTGCAATGCGCCATATTGGATAAAGATCATCTTCATTACATTGGTACACAACGTCCTTTATATTATTTTTTGGTTAGAATTTGAAGCATTTTAGTAGTATTATTTTTTACGCGAAATATGTTAAGTTGTGTTAATTAATAAGTTTAAACGATTTTTGATACTTTCGGGGAATATAATAATAATTAAAACACTTTTGAAAAAGCTCTGGTATTGGGTCAGGGATTACGGAGATAAATTGTTGCTTATTTATAAAAAAACAAGTTTGTGATTCTTTTGACGTGTCGATAAAATTTCCATTAGTCATACAGTTTACTGATTCTGCAGTTCTTTTGCATTCTTCTTCAATCTGAATTGAATTTCCCTTTTGAGTTCTTGAGAGCAATTTTCTTTAGTATGTCACTGTACTGGAGTGTAGAGGTCAAATAAAGCTTCTTCAATATCGTCGTTTTATCACATTCTTAAATTTTCGTAGTGAATTGATGCGATGCACGTCCAAGCTTCGGAATAGACACATCAATATGTTATAATTCTCATTACAATTTGCGTCTTCTTAGGTAATAACTTCTCAATGCCTATATTCCTTTACTGATTTTAAAAAAACATTGTTCTGATTGTGGTTGATTATTTTTTTCTTTTTTCTTGACAATGTTATAGTTAAGTTATGCAAAGTTCAAGTCAACTAGCCCGAATTCCCAAAATTTGAATTTTTTAGTCGTTGTTTAGATTAACTAGTGCGAAATTTCAGCCATCGGCGATAATATACGTACTAGTGCCTTCAGCAAATTTGCAGAATGTTCGATCGAATGTAGTTAATAATATCATTTATGTAGAGAACAAAAGATACAAGTAAGTCCTCAAACAAAATCCTGAGAAATACCCGCACTCTAGTTTCTAAACAAGACTTAAATGTCAAACTATGTCACAGACCTTATAGAAAACTAATCTCACTTCTTTGCCATCATCGGTGCCTTGCATATATCGTTGTATATGAAAATACAAAGGTTCGTTACTGAATATCCTTTTTTTAAAAAGGAGCATTTTTCTGTTTGAATGAAAAAGGTATTATTATGTGTGTGAGCACAACATTCCACTTATCCATCGCATCGTTTTACTGAGGTAGATATAGAACGATAACTTGAACGAAATTAATCTGAATGTTTAAATACAAGTGTCAGGTTTGATCGTTTTGAACTCGGAGGAAAATATACTTAAAGAAATAAGAAACGCAACTCCTTTAAACACAAAATATGTTTCGTGATGAAAGAAGTTGCGTTTTTAATTTCTTTTACCATATAATACATGTATGCATTTGAAGAAATTAGAAACGCAACTTCTTTAAACATTAGATGTATTTCTTGTTTAAATAAGTTGCGTTTCTAATTTCTTTAAGTATATATACTTTGCATATATTGTTTTATATATTATATAACGGTTCAGCTAGTGCATGTGCACCTTGTTTGAGTATTATCAAGACCAGATGAATTTGACAAATCAATATGCTAAATAGCGTCTAGTGCGTCTCGGGGAATCAAAGAAATGTCTGCACGTGATTGACAGATTACGCCTTTAAGTACTGGGATAACGTTGTTAGAATCATCTTAGGACGATTGTTCACACATATACATGTTAGATTTTGATGCTGTCGCGTGGTCGCAAGAAGCTTCATTATGTGCGAAAAAATGCTTGATTTGACATAGACATATGATTTATATTTTTTTACTTAATTGAAATTGAAACCATTTCTTAGCTGTATTGTTTACTTTGTTAGCTTCTAATTGTTAAATTGTATTTATTAGTAAGTAGAAGATTTAAGCATGTTTTGATGCTTTCGTTGCTTCATTTCGTTTCATTCGAAATAATGTCTATGCGTATTTGAAGTAGTTGTTATATTTTTATGTCATTTGAACTTATATGTAAGGGTGTATATTCTCAAAACTTTGGGACTTCTTGTGGACAGTGACAAATTTGCGTGTAATCGATGATTTCGCTTTTTTAAATTTAGTATCAATATTAAGTAAAGCGTTTCAATCGGTAATGCTCGGGATACATGTACTACTAGTACCGCATATCCAGTACCCAAGGTTATAAAACTGAGCATGGAAACCAGTCTCAAATCTCAAGCATCTGATTGGCTGAAATGGCGACCAGTCGCCATTTCAGCCAATCAGATGCTTGAGATTTGAGACTGGTTTCCAAACTCAGTTTTATAACCTTCAGCCAAGAATGACCACGTTCAGCGATAATTGACAATAAGACTTGAAGTAATGTTTTGCGTTAGAAACTCGACAATATTCTGTTTAAAGGAAGCATACCGAAACGATTTCTCTTTGTATTGTTGTGAAGAGGCAAACACTTTTAGTAAAAATATAAGAACAATACATTGAGTGATTTATGAACAAACAAGCACGTTTTAAATTATTCAATTAACAATGTCGGAGAAAGTAAGAATCTGGTTTGTATCAAACTTTCCTTGCAATAAGGAAACCTTGCACTTTACACTGGTATTGTGAATTTTCTCATAAATCATGAAGAAATGCAAATTCGAAGAATGACGAATGTTACGCAGTACTAGGAGTTGAGCTTTATTTAATGAACTCTTAATGAATTATTGGGTAATGTCTTTCTGAAATGACTTGATACAACAAATTTAACGACAGAGTGACAGCACGCTCTTTCGCAGGAACTGATTATAAAACGTGCGTACAAGCCGGTGAAACGTTGAACACTAAACCCCAGAGAATAATGACTCCCCGGTCATTATTTTAGTATAGAATAATACCCCCTTTCTATAAAATACAGACTACCCTTATACAATAATGATCCTAGATTTTAACTATAAAATGTGGACTCCCGATCATAAAATTATGATCCTTGGTAAGATTATCATAACCCCAGTCATAATTCTATGATCCAGGTCATAATTGTATGGTTATGGTATTAACTTGATACAATGTAATTAGAAAACTAGTTTTAGAAATAGTAATCGAGTGTCGTTATCCTTTATGTAACATCACTACTATTAGGACGATGAGTAAGAATCTCGTGGTCATCTTTCGAAGGAGAATGGCACATTTTTATAAAATATTGATTCATTTCCCCACTAACTTAGTTTTTAAAGCGGTAACCTAAAATCAATTTTTATAGTACTGTTGTTGTTTGTTACTCGTAGTTCCTGTCGCCTTATTCGTACTAGACTAAAAAATCTCTACACGAAAATGTTTCAAACTTTATCTAGATATTATTAAGAAAGAAATCATTTGTCTTATATTCAAAAATCTTTTGACTTATATTCAAATATAAAAATTAATGCAGACATAGGCAGACAGTTGTGCTATTTTTCCAGACATAAGGCAGACGACAGACGTTTGCAGACTAATAAAAGTCTGCCGAGTATTTTGAATATGTTGTTTGGGTTTGTATTTTTTTCAGAAATGTGTGCGATAAATCAAATTATTTTTCAACAGATTTTGTATATGAATACCATTATTAATTTTATTTACAATTTGTTTTATTATTCGAATTTCATTATATTGTTGAAGAGACATCCTTTTTGAATTAGGGGTACTTGTGTCATTTTTCAGGCGGTTTTAAGTAGAGAAAGTAAATCATTATATCAATATAAGGCATAAAATATGCAAATCGTCTGGGGGAAGTCCCATGTTTTATGACCTGTGACGCCCATGACAACAAGATGTTGTTCGAATTTAAGGGCCATAACTCCAAAATAGGTGGAGCAAATGCATGTTTTTCTTTCTGCACAACTAGGCATCGATAGTAGTAATCCCTGAACGTTTGACTCAATTCCGTCCAATAAAGAATGAAGAGTTGCGGTCACAAAAACCTGTTCCAGGTAAGCACGTACGCACATAACCATATTTTCTTCCGGTGGCTATCGGTTGGGATATCTATGTTGTACGTGTACCTTAGATGGGTTAGGGTTGGGGTTTTGGTTAGTGGGGTCGTTATTCTGTAAGGGTTCACAGTTCAATATGAGGGGTTATTTTTCTACGTGTATGGGAGTCATAGTAATATGACCCCCGGTCATAATATAATGACCGGGGTTCATTATTTTATATAAAATAAAGACCGGGGTTTCACTATTCTATGGAGTCATTTTGCAAAGTTACACCGGCGTCACAAAACTAGTATGTGTCCACTGTCCATAGAGAGCGACTTTTGCGACTTTTATTGTAGACACGTTCCGTATCCGGAGCGAATTTAGTAACTTCAAAATGACAATCTTGAGAAGAAACATTGCAGCAATTTACAAGATGAGTTTAATTTAATTTAAGACAAATGATTACTTAATTAAGCAAATTGGATTAATATTGAAAGATCTAACAGAAACCCGTATTTTTTCTCAATTTTTTATCCATTATTATATTCCGTTTTTGCAATAAATAACAATTTATGGGAATATATTAAAAATCATTATTGCATGTTTGTTTTGACAATAAAAGTTCGAATACAAGCTTTTGCATAGGATGTTAAACAAAGAGATCAGTGATCTGCCTATCATTTTTAATGTCTGTCATTAATTTTGTGAAAAACTAGATTTATGAGTTCTGTCTTTGCAATCAAATTATTGTCCATTCCTCTGATCTCCCGGTCGTAAGAAATATTCAGTTGATTAAAGAGCGTCTGTGCCATTGTGTCTTGCCTACATATTACATAAGCAGTAATTATTCGACTGTAAATCTAGTTCCTATTTGTATGTAATTTGTATGTAATACTATTCATTTCTCCTACCAAATTAATGTACGGTTGTCAGGTTCAGGAAAGATGAAATGTTTGGTCAGGCAGATTGTTATGCAACGACTGAACGTGACAAACCGTTATTTCAACAAACTATTTTTTGGACAAAAATATTAAAACATATTAACTTTTACTAAAAATTGAGGAAAAGCTAATGATCTGTTTCCATGGTGTGGTGATTAAGACCAGGTTTTATTACATTTTAGGCTCGTTTTGTGAAAATCTGTTTTCGGTGATAATTTTAAAATTTATATGACTAATATATTTTTGGTATATATTTTTACTGCATTTAATACAGCAAAATGCATAAAAAATTTCTTTACAAATTTTATGTGAAATTGTAAAAACGTGAAATATGCGAAAGGAACAGCGTCCACACAGAACACAAAGGTAGAAAGGTAACGATAGCATGTGTCATAAAATGATCAGTTTCCAAATAGACAGCTCAAATAATTGACGTAAATGAGAACCCGAGAGGTGACGGCCTTGGAAGGTTCAGAGCGAAAATATTACATTTATGCTGTGCGAAAATGTTCAGACTAGAAAAATCTCAGGCTAACCCAAAACTACATTCATAAAATAATTGTAGTGACAAAATGATTTTTTAAAAAGGAGAAATATGCATATCAGGGATCGCCACATTCAGAAAAAACAGCCTCTCCACACAGTCAAGAAGAAGAGAGAGGGAGAGAGCATGGTCAATAAAATGATCAGTTTAAAAAAAGACACCACTAACAATAAACAAAAATGAGAACCCGAGGGGTTACCGCCTTGGAACGGTCAGTGGCAATTTTTGCCGCTATGCGTATGTCTTTTTGTCTGTCAAATTATTTTCCGGAGTTCGAGTGGCACTGCACTTGTGTCCAACATTCTTCTAACAGTGTTAAAATTTTAACATTCGCAATACAAGGTTTACGATGAGGAAACAATGTTTTAAACTAAATCGACCCGACTTGTATTCATGAACTGCAAGTAGAAAACATTTTAGTTTAGAAGATGATTCGGTTATACCATTGTCATTCGCCATTTGAATAAATAGATTTTGACATAGTTTTGCATCCTAGAGCTAACCCTTATCCCCTCATGTCCCATTGTTCTCAATTTTCTAAGTCTCTGTAAAATGTTTCCTAACAACATAATTGCTAGCAAGACATATATTGTTGTCAAGATCTATATTTCTAATGGAAAACAAATGCCAAATACGGCTTTACTAGGGGAGACCGGGGATACCTGTTACGCGGGGCAAGTTGTTACACTCAATTTTGCGACAACATTGCTACACTGATAAAGTTGGTTTGGGAACTTAGTTAATCCTCTAAGTTACCTCTATGTTTTAATGTAAATTTCATTGAAATTGCCCGGGAAGATGATTCGGTTATACCATTGTCATTCGCCATTTGAATAAATAGATTTTGACATAGTTTTGCATCCTAGAGCTAACCCTTATCCCCTCATGTCCCATTGTTCTCAATTTTCTAAGTCTCTGTAAAATGTTTCCTAACAACATAATTGCTAGCAAGACATATATTGTTGTCAAGATCTATATTTCTAATGGAAAACAAATGCCAAATACGGCTTTACTAGGGGAGACCGGGGATACCTGTTACACGGGGCAAGTTGTTACACTCAATTTTGCGACAACATTGCTTCACTGATAAATGATGGTTTGGGAACTTAGTTAATCCTCTAAGTTACCTCTATGTTTTAATGTAAATTTCATTGAAATTGCCCGGGAAATTTTCATATAAGCTAGGAAAAACTGATTTTACCATGTTCAAGTATTTTTATTTTTCGAATTTTGAAAATATTTCGATATTTCCTCCTTATTGCAATTCTTAAACACAAACAAAAATAAACATAATAGTTTGTATTTTCTTTGAAACTAGAAATAAAAATAAATCAGGCTAAATGTTTTATTCAGCGACTCTGAAGTGCGACAAGGGATGGGTAGGGTAAAGGTTTACGTCGGTGATGGGGCAAGTTGATACAGAGTCAAATGATGCCCTCTCGGAGTCATACAGATCTACGGTTTGTCTGTGTGGGTAAGCTTTTGTATTCTTTGACTGTGGCTATTCCTGAATGCATATTTGACTAACATTTTTACATGCTTCATACTGAACTTTCGCAAAGTTCTCTCGCAAGAGTTAAAAATGTACATTGTTTTCGTTCATACGCTATAAGAAAAACACAAATTTATATTTGAAATCGATCGGAATTCACAATAAATTTAAAAAAAAATCATTGCCTTATTGAAACGTTTGCGACTTTCCAATATAACACCCACAGTTATTATATTTAAAATACAGCATGCATGTTTTGGTCAACATTTATATTATAAACAATGTTAACGTGTTTGAATAAAATCGTTATCAAAAAATAACTTTTAGGTATCTGAATATGGTAAAATTGTACCCAGAGTTATTGTAACATTTTACCCTGAGACCTGTAACAACATGCACCACGACCGGGGTAAGTTGCTACACTTTGGTCTACTTGCTAAAGCTTTTTTTACCCATTCGATTTATATACTCTAATCGGGCTAATTTTATATTACACTAAAATTCCTGTGGTTTTTAATTGCCACAATTTACATTACTTTCGCACAACTGATGCAGTCACAATTCCGAATAGTGTAACAACTATCCCCGGTCGCCCCTACTTAAAAGAAAATTAGTTCTTTATAGCGCACACACGATATCACAAAAATTTGTATAATATTATATTATATGCCCTCTTTAGGCATAGCTGTTGAAAATTGATCACAACAGTTAATTTGCTAGACAATTATTGAAATAATAATTTCCTGTAGCAAATATTTTAAAGAAAGCCTTGTCGCACAAAATATTAAATATAATTGATTATTTATTTTACTTTATGATTTATGTGTCGTCTATAAAGCCTTTTTCAAGTAATCATGCAAAACATGTGTTGATTTGTTGAGTTATTCCTTTGTCTGGCGTTTTGATGTATTCTTAAATCAAATTGTTCCTGCGTTAGAAGAACTCTACTTCAAGGTGCAATACTAGTACTTATACTAACGCTCTGCAATTATTGCACACTTTCAGCCGTCAGGAGGACGATCATTTTTATAAAACATTTTAAAGCTGAACACAATAGGAAAAATACACATTTCTACCGCATCGGTTCTTAATGAAACTGCTTTTTCTTAATTTTGCAAATCAATTGAAAAACAATACAGTGTTGACATGTCTAATTTTAGCAATATGAATTTATAAGGTCATATGCAGAAGTTTCAACTGTTTCAAGTTCGCTTGTCGTCTTGCTACTTGAAAAGATTAGAATAAATTAGAGAAATTTTATAACTTGCAAACAAGATCGCTTGTTACATTCTCCGATAGTGCGGTAATATGAATGTTTATATTGTTTTCATAAAATATGTTCGTTTCCCTAGAACAGTTTTTGTTAAAACGTGATTCAGATATCAAAAAAAAAAATTAGCCAAACAGCTAACTGATCATGTGTCTGACACACTTCCCTTTATGACTCTTCGAGAAAGACAGAAGATTAATCAATATGCTTGTAGCCTCATTCTTATTCCGGAAAATAATTTATCATATGCAGAAGTTTGATTTCGGGAGGGTATCATCTCTTTTATCTGTAAAGTTAGTGAAGAATTCACAAAATTTATATAGGATATACATTATGTTATTTTTAAAGTAAATTTTTATATTTTAGTAGTAGTTCAAATTATGAATTATCCATATCGTTTCCCAAAATGCAAAGCTCATTCTTTGCTAATGAGTTATATTATTAAAGACAAGTGAATGAATGAATGAATGAATGAATGAATGAATGAATGAATGAATGAATGAATTTGATCTGATCGAATCGAATCGAGTCGGATGAGATCAGATCGATTTGATCAGAAGTTTAATTTGAACAAGAACTGAATAAACTGAATTTATTGAATTAAATTGCTTTAAATATGAATTCAAATTTGATTTGGATTGTTATGAATGTTATTTGATATAACCATTGTTTTATACTATTACCTGTGTAATGTTAAATGAATAAATGGGGTCACTTTTGAAGGGGCTTGAAAAAAAATTGCAGTCCCGGGTCCATGAATTGGTATTTCTTAAGTATGACTTTCACTAAGACAATGTTAATTTAAACTAAGCCACCAAACAGTCAACCTGATAACAACCAAAATATAAATATTCATATCATATCAGGTGTTCAAAACTGAAACATTTAATAATACTATTAACAACCCTTTTATTTAGGAACGTCCGCGAGGACCACCACAAAACAGATTTCGAATTATGGCACACATAAGCAATAACAAGATAACATCTCAATCTTTTCTGCATGTCATTTCTGAAGATCTATATAAATTAATAAAGGCCATTCAACTGTTTTCTCCTTCATTGCAGCGTAGACAGAATATGCTAAAAAAACGGTCTCGAGTAATGAAAAGTTTAATAAATAGTCAATGTTCGTATTTCAGATGATTGTCAACGTTCGTTCTGATCTATAATTGTCAATCAGTCGATTGCACACGACGATTTGTTCGCTTTTTTATTTGTTTCCATAAGGCAAGTGTCTGTTACTTGATCAATCTATCGCTACAAAAATAAGGCAGTCTTAAAATTACCCGTTACCGATGTCGTGCAGTGATGATTACGTATATTAGGGCTATGAGATGGACATGCCCATGATGTCTGCTACCTATAATAGCTTTTGGACATATGTCCGGATAATATCAAAATGTAGACCGATAGTAAAGCCACTATAACATTAAGTTTTGCACAGGTATAAATATCGAGTATACATATATAAAAAAATAAAAAATATATAAAAAGGAGGAAGCACGATGCTAATAGATGTATATATAAAATTGTCTCACATGTTTGCATATGTAAAAATAAGTGTATGTAAATGTCTAGGCAGTCAGAGGGTCATTTGTGGATAGTTTTGGTTTGTATGCGTTGCCGGAAAATTTCTCTATTGAGAACTTGGATGGCACATCTATGACCATGTAATGCACTCTTGGCTAGGCGATGTCGCCGTGTCTGGTGCTTAGCTCTGTTCCTTTATGTCTGAAGGTTTGTTCTTTGGTTACTTATCTCACCCATATATATATATATATATAATAGAGTTTTATCTTATCATCTTTGGGATATCCATTGTATGCCTCAGGGTCTTCTCTCGGGCGAAACTGTAATTTCGTAAGTAAACGACCACCAAAAACGGAATATTACTGGTTTGTAACTTATAAGTCTAACATGCAAATAAAAACATAAACGTTTAAAATTGTGACGTTAGTTTTTCTAAGTTTCTAAGTTTATCCAAGATACAGCTTAATTTACTACGAAATATCATCCGTCGGTTTTATTGCAGAATCATCAAAAATGTCTTGAATATTCTTATTGTAAATTGTAATTAGTCAAGTTTTAGTTTTAGTTTTCTTCAATTATAAAATATGATCACTTAAGCAGACATTCCAAACTTTCTTTTATTATCCTAAGAATCTCCGTTTCCCGATTGATTGAAAAAGAATGCATTCAAATAAATATGCATATCAAGATTTCTTGTCTTTCCGATTATAAAACAAACAAGTTTAAAACAAGTTGTCAGCTCTTTTGAAATTCAAGAATACCACTTTGGGTATGTTGCAACTTTATTGGAAGATTACTTTATCACTCGAACATGTATGTTGTTTTCTAATTTTTGTAAATTACACAATTTAGCGAAAATTCAGTAAACTCAAAATACTTGTGTTTGTCAGCATCATAAATGTATGGATAATCTCAAAGGCATACGGAAGAGGCGGAAGCGCCTAGTCAACCATGCGAAGACAGACAAATTATATATCATCCGTATCCTCCAAAACGCATAGTTCAGGGATCAGCAATCAACATGGACATCAAATTTGTTGCAATTTAATAATTGCATTTGTAAATGCTATAATAGAGAATGTCAGTAACGAATATTTGCTTTTGGTGAAAGAGCTATTGAAGGGAAATTTCAACCCCAAAGTTTACAAAAATTGCATCTAAAGCGATACATCTAGTTAGTTAAACAACATACAGTATACAGAAGTGTGAGAACATGTTGAGGCGTTTTGAGTAAGTGTTCGTACAACTAGACATATTGCGTGAAATGTAGTCATAAATATCTGTTTTTACTCGTCTTAATAGGTTTGATACGAAGTTTGAGTGACGTTAACACGTAAACTGAGAGAACGCTTCAAGAAGCAATTTAAGACTATTTTAACTGCATACCATATTTTTCACATTGCTTTTTAATTAAATGTTTCTTGCGGTAGACATGTCCAGTCATTATCTCTTTCAATAAAAGCGAATCTTCATTACTGACATTCTCTAGCTACTAATAAAAAAATTATTTAAGTCTTCGAACTTTCAAATATCTAAGTCCTTATCTGAAAATTAACAATTTATTCTATATTATGGAATAACATATTGTATTTAAAATCATCTTTAAGAACAGAATAAATGAAATACCGGGTATTTCCACAGTTGTAATTTGAAAATTATGCCATTCAGTTTCCTTTTTTATGTATAAAATATACTTTAAATAAAGTCCTTTTTCATAAAACACTTTAGTTTACTTAAATCTTTCTATTTACATGGCTTTTATAACTACTAAACAATATGATAAAAGAGATTATTTTAAATTAAAGTATTATTACATGTATGTAAATTGAAACATACGATTACTTCACATTATTCTTAAAAGCATTGCTGTAGAAAATCATGATTCCAAGAGAGGGTTTTTTTCGTGAAAATAGTGAAAAGAACATCAGTCATCAGTTTCTATTATTCCCGCAATCGTGTTCTTGCTAATCTATCTGAAGATATTCTTGTCTGAAGTATCAAAGCCATCAAGTATAATCCTTTTTAGCTTAACATTGCCATTAGCTTCTTATGTTCATATGTAGGCGTGGTTTCGTCTGCAAAGATATTAAGCGGATGTATCAATTTGAGTTAGCAAATGCAACTTCTACTTATGTGTTTATACGAGAACCTTTAGTTGCAAGTGTGCGGTTGGTTCGCCCAAGAGCTTTGATTAAAAACCTCAGTTGCATCTGTTTTGCCAATATACTATTGCATAATACAGTTATTTATATTATGCTTATTCAAAAATACATCATAGGAATTTAACAAAAATTAGAACCCCCGAGAGATTACCGCCTTGGAATTGGCAGTGTCAGTGTTCTGCCTAGCTCAGTCGGTAACGTGCTCGAAATCATGTGGCTAAGCGCTGTCGCACTACGAGGTCGATTCCCAGTGTAATTAACAATTCACAGCGGCGCTGTTTGTGAAATGGTGAGGCCGTCGGAAGTTTCTCAGTAGCGTTATCAGTATTAATCAGATACCGGTTTTTAGGTTTACCAGGGTTATCCGCGCAACCTCTTTCGGAGTTGTTCCGGCTACCTCAGTCGGTAACTTACTCAGAATCATGTCACTTGACAACCATTCCTCCACTTAAAACTTTACCAGTCAATATCCTTTATTTAAACTAATGACGCAATCTGTCTGCAATAGGTTATACTTATACTTTGATAAACAATCCTCGTCGAATACTCTTGCTATGTGAAAGAACTCAAAAATTGGTAAAGAAAAAGCAAGTTTACAATAAAAAATAATTGATTCTTGATGCAATTATTTCAATAAGTTCAAAATTTGTTTAAACCTATTTATTTCATATCAAAATATTTTAATATGAACAATTATACCATATTTACCTGTGTACAATGCAAAAAAAAGACTATTAATAGGGTGTTCATGACGTCACAAATCATACAGGGTACATTAAATTAGAAACTTCAAATGCTGAATTTCAACAAATCTTTCATCTTTCAGAAAGACAATGTGTAAATTATTTTAACAAACCTTTCCCTGTGGATCAACCTCAGTTTAATATAAAGAGAATCTATCGTTGGTATTCGGCGAAGATCAAGGTATCTCAACCCGAGGGTAATGCTTTCCAGACGGAAAAGAGGCTGTGCCGAGTTTCCGTCTGGAAAGCATTGCCCGAGGGTTGGAATACCGTGATCTTCGCCGAATACTAATGATTGATTATTTTTCTCACTTACTTCTTAAAGATTCAAACAAAGCTCTGTTTGGAAAAGTAAACATTCGTTTAATTAAGTCACATAATAAATTTAAATGACTTCGTATAAGAATCATGACGTAGTCTAAATCAATAATGAAAGTGCTCAATTAATATGGAGCGCAATAATACGAGTACCGTACGCGAGCACGCGGAGTTAAAGATAAGGCCATGCGAGATAAGGAAATCTCACACGGCTAAAAATAGAGATTTTTCTGATTAGTAAGTGAGAAAATCAGTTATATCATTTTTATAACACGTTTGGCCTTTATTTACCATTGTCACTAAGAGAAAAAAAAAGAAATATGTATATCAGGAATGGCCACATCCAGCATACACCCCCCCCCCCACACACACACACACACACAGCCAAAAAGTAGAGAGAAAAAGAGAGCATGGTATTATAATAATCAGTTTCAAAATGGACGCCACAAACAAATAATAAAAATGAGAACCAGAGGGGTTACCGCCTAGAACGGTCAGTGGCAAAACAAATTGCCACTGGGGGTTTAAACCAGGTTCTAGGGTGCACCAACCTCACATTTGCCCCAACAGGTTCTCGTATCACAAAACAAGTACAAATTGTCTTGGTGAAATAACTCCAACCCACCCATCGGCTCAACAATGTTGCATGCAAAAGCACACAAACATAAAAAAAAAAACATAAGAAGCCAATAGCATTGCAAAGCCAAAGGGCGGTTACTCAATGATCTTACCTAGACCAGATCACCTGGAGTAAAATCAGTAAGAACACGATGACAGGGATAAAAGAAACAAATCGAGCTTCTAAGTTCTTTTAAGTAAAGATTTCCCCATAAAACCTTCATAAACTCTTAAACCCCTGCCACCGTCGTGCAACCAAAGAGGTAAGCATACTGATCAACTGTAGATGGGTTGATCACCAGGCCTGCAAAGCGCTTTAAAATATCATATTGGTAACCTTTCTTATTAAATTTACAGATGGTTTTTACGAACAACCGGGAGAAATTAACATTGCCTTTTATCTTCTTAAGTTTATAAATTAAATCTCCATAAAAAAACTGGCTGTGAAATACCTTGTTGCAATAGTGATTTTTAAACTGCACCTGTATTTATGAATTAGGTCTTGATATCGGCGATAAAACTTGCAAAAGGTTTTCCTTAATTTGTGATACCGATAACCTTGTTTTAAAAGTTTTTCTATAATGCAAAGATTACGTTCATTGAAATCAATCACATCGTTGCAAGCTATTGAAAAGCGAACAAGCTGTGAGATATAAACCCCGTAAGATGTTGCACGAGGAACTTCAAAACGTCATTTGAATTTTTTATAGACCAAAATTAATTTTTGCCAGTAGTTTCAAGCCAGTATTTGTTTAAAGTAATTATTTGTTTTCACCTTTCATTAGATGCGGATATTGAAACATTTTATGGCTTGTACACAACGTTGTTCAAATATTACGCGACGTTTCAATAGTGTTAAATTATCTTTCAAATATTTATCTTCAACGATTCCTTTCTATTGGACTCATTTTCACATTGTTTCTTTAAAAGCACCAGCTATTTATTTTGCTTGACATTTGTTGACATAGTGCTCGTTGTTCCAGGTTCTATTGTTCCAGGTTCTATTTGTTTCGTCTAGACTGATAATGGCTGAAGATTATAAAACTGATTAAAAACACCAGTCTAAAGACGACCAGTCGCCATTTCAGCCAATCATATGCTTGAGTTTTTAGACTGGTTTCCATTCTCAGTTTTATAATATTTGGGCCATGTTTGGTTTGACATTTATGTGAGGTATAATAAATGTGTACTTGTTACATTTTTGTATTCGCAAGAACCTTTGAAATACGACATGTTAAAAATTGAAACTGGTATGAATCTAATAGAAAAGCTTTCGAATGCAATTTCGTGCTACATAAGCAGTTCACAAGAGGAGAGCGTGCATTAAAGATGCCTAAGGTATCGAGACACTTCATATACAGTGTAAACACAAGGTCAAAACTTTGAAAAGTTCACTTGACGAATATGTAAGTATTGGGTTGCGCTCAACCCAATGCAAGGCGTCGCGGGCAGTATAATATTCATTTCCATTACTGTCCATGAAGAGGCTCAATCAAACCGATCTTGCAACATTTTCATACTTGTCAGGTTAGGTTGTTTTAAAGTTTCTTTATATCTATGTTATGATAATTTACATTTACTTAATTTGCCAAAAGAAACTTCATAAATACTTATCACACCCAGAGAAAAGGGCTGTAACATTTACACGTACATGCACATACATTTACGGTAGTTTTATTTCTTCTCAACGTGCTAATATTTCAACACTGATGGTTCTCGTATGACCGAGATTGGTACACTTCCCTCATTTTGGAAGAATCAAATTGTGTTGTGTGTATATTTGTAAATATTGATTCGTGGCTAGAAAGTTTATGTTGGCAATATTATCCATACCCATAGTAGCACCTATAAATGCTCAATCACTGCCTGATTTGTCGTGTTCAACAGCTTTCAAAGAATCATTTTCATCTTTTGCTTTTCATTCTATAGCATAATCTCAGCGGTTTGCCTACGTTTATCGCTAAACTGTAAAGTGTATCAAAGTGGTACATCGTCGGTAAGTAGAGATACTCGTGATATGATTCCTTTATGTTCAATAGAAAATTTGCTAAGAAAACATTATTGTTTTGATATTTAAATGATTTCACTTTTAAAACCAATAAGGGAAAACTAGAACGTCAATCTAAAATTATGTAAAGTTTTTTGTCATCTCTAAGAGAATATATAATCACGTGACTTTCGAATTATCTAAAATAAGTTGTAGTGATTCTATCTTTATGGAAAGAGTAATAATTATTCCTGAATTTGTTCATCAGTCATGTTATTGTGGAATATCGTGTAATAGAAAAATATAATTGTAAACGAAAAAGATTACTGTTCAAACGAAAACACAATGACAGAAACGTATTGGCTCAGAAAATAATACTTAATGCATGTACTCAGTAATATTCATAAAACTACTCAACTCTGTCATTTTAATTATTGAGATTCGTTTGACGTGCTTAATATTTTCACTTAGCTGCATGTGTTACAAGATACACACATGTGTGAACTTAATTTGAGAAACTAAGAGCTTAGAGGATGCACCTGACAATGCAGCAATTAATTGATGTTATGCACTTTGTTCTTAACAGCTGCAACTCGTAAGTTCCATGTTTTTAATCCAGCTTCACTAATGTTAGTTTTCTTAATCATTAAATTATGTCCATTTTTTAATTTTGTTATCGAACAGCACGTATATAAAATGTCTTAAACCCCAGTGGTAATTTGATTTGCCATTGACCATGGCAATTGATTTGCCACTGACCGTTCAAATGCGGTAACCACTCGAGTTCTCATTTTAATTAACTTAATGTGGTGTCTGTTTAGAAGCGGATACTAACTTTTCTAATTTAAAGTTATTTAAAGAAAGCATATTTAAAAGTATTATTAAAAGACCCAAAGGTCTTCGGGATATTCCGGTTCGAGCATAAATTAGTCATGTGGCACCTTCATATGCCAAACATGTGCTACCATGACACCAACGTATACCGGTATTTCTCATCAAACAAGTCAGGGTCGTACATATAGGGGATATCAATATGAAGTTGTAAAATAAATCAAAGCGGTGTAACACATATGTATCACCTGAACGACTTTAAGTTCAAGTAAAAAAACTGACATACACAATGTTCCAGTATTTTTTTTTTCAAAAAACCTGCCGGCATCTGGACATTACACGCCGGCATCTGGCATAATCTCATAAATAATAATATTTGCCTGTAAGTAGATAATTATGTTTCAAAAAAGGCATAACAAACAATAAACGAATAAAATGGGGTAAACTGCTTTGAACGGTCAATGGCAAAAATATTTGCCACATGGGGTTTAGACCAGGTGCTAGTGTGCACCAACCTCACAATTGCCTTAAAAGGTCCTCATATGAACAAACAAGTACAAGTTGCCTCGGCGATATAACCCGTGCAAACATTGTAAACATATCGATCAACTGTAGATGGGTTAATCATGCAGAGCGCTGAAGAATATGATCGTAACCTTTATTTTAATATTGCATTTGGTTTTTACAAACAAAGTGGAAAAAACTAATATTTCTTGTCTGATAGCCCTGTTTTAAAATGATTGTTTTTTCTGTTGTGCAAAGATTTCGTTCATTGGCATCTTTAACAGGGAGAGAGAATAATGGAAAAATGAAATAATTCAAGGTTGAAGCTTTATGGTCGATGCCTTTTATATTTAAACAATAATCTTTCTTTGAGTATTTTGACTTTTTGTTAGACCTCAAGCATATTATTTCTTGAATAATATTAATTATGGTTGTCTGGTTCCGGAAGAAGGAGATATATATCGTCTGCTAGCGTGATTGTGATGCAAAGAATGGATAATTTTTCATTACGTTCGCTACTCAATTTGAACAGATTGCGTGTTACTTTTGAAAACCTAGAACTGTCAGTTATGCTGTAGCTCCATTGGAAGTTGTTAGTAAGCAGTCATAATATTAAATGCTCAAACATGGAATATACATCAATGTGAAATTATGTTCTTTGGATAAAAAAAATACCACTTGCATATGACAGTAAACAAACACAATTAGAGGCATGCAAAACGGACTTTCTCACAGATGGGCATTTGTTGGGTATTACTTTTGTTTAAAACTACCCAACAAGCGAAAAACTACCCAATAAGAGACTAACGGAATGAATGGAAAGTTCTCACAGAAGGGCATTTGTTGGGTATTTTGTTACCCAACAAGTGCCCATCGGTGCGCCCGTGTTAATATATGACGATGGCTCCTTTATTAGATGTTTGTTCAATTTTAGATATCCACATTTCGTATCTAAGTTGATTTGTTAAATATTCGGTTGGAAACATAGCTGTTATTAGTGTGTACAGAAGCTGCAGAATTGATTTTATTGCGAAGGTCATGAATATTTCTGTAAACATCTGCAATTATGGAAAAGGCAACGAACAGATAATCAGCCTGGTTATCGATTTAGAACGGGTTGTGCAAAACATGTTTGCCCTTGTAAATTAAACAAGGTCGATGTGCATTCAGATTTGATATAAATAATATCAAACAGCAGCCTGATACTCATTCCCTCGCGATATTATTTTGGCATATATTTAATGATTTATCTTCATACCGCAAAATACATTACCCCTTTACTTATGTTTTCAGTATGTAACTTGGTCGTTTGTTTGGTGCACTCTAGAACTTGGTTTAAATGCTTGGACTAAATAGTCGGAAAACGCGTTTGCACTGACTGTTCCAAAAAATATGCATATAAGGAATCGCCACACTCACATAACACAGCCTCTCCACGCAGCGAAAAGTAAGAAAGGAAAAGAGCGCGTGTTGTTACAAGTATGTCAATTCAAATAAGACGCCATAAACAATTAACGAAAAAGAAACCATTGGGTTTACCGCCTTGGAACGGTCAGCGACAAAAGAAAATTCCACTGGGGGGAGGGGGGGGGTTTACCAGGTTCTAGGGTGCACCAACCTCACACTTGCCCCAACAGGTTCTCAACAAACAAGTACAAGTTGTCCTGGTGAAATAACTCCAACCCACCCATCTGCTTAACAATGTTAGCATGCAAAGGCACACAAACATGTAACAAATAAGAAGCTAATAGCATTGCAAAGCCAAATAGGCTAGACATCAATGATCTTACTGAGACCAGAGCCCCTGGAGTCAAATTAGCAAGAACACGATGACAGGGATAAAAGAAACAAATCGAATTTCTATGTTCTTTAAAGAAAAGATTTCCCCATAAACCTTCATAAACTCTCAAATCCCTGCCACCGTCGTGCAACCAAAGAGGTAAATTAGTGATCAACTCTTGATGGGTTAATGGCCAGGCCTGCAGAGCGCTGTAGAATATCATGTTGTTAATCTTTCCTTTTGAATTTACAGATGGTTTTACGAATAACCGGGGGAAATTAATATTGCCTTTTATTTTCTTCAGTTTTTAAGTTAAATCTCCATAAAAAACTGGCTTTGAAATACCTTGTTGCAATAGCGATTATAAACTACACCTGTATTTTTGAATTAAATCTGGGTATAGGCGGTAAAACTTGCAAAAGGTTTTCCTTGATTTATGATACCGATAATCTTGTTTTAAAAGTTTTTTCTGTTGTGCAAAGATTACGTTCATTGAAATCAATAACATCATTGCAAGCTCTAGAAAAGCTGTGAGAAAAGGCAGTTACTCCTCTAGTTCCAATTTGTCATTAGAAGTTTTTGTTTTTCTAAATATGGATACTACTGATAATCAAATTTAAGCCGTTATCTATCTTGACACTCGCTTGTGCATTAACATGTTATAATTATACATCTCTTAACATTCTAACTAGCCCACCGCATCTGTTTTGTATTTTTACATATAACATTAATTTGCTAGGCGTATTAATTCACCACAGTTACACATTTATAATGTATGCACATACTTTATGTTTAATGTAAGTAAACTTATATTCATGTTATGAATGATTAATTAGTATAATCCAATTTGTAGCATTACTCAACCTCAACATCGATCTATTTTCTCGTCTTACAGCTTTTTATAATGTAAATTGATATTTGCTAAGAAACTGAAATCAAATCAAAGCTTACAATGTGTTATACTAACATCTGCGTACTACAAAAAAAGTAATCTTAGTGAGACATTGGTCGTAAATGAATACAATTTAGTAATTAAATTCGAAGTTATGCATGAGACCTAACACGTTAAATTAAAGACAATACACACTTTTGACAGCATAAGAAAT
Organism: Corbicula japonica; assembly: GCA_038501625.1. Lineage (NCBI taxonomy): Eukaryota > Metazoa > Mollusca > Bivalvia > Venerida > Cyrenidae > Corbicula > Corbicula japonica. The sequence continues at coordinate 13,830,100 of JAZAYU010000001.1, forward strand.
TATTATTCACTTTTATTATTGAAACATGATGCATCCTGCTGATTTCTGCTAAATATAGGAACACAATAATTGGTTAAAACAGTTAAGAATTGAAAGTCATTGATTGAAGACCCAGTGTGATTTTTACTATTCTATTGAGAAATCTGTAACGAAACATTGGCAGTAATTGAAAACTGTGATCGTGTTGGGAAGTTTCATTCTTTTTTGGATTCTGATGCATGTGTTTCGTTGCTAACCTTCGACAACATAACTATTAATCTATAAAGTAACTTAGAAACTATTTATTATCATATCATTGAATAAGTATGCACCATATAAAAATTAAACACTACTTCTATTGACATTGATAATATGATAGATAGCTTAAGACAAAGTGTTGGGCGAAGAAAATAGTTACGAGGTCAACTTAATGCTTTATAATTGCTCCCTTAATACCACGTTAAGGCGCAGGTTATATATTGTATATTTTTGAGGATCGAAGCTTTTATGTGTTCTTAAATGACATTCAAAAATGATAGTGTGCCTCGTTGATCAATTCAATAAGCGAAACTGAAGCAACAACAATAAACAAACATATTAAATATAATGATAACATTTTGGCTAAATGTTTTTCGTAAACGCACAAAATCTTCCGTCAATACATTTAATTAAACTACTCCATTGAAATTATTATCCTTTGTTTATTTTGTTTTTTGCATAAACTATAGTCTTGCATAATGTTTAAGGTTTATTTCTTGGGATACGTGTATTCTTTGTCCGAATCTTTATCAACATTTCGATCAAATCTTATTCCGCGTTCGCACCACTTGTATTTTTAAGGAAACATTATTTGCTTCCAAAAACATGTCAGAGCGAAATGCAGCCATCATAAAAATATTATCAATAAAGCTAACTGATTATGTGTCTGACACACGACCTTTTATGTCTTTCCTTGAAAGACAGACGAGCTACCGATATGCTTGGAGCGTCATTCCCATTATGGGATATAATTTATCATACGACGAGTTTTGGTTTTGACAGGATATCATGTATATCATATGTTGTTTCAATTCTAAATTTGTGTTACACTGTCGTTCTATTGTTTTAAATATGTAGATTTACTCACACAATGAAACACAAAATATATATCGATCGATGATGGTGTGACAGGTTTACTATGTTTACTATATTTTTGTACGAAGTTTTAAAACCAAGATGTATAAAATGTTTAAAAGCAATCACCTATATGTTAAATTGTTAAATTTAATTTTAATAAAAAAGTGAAATATGCATATGAATAACCACATCCAGCAGAAACAGCCTTCCTGCACAGACAAAAGGTAAAGAGGAGAAGCGCTTGTGGTTGTAAAATAACTAGTTTCAAATAGACATCTCAAACAATTTACGAAAGTGAGAACATGAAGGGTTACTGCTTTGTAACGGTCAGTGGAAAAACAATTTCCCAATGGGTGCACAAACCTTACACTTGCCCCAACAGGTTCTTATTTGAACAAACAAGTATAAATTGTCTTGGTGAAATAACTCCAACCCACCCATCAGCTCAACAATGTTGCAGGAAAAAGCACATTAACATATTAAACATAACAAGCTTATAAGTGGAAGATCAGTGGTCTAGGGGTAGAGCGCCGGAATCCAGATCCGGAGACTGCGGGTTCGAGTCCCACCAGGGATGAGGTTCGTCTGCAGTCTCCTCAATCCACACTCGGCGCGAGTACTGGTTGGAAACCCAGGAAGCAGTCATCGAGCGTGATTAATATAAGTTGGAATAACTTGTTTCACAATCGATGTAAAATAAATAAGTTTAAACTAAGTTTAAACTAAACTAAACAAGCTTATAACATTTCAAAGCAAAAGGGCGGGTAATCAATGATTGTACCGAGACTAGAGCACATGGAGACAAATTAGTAAGAACACGATAACATGGAAAAAAGAAACAAATCCAACTTCTAGGTTCATGTACAAGATTTCCTAACCTTTATAAATCCTTAAACAATTGCTACCGTCGTGCAAACAAAGTGGTCAGAAAAATGATCAACTGTAGGTTAATAGCAAGGCATGCAGAGCGCTGTAGAATATTTTGGTTACTTCTTTTTGACTTTACAGATGATTTTACGAATTACGCGGAGAAATTAACATTGATGCGCGGTTAACCCTGATCAATGTAATCATTATTACATGACATTGTAACCGATTCCTTTTTACTGGTAAAGTTTATGAAAACACAAAGGGAAAGCATTTCACTGTTATTGTCAATCGTGATATATTAAGGAAGATGGTGAAGTTCATGACGTCTACTGCACTTGAATCGATGATTTTAAGTATACCCAAGTCTAACACTGAAACAGAGAAGACTATTCGACAAGAACATGTCATTGCTTTTTCTAGTCAGAACATTTGATCTGTTCGTTTCAATAACCACAGTAGTTTCGGTAAAGAATTATCAAACTGACAGTATCACTGTTTCAGATAGTGAAATTGTTTGTGTATAATCCTCTGCGATGTATATATAAACAACCAGAAAGCATCAAATATACGCTCACCCAAAGTTCTAATTGGTCACTTTTTGTCCGTAATTTTTAATTAGAAAGACATTGAACTCACTCTTAAATTATGTTCATATGCCAACAACAGTCTTCAACTTTAGCTTTAATCTTGTAGTAATTGACTTTGGAACAGTTTGGCGAGAGTTATCCTTAATTTTGCTAAAAATGCATTTCTTGGATAAAAAGGTCAAGCAAACAGAAATTTGCTCCTCATTTTTTGTCTTGTTTTCATAGGACCCCTCATTAGTAGGAAAAACATAAAGCCCGATTAATCAACAACACATTTGTTTAAATAATTCCCTTTCAAAGTATCCAATTTTAAAATTACCTCCCTTTCAATTAAAGACTGTTCTAATTTTGACCCTGCGGTGTTATTAAATGGTATTGGATTTATTTAAGAAAACGATCAATACAGATTAAAAAAAAATCATTATATAATTGATTTCAAGACAAAACAGTCCTTTCCACAATCTCTTGACGTATGGAAAGAACGAAACTAGCATACATTGTAATCATATACAATTAATGACAAATTAGAACTTTGGTTGAGTGTTGTTGTTTAATGTTATACACGATATATTGAGAAATGTGACAAATCTCTTTGTTATTGGAGCAATAATTGAATAGGTCCCGAAAGTAAACTTATATTGAATAGTTTAAGGATTATGAGGTATGTTTACGACACTTCATCATCGACGTTGAATTACTGCAATTTGCTGGGCATTTATCTGCTTCGTCATCACATTTCGTTCAGTAAAAGGACATATTAAGTGTATATATTTTCTCAGGGCGCGTTAGAGATCTATATATTCTCATAGTGTGTTCGGAGGTAATATAGAATGTTACAGACATATAATAAGGGGATACTGTCGTCTTAAAATGGAAATGGAGTCATACTTAACTTCAAACCTTTCCAAACAGCCCTGAACAATAACAATCAAAATTTAAAAACCTGATAACGTACACAATAACTGTTCACGCAAGAAAAATCACTTGCGCTAAGAGGACTTAATTTAGTGACACTCTCGAAAGTCAGTTGTATTAACAAGGACACTGGACAGGGAAAAACCAATCCGTAACCTATCACTTATTATAACACAAACCAGTTTTATGATTTAATGTAACATGTAATTGAACCAAAGTGCAACACCTTCACAACTAAAAAAATCTTTGACTTACGTTTTTTTTTTTTTTAATTTAAAAGAGTTTTATTTTTGAAATGGCCAAATTATAAATGCTTATTATGTTTCTGATAATAATTTTTTGTTTCTTTTTAAGAAGGCTGTGTTTTCTAATTGTACCTTTATCTAATATTCACATTTCACATGTTCCCCATTTACCGAACCTCGTAACTTGTAATTATTATTATTATTATTATTATTATTATTATTATTAAATTTATTTTGCACGATGTCACTACTGATGTATAAGAACATGAAAGTTTAACAAATTTAATCTTTATTCAGATAAGTTGCTGATTGAGGTAGAGACAATCTTGTATTTATTTTTACGATTATGTTAAGATCAGAATAGTAAGTCACCAGACGATTTAAGGTTAGGTGAAACGGACAAATAATAATATATTGAGGGCTAGACTCGCAATCAACAAACTAATAGCCAAACATATATATTTTACAACATCATTTATTGTAGATCATCTTTGCTTTAAATTATCAATGTAATATGATAGAGACTGTCTCATATAATATTTGAAATACAACAAATTAGTCAATATGTTTGGATCTATTATCTAGACAATTAATGTTTCTGTCAGAATAATTGCCCAGTAACAAAAGAACAAGAAGTCATAAAGGACAATGCAGTATGTTTAGGAAACATAACTTTTATTAATGGAAACTCAGTTTATAAAGTCTAATGCATAAATTGAAATGATGTTTCGGAAAAAACAAATATTAATGTATAAACTGGAAATATAATGAAAAATTGAAAACAAAAACATTATTATTCATTTAATGCAATTGAGAACAGTCAGAAGCAGTGTATTACCAATAGTGTTTTAGAAGAAGTTCTATGGTGCACCAAACTCACATTTGATTTAACTCTTTCTCATCGGAACAAACAAGCACAAGTTGGCTTGGTAAACTCCAAACCACAGCCAACTCGCTAATGGTGTATGGCAAAGCACACAGGCATATAAAACATAAGAAGCTTAAACTTTAATGGAGTTGTCAAGCAAAAGATTTAAGTACTCAATGATCTTACAGAGTATAAAGCATGTCGATTTAAACCAGAAAGCTATATCTTAATCAAAAGTTGAATTGGCTATCGGCGAAAAACTTTGAACAAAGTTTGTTTTTCTAAATTTATGGTACTGATTTCTCTGTTTAAACGAAGATTTCCTGCTCTAAAATCTAACATTGTTCTAGAAACGCTTTAAAGCTGTGAAAAATTAACTCTTAAAATACGCTATTGCACGTGGCTCATCACCATCTAAAAATTACTTTTTATACGTGAATGTGTTACATATTTTATGGTAACGAAATCATTTACAATTTAAAGGATCAGATGAAAAAAGTTTGATTTTGAAAGGCAAGGTTTTACATGTTCAGTGCTCTGCAAGTATTTTAGCAAAAACTAATGGCCTGTAATATCATTTTCCATTCAAAACAACTATCAATCAGTCATAGCACTGGTCCCGCGTATCTACTAAATAATATTATTAAATAGTTTGGTTTTTTTTGGAACAGAAGGATCCAAGAAATAAATATAATAACTACAAGTATGAAGACATTTAGATATGCGTTCCAAATCAGACCTGGACGGGTTGAATATGAATAAAGAGCACAAATACTAATTTAAAATATCTTTGTTGTTAATAAAAAGTCTTAGACTTCAATAGATGTCTGGTTTCTTTGTAAATTTATTGTAAATTTAATTCCGTTGAGCGCTCAAGATCTTACATCCGCCTGCTCATTTGTGTTCTAGCGATTATTGTGTCTGACGATCAATACCTCACGTCCAGAAATAAGACAGAATTATTGTAATTTGTGCGGATAACTAAATATTGTTACAGAAGGGAGGACATGCCTTTCTACTCTTTAAATGTCTGGTAAGTAGGTACTTAGACACCGATCAGACAGTAAGTGTCAGAAACTATCAGTAATGGATACGGCCAAAATTAAGAAAATAATGGAAGCTAAATTTGCTGTCTATTTGAACCTTGTGAATGAAACTCTTAACTTTAATCCTTTAAAGTACAGATAAAAAGGCCAGGCTTACCATTAGACGCATTAAATCAGTAATCAAACGACCAAAGTTCTATGAAAAGCTTATATGTATTTATAGGTACATGTTGCAAAGAATTTATTGAAGTGAGGAACATCGTTAATACGCTTAGAAGGCTCATTTCGTTGGATTTCTGAATGTTTATTCCACCAGTTCTGGAGTATTTTTATAAGCAAATCCTCATAAATTAGGTTCTTAATGTAATTAATTTCAAAATCCTAATTTACAGTATTATGTATTTTAAAAAAAAAAACACCAAATAGACAAAGAAAATAATCAATCTTTTGTTGCAAAAGAATATAACATAAAAGGTTCACAATTGCACTCAAGTAAATGTTAAAATGAAGGAATATAAAAAAATGTGAAAAGAAATAGATGTTAAAAGATAAATGACATTAAGGCAGGCTGAACGTTTTGGTGGATAACCCGTAAAGGATCCACACATTTTGCATCACCATATCAGAAATAAATGTGAACTGCGCCCAGTGTAATTGTTTTATTCAAATCCAGATTTTGTATGAGGTATGCGTTATGAGTTGATCTATACGTTCAACACCCACCTCCACCCCAACTAAATATGCCCATGCACATACTTCATTGATATACTGGCTTTTTGAAAGCCTTTGTAATCTTTAAGATAATATAACAACTCATTTAGAGTGAATCAGTAAACATGAATGTGAATAAAAAAATAAGACAAAAACAAACATTCCGATTTGATGCAAATACATAATTATACACAATATTACAATTTGTATATATACTTATTTAGGTGCTTAGCGTCCGAACTTTGGAACATCAAAATGGTTAGTAATATGTGAAAGGAACGTTAGCTAATATTTCACACATATTTCAATATTACAAATTACTAACTTTGATTATATTCGTGAACAGTATTTATTGAGCATAAATAAGTACATTTCGTTATCGAGCCATACAGTCAAGCCTGCGTGATGTTTCCGCTTTTTTGCGGGAAAACGTGCAAAACTATCGAGTGGTTGTCGTTAAGCGAGAATCGGTAAACGAGCGTGTTTTCGGGATATCAGTGCGCATGCGCAGCGTGCATTCGGTAAACGGGAAACGAGAATCGTGAAAAGCCCTTTACGCATGCGCTACGGTTACTTTTGAAACCTTAATCGTTAAGGTTAACACGAAATTATCAATTTTGAAAATTTTAAACTCGTAATTACACAACAATTATTTTATCTGTATGTCTTTCATGAACGAGAATTGAGAAAATATCAATGCACATGCTCATCGTAAAACGTGAAATCGAGAAAATATCAAAGCGCATGCCCAGCGTGAAACCGTGCAATCGAGAAAATGTTAATGCGCATGCCTAGCGTGCAAGCGTGAAACCGTGCAATCGAGAAAATGTTAATGCGCATGCCTAGCGTGCAAGCGTGAAAGCGTGCAATCGAGAAAATATTAATGCGCATGCCTGGCACAAATTTTAAACATAAACAAAAACAAGCCACTTCAAGTTGAATTCTGATAGTTTATAGTCTTCTGTGATACCAGATAGTTTATTGTATAATGTTTTCTCATGTGCCACGCAGCATAGCTGCTGTTGTTATCAATTTAAGTCAGCAGGGATTTAAATCGGGTGCAATCCACAAGATCTTGAAAGAAAGGTACAGTTTTAGATTTAGTGCCAGAGGAATTCGCCACCTCTTACAAAGGCAAAGGACTTTGAAAACGGCATCGGTGCGGATATCTAAAGTGAGCGAGATTCATAAACAGTATATTAACTTTGCAATGAGCAAAAATCCAAATCTAACTGCCAAGGAGCTTCAGTTACGACTGCGAAATGTTTTCGGCTTAGAACTATCCGTAAGTCGCGTGAAGTTCTACCGAAATTCACTTGGTTGGAGTGCTAAATCCACTGGCTACTGTCAACTCATCTCAGAAAAAAACAAAAAGTTCCGGAAGAAATGGGCACTGTATATGCTTTCAACAAAGGAGGACTTCACAGATGTGATATTTACGGACGAGTCCACCGTGGAAATGTGCTCGACTGGGAAACTGACGTTTTACACCAAAGGATCTTCCTTCAGCCGAACACTGACCAGGGCCCCTAAGCCGAAACACGCTTACAAGGTAAATGGTGACATTTCAAATAAAACAACTCGATTAAGGTAAAACGCAATAGAACATGTTCAGAGAAATTTGCAATCAAACAAACCGTCAACAGTCCATTTAAATTTTACCATTTCACCAAAGAGACCCCTATGGAATATTCTTCGTTTTTTGGTTAGTTAACTCGTGGGAGCATTCATGTGCAAATGTTTTTTATTACTTTGATGTTTGTTCCCTAGAACCCGTAGATCTATTGGGTCTGACTAGACTTGGAAAATATGATAGAATCTTCTTTAGTGACCTTGTAAAAAAAAGGCTTTTTTTTTTTTTTTTTTTTTTGTAAAAAACTTTGATCTACTTTATTATAGAAAGCTGCACAGTTGTCACTTATCCAATGGATATTGGTTATTTCTCTGCATATCCTGGTACATGTACTATGCAGTTCAGAACTTACAGAGAACCTTTTCTGAACTGGGATAGAATCTAGTTTAGCAGACCCGGGGTGTTCAAAACACAAAAAGCCCAGCAGCGTTTAAGCAAGGGAAGAGCGGGTATGGGGGCAATAGCCCCCATTAAACTGTTTTTTTAATGAAATTTGTTTGGCACACGACCTACCAGAATTTGCTTACAAACAATGCTCTATTGGGGTCTGCTAAACTAGATGTGTCCCTGAGCTGTCGAATAAAAGTGGGGCTTGTCTGGATTTTTGAGGGTGTCTTGACCAGAATTGATGCTTGATACTATGATACTTTATTCGCCAGCCCAAGTCATAAATTGTGTTTTAACTTGAGAATCTGACACAATCAACATTTGAAATAATTTTTTTCTTTTATGTAAAGGTGCTTTCACTTGTTTAATTATAATTGCACCTATCGCTTGTCCTCTGATGATAAAACTTGTTAAAACTATCAATCTAATTGATCTACTCAGTTTGCAGTTGCAAAATATTAAATATGTCATGGCAGCTTTATTATATGCCAATGTTCACAGGGTTGGTAATTTGCTTATTCTTAGTTAGTACTAAATAAATTACTACAGATATGTCTCTATCGTTCGATTCATTTGGTCCTTTTTAAACATTAAAATTAAAGAACAATCTCGTAATAATACAATTATTCTGTGTTGATGGTTCAATGTTAATACAGCCGGTTGAGGAGACCCTGTGTCTGGTTAAGGAGACATTCCCTTTATCAGCATGGTGTATTACAGTTGAGGGACCCAAAGCCAATTAACTTACCAGATATCCATCAGATGAGCAGCTGCTGTGCGCACTTTCTAATTTCTATATTATCTAGCCTTATTTTGGCCCTTCAAGTCTTTAAGCTTTTCAACCCATTGCTCAAATCTGATTATATTACTAATAGTTTTGACCCTCAGATCATGGTAGTGGTGAGTCCTTTTGACCTGAGAATTTTAGTTGTAAGTTAAACCCCTTTCAAGTGAATGATTTCATGTTTAATTTAGCTATTACATATGATACCACATTAAAATAGTTACTTAACTGATTACACTATAGATATATGTTTATCACAACCAGTATAGATAACATTATTCTGTATTATCCTTGCTATCAGTTCAGAATTAGGCTGATAATGGCTATGAACTACAGTTAAATGGTGTATTTTCGCGATCTAAGCCCGCCCGGCTAGCTCAGTGGATAGAGCATCGGACTGTCAATCCAGGGGTCGTGAGTTCGATCCCCAGCTGAGGCGGGAAAAATTTCTCCGTGACAATTGAACTCGGACATTGCGTCTGAGAGTCATTTGTCCGTCACCTCTGATTCAAGTGAGGAAGTAGTCAGTCGCTTGCGGAGAAATTGGTTAGTACTGGTTAGAGACCCAGGAACACCGGTTAGGTGGACTGACCGCCGGGATATAACCTAGAAAGCTGTTGAAACCAGGCGTTAAACCCCAAACAAACAAACAAACAAACAATCGCGATCTAAAATAAATTTTCCCATTTTTTTTGCCATAATTTTCATTTGACCTGATCATGGCTATGAAATACAGTTTAATGGGTTATTTTCACGATCTAAAATTTTCCCATTTTTGCCATAATTTTCATTTTCGTGGTTGGAATTTTAGCGAATTTACCCCATTAGAATGAATTAAAGCGTTTTTTACTGTTACAGTGCATTCAAAGTCAGTTTAAGCAGATAAAAAATATTATATTTGCAATTTAACATATTTTTATTTCTTTAGAGATTTACAAATTACAATGGTATTTTAGTAAACATCATTAATAATACATATGCATTTTTCCTTTTTACCAGGTT